>VZTZ01009474.1:536276-775851 GCA_013400955.1 Drymodes brunneopygia
AGCTGGGCGGCCTGGAGAGGTTCGCCAGCGCCGGCAAGGGCCGGGGGCTGCGGGCGCTGCGGCGCTTCGCCCTGGGGGAGCTGCTGTTCAGCTGCCCGGCCTACGCCGCCGTGCTGACCGTCAGCGAGCGCGGCAGCCACTGCGACCGCTGCTTCGCCAGGTAGGGCCCGGGCCGCGCCCGGCCGCCGCGGCTTCTGCGGGGCGCCAGCAGAACCTTCCCCCTGCCCGGCTCGTGGTGCTGTGGCAGCGTGGAAGTTTAAACTCAAAGCTGGTTTTCCGTGCTCAACAGCTCAGGAAAGAGAAAGGGGAAAACAAAAAAAAAGTTCTGCTCTTCCCGTGCTCTGGCGGGTCACGTAGACACGTGCGTAACCATCCTCTCACAGGAAGTTTCATTGATCTGTCTAGTTTTGTAATAACTTCGTGTTCGCTGGTTTAACTGAAGGTTTGATTAGGGAGAAAGGGTCTGCAATCGCCTGATTCACACTTCACATTCCATAGTGCGAATGGAACGCTCTCTGTAAACGAAATATGTCAATCTCCATAAGGAAATATACAGCAATATCTGTACCTTGCCTCTGTCTGAAAGCTTAGCCTGCAAATTACTTTTACCGGGGCAGAGCGCAGGCAATGCAAGAAGTTGCTTGTCGCATGGCTGGGGATATTGGGACTGGAGTGCTGCCTGCTCCTGCGTGCTTTGGGATTCCGGGTCCTGGAGGGATGCGGGGGACGCCGGTTTGCCGGGGCCTCTGCAGCTGCCTCCTCACCTGTGTGAAGGGGAGGTATTCCAGTGTTTGCCTCAAGCCTCTCAACAAAGCTGCTGCGGGATGGCGGGGGAGAAAAAAAAAAAGGCTTATTAGGGTTAGAAAATCCAGCATAGATATGACACTCATGTCACACCACACCATATTTTTAGAAGGTGCAGTGCTTTTGTGGCTTCAGACAGCTTCCTGAGGAATTAGGTGCTTACCTGGTTATAACTCAGAGCAAATGTTAGTAGTTGCCTCAGTAAAGAAAAACAACTGCTGTAGTTGTGCTATTTTTAGCCATACATCCTCTTTCTTTCCTCATTACCTTATTTACTTATGACTTGTTCACTTGATTCACCCCTGTCTTTGCATATGAGCACCTAACAGAGTTCCTGGTGAAGTGAGTCCCATCAGTTTGAAGAAGAGTACAGCTGAGGTGATTTTCCTCACCTCCTTTGCACCTTTTCCCAGCCTCTAAGGTTTGCACTGAGGTGTTGTTTTTTGGTTTTAGGGTTTTTTTAACTCTTGTACCTAACCCCAAATTTCCTTGTGCCAAAGAAACTGTCTGGTTTTGTTTATAATATTCAGATTTGTCTGCCAGAGGACCAGGGAACACTTCTGTACTTCATTGGTGTGAAGTAATACTGTAAGGATAATAGTTGTCTCATGGAATAGCTTATAGTTATCTTCAGGAGCAGCTGCTTGTTATCCATGCAAGCTTCTCCTTTGGAGCTCTGGAGGAGCACAGTGATCAAGGAACACACTGTCTGCAGCAGGACAGCAGTTAGTGGGGTAATCTGAAACTTATTTCACACCAGGGTGATGAAGTGCCACTAAGAGGAACGATGTCTGGGTGATGTAAGGTGATCCGCCAGTGCTCAGACATGTGTTCTGTGTCTGTGACTGTTGCATTAGCACTGAACTAGCACGTACTAGATTCCGAACTGGGCTTGCTGAACTCCCAAAGAGCCCTAGCAGGTGGGTTGTGGGCTCAGCACCAGCCTTGGGAAGGGAAAGTTGGCGAAGCTGTCATGAAAACTTTCGTGGTAACACAGGCAAAATGAGGCCGTAACATTGTATTTGCATGAGATAGTGGTTGTTACTTTAAATACGCGGTTGTAATGTCAGCAAGAGGAGTCGTGATGTTCGCCCGGCTCGTTCATGTTGCACCTTGAGTGCTTCGCAAACACAATCAGAGGATGCCAGACTTGCTGGATTTTATGGGCTCCGAATGCCAGTGGCCACCAAAACGTTGTACACTCTCATCATATGAGGACCCTCACTCTTGATTTACTCCAGTGAGCTTACCTCGGTTTAAGACAATTTTTTCGTTTTTTTTTGTTACTTACACCAGGGAGGGTGTGCAGACATTTTAAAAGCATTCAGTACTGATGAGAGATCCCTACTGCTGTCATACCAAAATGTCACTTGTTGGGTAACACATGTTCTATTTTCGGTGGGATCTGTTGCAACGCATGCACTTTAAAGCAGAAAAGGACCTTCCTCGTGGCAGTTCCCTCTGTTGGGGTATAGACAAATATAAAAAAGGAGAGAGTGAGCCTTAGGTCTGCTCAGAGCACACAGATATCAGAGCAGACAGGGTGGGACAGTAAGGGGCTCTCAGGTGACAGGAGATCAAACAGTAAATTTAATAATACAGTATTTTTTCTTGGCTTTTGGAGGCGCTTACTCAACAAAGATCATGCTTTCTAGAACCAGAGAAGCAGTAGAGTGGTCATAGCAGAAGTAAAGGGTTAATATTGGTGAACAAACATACAGAGCAGTCTTAAAGCTTGCAAAACACAAAAAATTTAGTGCATTATGTATCATATAGTGGCAAAAAATTATGCTGTCTGTCAAATAGCATAGAGTAACATATTTCCAAACCCAGCAATTTATCAGGAAAGACGAGTGCTTTTGCATAATTGACAGTTGTTTGGAAAAACTTGCTTTTGAAAGTCTAAACAAATAAAAATAGTGTCTACTGTTCAAAGATGTGGTTCAACCTATAGCTGCAGTGCTCTGAAGAAAATACAGTTTTCAGTGTGAAATGCAAAATACTGTGCAAAAAGTGATGCAGCGTACAGTTTTATTTCATTCAGGTTTCTGGAACAGAATAACTTCTGTTTTCTTTTTAAGGAAAGAAGGATTGTCCAAGTGTGGAAGATGCAAGCAGGCCTTTTACTGCAATGTGGAATGTCAGGTACAGTAATGCAATTTATGAGGGTGGGGGGAAGGAGGGTGGGGTTGCAGAACTTCGATTCTTGTTTGTGTAGCATTGATATGCTCTAATTGTAGCTATGGTTAATAGCAGTCCAGTCAGTTCCAGCATCCCACAGATGCTGACCATGGAGTTGTGCATTGGACAATTACAGGATTTCGACATGGTCTGCATGAGTCTTTCAAGATCAGTAGCTTCAGGGCTTGGTGCCACTGAGACTTTGATTAGAGCTGCCTGTCAACCCACTAATTATGTCTGTATTACTTCTTCCATAAGGACAAACCAGATACAGCTTGCTAAACTGGTAAGAGATCTTCTGTCTAATGGAAAAAAAAACCATCACTAAATAGCCATTTTAAGAGAGTTTTTCTAGGTTGTTTTTTGGGATTTTTTAGAATATTTGCAAATATTTTGGCTATTGAGACTACCACAGCTGATAGTAGTCATAACCATTTGAAGCCTACCATGCTTTCCCCCTAACTTACTCACAGTGGCAACTTTTATTCTTTTTGCCTACTTTGTTTTTCAAAGGCCCCTAGATGTAGAATATAAGTGTACACTAACGTAGAGCAATACAAAGATGTCCAAAACATTTGCATGCAATTTTATCTCTGTTTTTAATTCAAATTAGAATGAGCACCTTTAAAAAAAAAAAAAATAAAAAGCCAGAATTAGAGTCTAGCCTTTTTGGGCCCTCATCTTGATGTGGAAGAATTATCCAGCTTCTATGTGGAAAAACTCAGCTGGGTTGCTGGTTGAATAATGTAAACTATGCGAGGTCTGTGGTGCTGGGCACAGAGTGTGGAACAATGCTTAGGAAGGATTTCAGTCACCCAGAGTCTGGCATGCAGCTGTGTGTTGCCATAAATAATCCCAACTTTCTCCTACATGTTAACGTGCTGCTGGGTGCATGGGTACATGCCAAGGAGTGTCTGTTGTCATTACCTGGACAGAGATATCCTGGTTTGTGCTCTTCAGTTCCCAAGCACTTTGGACATGGCTGTTGCTTTTATTTTGAGGATGGATCTTATTTTCCAGTTGCACAAGTTTTAAAAGAAGCCTGACCTCTCCTCAGTTTTCCTTCTATTACTTCCCCAACTTCCTGGTTTCCCACAGAATCCTAGTGAATTGTGGGTGAATCAAATAGCCTTTGGGTTTTGAGGCACCAGGAGAACTCAAAAGACTTAACAGAAGTAAGTTTTTTATAAAATTTGCAGTAGTTCATAGAATTTCCAAAGTGAAAGCTTACTATATGAGCAACCATAAGGGTCTTGAGAAGAATCTGGTTGAGTTTTAAAGACAGTATAGAGAAAACCCATGATTCGTTCATGAAAAATGCTTGTGTCTAAGAAATGTTTCCGTATAAAATTATTTCTTATAAGCTTTTAACTAGATGAGGGAAGGAAATCCTTGAACAAAGCAGCTGTTTAGCAGCTTTTATCTGAGACTGTGAGTTTCTTCTCTTACTGTATAAAATTTACAATGGTTCATGAAGCTGCTAAGCAAGATTTTCTGAAGTAGGAAAGTTCAGCAATTTGTGCTGGGAAAAACAGCAAGTAGGTCTCATTTGAAGTAGAAGAACTTACTTCTTCTCATCCGTGGTCCTTTGCTTTCACTGCCAAGTGGCCCTCCCTCAGTATCCTGACTTCCAGCCTTGACAAAGTTTATACTTTTGTATTTACAAACAAGGAGGGATTGACTTTTTTCGCCTGGTAAGGTTTTGTACATGTATTGCTTTTTTGGATTGATTTTTTTTGTTTTCGTTTTTTTTGGTGGTCAGAATTCTCTCTCTATAGAGGGACATGTTCCTAGAACAAAAACCTAAACAGCTCAAATTGAGTGTCCTTAAGTCTACTAAAGCTGATGCTCAACAAAAGCCTGTCTGTCTGATAAGTTAGTGAATTAGAATCTTTCCTACCTGTTGGTGTGTGGTATGATGCTCTGGATATAAAGGCCTTTTAAAGATTTTGTTGATGTCTAAACTATAGTATGATGTACACAGGCACTAGCACCTCACTCTTTCTGGTGATGTACATATGGCTTTTGATTCTCTAGTTGAGATAACACTGTCTTCCATCTTTTGAGCCCTTCTGAGTCAGTCTGATGAAATTTATGAACGTTGCTGAGATTGAATTCTTTGACATTTTTTCAAAGTTACCTTCAGGCATACTATTCTCTAGAAACTGGTCTCCACGTGCTACACAGACAGTCTGCACTGCATCTTCATCCCTGTCTTGTTCAAAGGCACTTTTCAGCTGTTCAGCAATTCTTTCTCAAAGCCAGAAAGGACATATGTGCCTTGGTACTGAATTTGTAACACTGGAATGTACAGGAAATGTGTCCCTTTTGCTTCCATGGATGTGAGACATCATGTAACAGTGATAAAAGGGCAGGGCTGTACTTGAGAACTGCCATGGAATTGTTAATTTTTTTTTTATAATTTAATTTTCCCCTGGAAATCCATGGGGTTTTTGCTCAGTTCAGCTAAAAATTATACGTACCCAACAAGGGCATGGTATTATTTCACATGTTGGTTAGTGCCTTGTTACTCAATACAATTCAGTGAGAAAAATGTTTACCACATGAGGGATACTGGGATGAAAACCCAAAGCTTCTGAGCTTGCTCTTTTCTTACTTAAAGACCTCGCATACCACAATTTGTAGGAATTGTTGCCCATTGTGGGGAGAGGTGCATGTATACACACACACATGCACGCACACTGGCTTTGGCACAGTTCCTTAACGTTCCTGTTTTGGTCTCTTATTTTGCTTTTAAGATAGATAACCACATGTTTGGCCTATATTAAGCTGGATGTTTGCGTAGGTGTGGATGCAGGGCACATGGGAGTAGAAGTTGCCTTCACTGCCTGTCCTTGCTGCTTGTGATGTTTTGTGGGTTGGATCTAGTCTGGGTTTGCTGGGTCTTTCTTTTCCCAAGCCCTAATCCAGGTCTCCTTTTAAAAGGGGTTGTGATTTCCATCAGATTCACACCGTCCCACGCTCCCGTGTTGCCTCCTTGGAGCACAGGCCTGTTATTATAATAGTAGCTTTCAGCCCCCACCTGCAGCTGTTCAGGTCTTGACTTCTTAAATTATAATAATTTTAGTCAAGCAAGAGGAGACCTGTGCTCATTTTTTCTCCTCAGAAATTAGCTGCTGAAACACCCTTAAGAGAAATGTTTTAAGAGGGTTGCGTGGTTGCAATTTTGGAACTGGTGAACTTGAACCAGCTTCTGGAACTCCTCTTGCTGTTACTACACATGGCTATCATTTATCTCAGAGAGAGTGGAGATCAGCTAGCCAGCGTGCCAAAGGAGATGTTTCTGTGGTGACTTTCAGCATTTGAAATATATTTTGAACAAACCATTTATGGGTTTTTCTTAACGTGTCATGTTAAAGGCTGCTGCAGTTGGTATTGCTGGAGTAAGCAAAACAGGTATTTTTAACCAGCTAGTAAGGCTCAAAATGTAGTTGCAGACCTGTAATTAACATTAAACAGGTGTGTTTGAAATGGGACCTTGTAGAAATTGCTTGATCCTCTTTGGTAAGCTGTAGAAAAAAATACAGCACTTTTTGCTGTAATGATTCTGCACAAAAGGATTTTGACACTGCAAGATTGTGTTGGGTGTCTGTCCCTCTATACAAAAACTTCCCCAATGTATTTTTATTCTATAAATATCTCCTGTGAACCTGTTAAATGTTAACCCATGAAAGCCAAATAGCCTCTATAGCTCAGCATTTGGTAAATGATGATAGGGAAGGATGGCTGTGAAGATACATAAAACTTCTACCTTCTCTGCTTGTTGAAAGGCTGTATCAGAGAACTTTACAATTAATATCAGACATCAGAAGTTGCCTCACTGAAATTCAGTTAAAGAGTTGGATGCCATTTGATCACAATTGGGCCTCAAGATTTTGAAGAAGTGAGCTTAACCCCTGCACTGGCTTGCCCATCATTTCTCTCTGGTATTTGTGTGTGTTTCTTTTTAATTGAGTGAAATAGAACAAAGTTTTTATGTAGCATTGAAAAAGTCCATGTGAAAAAGGTAGTACAAGGACATTTGTTTGGACTTGTCTTATTTTTTTTAATATTATATTTTGTTACTTGTTTTTTTCTCCTACAGTGAGCTATAAAACAGTATTCTGGGAATCAACCCAGTAGTCCTGGATGGCAGAATCTTTTTGAAGAACTTGGTGGAGTGTTTCCATGCTTTGATGTAAAAGGCATAAGCTTTAAAGAACTTCCCTTCCAAAAATGTTGTCACTCCTAAATGAAGGGAAAAATATTGTGGATATTGTAATGAAAATAGGAAGAAAATGCCATTAACGTAGCATTAGGGATTCAGCTAGAACAATGCTACTTGTTATAATTCAAACTACTTGGAGGAAAATATGGAAAAGAATGCAAAATACAGTCCTGCTGTGATCTCAGGGAAAGCTGCTGTCATGGTGTTTCTATCCCAGGTATTACTCAGTCATCAGAACTCTTTTTTTTTTTTTTTTTTTTTTTTTTTTTTTTTTTTTGTGGTGTTTCAGGCTTTTATCTCATTTTGCTCAATTCAGCCGTATCTTGTCCCTTTAACCTCCCTACCAGTTCATATAACTCAGTGTGATTCTGCCTGGGGAAAGATTTTAATTAACGATATGTAAAGAATAAAGGGACAAATGGATTTTTTAAAAACACTGCTTCGAGACAGGCACGTGATTTTGCATTTTGATTTTTTGTTTTACCAGGTAATTTCTCCTGTTTATTTAATGGGTGTGTATGGATGAGAGTCCTGCAAAGCTTCAGGTTCAGTGCCTTCATTTTTTGAACAATTGTGCTAAAGTTAGTGGGTGTCCTGGATAAGCAAGAAGAGGTGAGAGATGAGAGTTCCCTCTGATTCTTTTTAGCCTTTAGCCTGTAGATTCCTAAGCAAAGGCTGTCAGGAGTTTTCCAGAAAAGGTTTTGGGGCACATGTAGGAAATGGGTCTCTCTGGGGATGCATTTTGTAGTGTGACAGCTGTAGGAGAGTTGAGAGTGTAATTTCACATGACATGATTACAGTGTAATATACTATTTTGGTTCTGGTCTGTATTGCCACATCCTCTTAGAATATTTACTCTGGAGCTTATTTCAAGCAGCCTGTATGTAGGTTTTTTTGGAAGTACCATACTGAGATATCAAGGACAGCAAAATTGACATTGTGAGGGGTTGAATACCCTTGCAGTGTTGCACTGCTTCAAATCCTACCCAAGGCTGGGGCAGGTGTTGACCTTTCTTTTCCTAATAAAATAACCTCCTAAAGCTGTGCATGCCCAGGGCAGTTAAAAGCACTGTTTTTAGTGGAAGAATTTTTGGTGTAGTAACACTGAAATTCATAATCTTGGCTTTTGTTTTGATCTGCAAAACCTGTTAATAGGTTGATCAGCCAAGGCAGGAGGCACTGAGAGTCCTGATTCCTGACTGTTAACTGCTTTGGGTTGTTGTGTGTAGCCTACAGCAGTAATTCCCACAAGGAATCCATCTCCCAGTAGACTTATTTGGGTCTGCCAGTCCTGTGTAGATGCTTTAGACAGCCTCCAGTGTGTCTCCCTCGTGTCTCAAATGTCTCTTGCCTTTTGTGGTTAAGCAGCTGAGGGAAATCATTTCTTCTGTGCCACCCAGTCACTGTGCCATATTGTTGGGGTTTTTTAATTATTTTAAAAATCTGGGGGGAGTGGGCCAACACAGGGTCTGCCATACTGGGTGAATATTAGGGGATTTAAGAACATTCTGGAGGGTGCTAAAAGGTTTTCAAGTTTTAACTTACAGATTTGTGGGATTTGTTGTGAGTTTTTTTTCTCTGCTAGTGTTTTCCACTGGTTTGAATCTGGAATGAAAACAAAACTTGATGTTTCCTATGCAGGCAGAACACTATAGGTCTGTTCTAAAATAATGCTATAAATGTGTGTTTGGGGTGAGATTCAGCAATAAATGTGTGTTGCTTGAATACTTCCATGTTTAAATGAATTAATAAAATGAAATTTGTTGCAGTCTGAGGACAGCCTGTGCTTGTGCATATTGTTAATATGTGATTCTGTGCTATTCTATGGAAGATTCTGTGGTTTTGGATGAAACTTGTAGAGTGACAAAAGCCAGTGCCTTGTGCCATCTCTCCTGTATGTTGTTACTGTATGTTGACTAGGAAGATGCTATACATTACTAAACTATGTTCTATGCATTTAACTAAAATGTTTGACTGTATTAGTGTGTTTTCATTGCCTAGCTGTACTTTTATTCTTCAACATTTAAGGAAAAAAATCTGCTAATTCCATCAGAATGTTTGGGTTTGACCTTACAGTCAAACAATTCTTAGTGATTTTGAATCCATTGACTTCAGACACATTACTCCTGATTACACCAGGGTCGCCTCATAATGAGGGGCCAAGGTATTAAATGGAAATGAACCCAATAAAGCCATCAAGCTCAGACCTACTGCATCCTCACATGCCTGATCTGAACAATAAGAACTGGTGATTTATAAATCATGTCTGTTTGCTTCTTCGTCATTTAATACTTTTTTCCCGTTGAGTAAATGAAGATGTCCTGACCTCAGCTCATCCCTTGTGAATTTGTTTGGAAAAAGCAGGATAGCTGTACCCCTTAAATGTGACTCAAGCTTTTGTTCCGATTTAGTGAGCGTCATCTTATTTTTTTTAAAGAAAACACATTTCCTTGACCTCTAGGATCTGGCTGGACTTGCTTCATCCCCTTTTTCATAAGTTTATATCTGTGGCACTACATTTTTTTTCTAAATTATAATTTTCTATGTTTTCAGAAGGAAGACTGGCCAATGCACAAGCTGGAGTGTGCCTCCATGTGTACATTTGGCCAGAACTGGCACCCCTCAGAGACTGTGAGGCTAACAGCAAGGATCCTTGCCAAGCAGGTGAGCAGGAGGCGAGGCTTGGGAGCTTTGCTCCTGCTCTGAGTGCCAGGGAAGGCAGGAAAATGAAAACCAACCAAAGGTGACTGTCCCTGCAAAGCACACACACACACACACACTCTCACAAAAATTTCCTGTGTACAGACAGGTGTAACACGGAGCTTGAGCAGCGGAATGAAATGACCATCAGACCACTGCAGCAGGGTCAGGGCCAGCATAGTCCAGCTGGAGACTTTTGCAGGAAGCTAGTGTGAGGCAAGAGAGGTCTTCAGCTGTAAGCCAAGGTCTTCAGCTGTTCTGCTGAACAGAGCCTGGAAATGTTTATTGATAGTTTCACATTGGTGTTTCAGCCTCTGCTGCAGTAGATTCGAGCTCTTGGTTACAGGTGTGGGCAAGCACCAAGGCCACGTTGATGAAGAGGAAGAAGAATAAGATTCGGTATTTGGGCTTAAATTCCAAGGAATGCCTCTGGTGTTACCTGGCTGCAGGCACTGATATCTTTATGAAGCAGTTGCCTGCTGTAGCATTTTTCAGCTACAGTTGCAAAGCATTGTGTAGCGTATAACTCCCAGTACATTTGTGAGTCAAAAACATCTCTGAGGTATTCAGATATAAACATTTGGGATTATGAGTTTGCTGGTGAAAACCAGAGTTTGAGAGAGAAATCTCAGACCTTTAGTCTTTGGAGAAAAATAATATTATGAGTAAGGAAAGAAGATTGCAATGTCAACCTCCATTTCAATGTTCCCTAACTGTGTGGATACTGAGGATAATACAAGTCCTTACAGGGATGGGATTCATGAGTTTCAAGGTTATATTATGCTGTGTATCTTTGTAGAGCTCTAAACTGTCTCTGCAAAAACAAATCCTCTTTGAAGCATATTTGTGTGATTGAGGTCTGCTTATGTGACAAGGGCAACCTGGACACTGTATGGAGGGAGGATTTTGGTGGCCTGCTGGGAAGGTAGCTGCATCCTTGCTGTGTGTGTAGATGTATGTGTGTGTGAATGTACATGTGTGTGACTTAATTAAAGCGTGGTTTGGTGGTGATCCACAAACAAATTTGGATGTTTAATGACAAAAAGTCTTTGGAGTAAATTTCTGCTTTTATTGCTTACAGGGAGGGGGGAGAACGCTACATGTCATATAAAAGCTAAATATGCAAACCATGGTCCCTGAACCTCAGCTGCTGGGCCACCTGCAAAGCCATATTTAATGGCCAAGATTACAAAGAAGTGGCCTTAGGCCAACAGTGGAGCATTGCTTTTGAACTCTGTCAACAGTCAGTTTATTCACTTTCCTCAAAGCAAAGCCTGTCTTCTGCCTGCTTGCTATTGTTAGCAGCTTTCTGGGTGTCTAGAACAAAGCAAATGACATATTTAAAATACTGTTCAGTTCATGTACATAAATTTGATAGGAGTTCATCTTTGGCTGCCTAATTTGGTGCGGAGAGAATGTTTCTATGCCTTTACTTAGGGCTGTCAATTTAACTCATTGCTGTTCATCAACTCTTATAAATTCCACAGACTGTGGATTTGGGTTTGTCTTACAGGTGGGAGTTTCCAAACTCTGACTGAGTACACAAAACTGCCAAATTGAAACATTAAAATATTTTCTTTTTTCTTCCCCCCCCCTTTTGGTTAGAAAACTCACCCTGAAAGAACACAGTCAGAGAAGCTGCTTGCTGTAAAAGAGTTTGAGTCACGTAAGTAAGAAAGGCTTGCAGGTAAACAGAGGTTTTGACTTAACTGTATTAATGGTTTGTTTCCCCATGGCTCCGCTCCATCAACACCTTTCAGAACATCCTGCTCCTGCTGGAGGAAGGGAGTAAACAAAGAGAGCTGTGGCTCCTCATTTTTTTTGAAAGTGCAGTGCTCTTCTTTCTTTTTTTTTTGTTTCTTGGCTGTTTGTGGGAGCTGTGAAACAAGGATGAAAACCTAGACAGAGCCAATTATGTAGCATACATCCATCTCTTGCTTCTCTGGTATTCTAGTGTCTTTTGAGAATTGTAATGTTGTAAAATTAAAATAGCTGGTATTTGTTACCAGGAGGCATAAAATCAGAGAGCACAGTTGCTTGATGGTGACAGTGACTAAGGGGCTAATTGCACAACCCTCTGGACTGTGCTTCAGTATCTGTCACTGCCAGTCAAATCTGACATGTTATATATGATTCCATGTCCTAAATGCTCTAAAATAATCCAAAGAAGGAGATAAGGCAATGGCTTGCTTATAACTGGAAAGCTACTGTTGCCATCCAGTAAGGCTGAGTTAGAAACTGACCATTAGTAACCATCCTGGCACAGTTTTCACCAGTCTGTAGTTTTCTTTCTTGGTGCTGGGCATAATATACACAGAGGAAATGGATTGTATATTCACATTTCTCACTCTGATGACTTCCAAAACCTTTTACAAAATGCTGAATAAATGTACTCACTGCTAGGACTCAAGGTAGCAAAGTAACCAAGCACAAAAGTCTTATTTGTTTCCTGACCAAAAGCTCCTGTCATTGCTTTCGGGACAACTTGGGGAATGGGGGAAAAATGCCAGCATTTAACTTTGCCTAGGGCAAGGATAATTTTTACAGGTAAGTTGGCAGGATTGAGGTTGAGGAGACTGGGCAAATGCTGAAGTAATTTCTGTGTATTCTTCTGCATTGTAGCTTGTCTTCAATAATTTGTTAATTTGGGAGCTAAAAGGCTGAAATGTTTTTCTTTCTGTTGCAGTGTCCCACTTGTCCTGTAGAAGTCTTTGTTTTGTTAGCAAGCACCCCTGTTCCTGCTGCCTTTTTGACCCACCTCACTGCTTAGCACATGTTTATCAGTTGTCTTTCACTTTACAACACCATACACAGGACAGGAAAAGGCACCTGGCTGGCAGTTGGAAGCTCAGAATTTCTTATTTCTGATTTGTCTTAATTCTCATCAAATGGTCCCATTTCATTTTCCACAGTGTTTTTTGTGACTCCCCCATCATTCACATCTGCTCTTGCAAATCGTTTCCTCCTTCTTCCACTGTTGTGCAGCCTTTTCTCTCCATTATTGTTTTGAGTCAGAGAGAGCAGGAGAGAGCTAGTAACACTGGCACTGTGAGAGAGTGGATTAGGAAAAAACTTCCAAACACTCTGCCCTTGAGGAGAGAGAGCTGATCATCTAGATTTCCCTGCATGGACCAGACAGGAAAAGGTTCAGTGGCCATGGCTTTGGCTAGAACTTGTCATGGGCCTGAGGGTAAATCTCTGAAGAAACCCGTAATGGAACACAGTTGGCAGGTGTGCCAGGACATTTCCACTGATGTCCCTGCTGTCTCCTATTAGATGTCTGTAATCTAAACACAGCTCTGTTGATTGTCACCCCCCAGCCCACGGAGACCTGGGCACTTTCAGGCACTGTTTGCTACCTCCTGAAGCAGGCACCTGCAATAGGTCAGGTGGATTGCATTCCTGGGCACCCTCACGTTATCCTCCTCTTGCTGCAAAGGGAACCCCTGTAACCAGCCCCAGCTGTTGCTGGATCCCTGTCACGTGTGGCCACAAATAGTTAGGGCTTCTGTGCTGGGAAAGACCAGGGATAAGCAGCCTTAGCAGCAGTTTGGGCTGGTTTGTGCTGATAAGGAATAGGTCTGTATGAGAAAGTTCCATTATTTAAAGCAGGCTTTAAAGTGGGTGATGCTGAGTGTGACTTCATGCCACAGTAGATGGGACCATGTAGCTCATAAGGTCATGACAGCTGAGGACAGCTATCCCCAGCTGATAGGCTTCCAGAGGGCCAGGGCTGCCTGGGCTGTTTGCTAGAGTTGCAAATACACTTTAAAGACTAGAGCCTTTCTCCCAAGAAAGTAAAGTCTGTGTCCAGTTATCTGCTAACCTAGAGATGTCAGAAAATGCTTTTTAATCCTTCATGTTCTTGCAGCACACGTGTGGCTTTAGCAAAGCAACGTTATGTTTGTGGAAGAGCAGGCACTTCTTGCAGTCCTTACAAGTAGCTTGTCCTTCAGGGGTTTCTGTTAAAGTCTCTTCTAACCTAAGTCTACCTGGGGGGGCTTTCCTGTTACTGAAATGGAATGTATTCTTTGTCCACAGACCTTGACAAACTAGACAATCAAAAGAGAGAGCTGATTCAGAACGACATTGCTGCTCTTCATCACTTTTACTCAAAGCACTTGGACTACCCTGACAATGCTGCCCTTGTAGTTCTCTTTGCACAAGTAAGTTGGCTAGAACACAGCCTGCTTAGGTGGATGGTGCTGTAGGAGTTTAGCCTTTCTGAAAGGGGGAGAATGTAATGGCAATGGAAAGGGTAGCTCTGCTTATCTTAGGGGCAGCTGAGTATACTTGATGGAGATCTGCTTCATTGAGCAGCAGTGGCTGGATGTGCCCATTTCCATCCTGAGGGGAGAGACTCTTGTCTGCAGGCTTTCCACAAGGTGCATCTCAAACTCTGAAGAAAAGGGGAAATGGCTTTTAATAAATCCTGTCAAAGTTAAGCTTCTTGTGGGCCAAACATAGTGTGGCTGTTGTTGAACTGACATGGGAGGCTGCTGGCCTGAGCCCCTGCAGAGGCAAATCCTTCGTTCAGGCTTCAAACTTGTGGAAATCCTTGCTGGTCAGGTCATCATTGTGTCTGACCTTCACAGGGAGTAAACTTCAGAGAAGTAGAAAGAGCAGCAGAAAGCATAGCCTAAAACTTTTATCTGGTGTGTGGCTTTTAAATGTAGTCAGGTGGTTTGGCCATCTGGAGAGATGAAGGAAAGACAGGATGTCTTGTTAGATAACTTCTGATATGTCACTTCTTTTTTCTCACCTACTTTTCATATGCATCTGAATTGAATGTATTGTAGTGGATGGAATAATACACCAGTAGAATACTGAAAGATCCATTTTCTTCTTTTTCTTCTTTTGCTTCAATATATGCTAGTCTTGTACTTAAGTTTCTGAGCAAAATAATATCTTGAGATGGGGGCAAATGTTGACTGCTGTGATGAAAGCTGAGATGGAAATATCCTATTTGGTAGAGCTGGGCATCTACCAACAAGGAGGCACAGTTACTATTTCCTTAATACAGAGGTACTCTTATTCTGTAGGGGAATGATTCTTTAGGATGTTTAGCATCTGCTTATCATTCCTTGTGTTGTTTCTAATTACACATTTCCTTTGAATGACGAGGGTTTTTTTCTCTTTTGAAGACTTTAAAATTTTTATATGTCAGAGGGATACTCTGAAGACATTAGTACAACCAGTTTCCTGTGGTATTTCTGAATATTTTTATTAGAGTGTAGCCAGAATTCCCCAAAGATTACATTATGTTGGATATAATGATTTTCGTTTCATGTCCTGTCCAAGAGCAGCTCCACCAGATTGTGGCACTTTAACTGACTTCTGTGAGCTGCTGACTCCCAGATCTCACATTCCATCCAGTCCTCCCTACAGATATCTGATGTCATCTGTAGGTGTTACCTTAAGTTCATCCTGATCATCAGGTAACTCTCTGCATTAGAGTTTTTTGGGCTAAAATCTCCAGAAATCATCCGGATGCTCCTCAGAAGTGCTTTACACCTTCTGAGGTGTTAGCCCCAGGATAAATCCTTCTAGAAGAAAGGGAGGTATGCTTGCACTTGAACTGTACAGACATGTTTCCTAATAATTCGTTAACTCGACCTAAAACCAGTAGTATGGATATGCTGCTGCCCTTTTGTTTTCCTTCAAAACTTACCTTGGCCTCGTGGTCTGTTTTGCTCCTTCACGCCCCATTGTTTCTCCCTGTGGTTCAGTCATTTGGGACTTGAATACCTCTGACTCCTTCCTCATTGCTTTTAGTGGACCTTACCTGATACTCTTCCTTACACAGCTAAAGTGTAAGTGGTCCTTTTGAGTGAAAAAGTGTTCTTTTGTTCAAAGTCCTTGCCTTTCACTGCTCTCTTCTCCAGCTGTTGGCATCATTCTACTCTCTTTTGTCCCCATGGAATATAGCTCTTGAGGCTTGAGCTTTTCTTCCTCAGTCTCACCTTGTCATACTCTTCGAACAGTTTCTTTCTTATCTCAAGTTCCAGCATCTCACCCTTTCCTTGAAGACCTAGCATTTTGTGCCTCCCTTTGCACATTCTCTTTTCCACCATTGGGAACAACCTTGAAAATAAAACCTCTGGTTTTGTTGCTGTTGTCTCTTCACTCCCTCCACTTCGCCTTTTTTTTAGTCATGCATTCGTTTGATGAAACCAGTGATTTCTAATCCCTTCTCTTGTGTCATTTCTAGTATGATACTTTCATGAAGTGTGTTGTCTCTGGCTTAGTGGAGGGGAGTTGATAACTCACTACATATTTTAAAATACTTCCCTGTGATTCAGAACCATCAAGCTGTTCTTTGTCAGCCTTTGTTGTAGCCTTATGTTCTTACTTGCTGCTGATATTATCTTTCCCTTCTATTGTTTTTGCATTCAGCAGTTACATTTTGGTTTTGGTTCAGGTATGGTCTTACATTGCCCAGTGCAGTAGCATGCCCATCTTGAGAGACTGGGAACCTTTGGGTGCTATATTGCAAAAAATAACAGGATAAAGATCAAGCAAAGATAGCAGAGATACTCATGAGTGAATCAGGACACTTTCCTTAATTGTGAACTCACCCTGAGCAGTTCATACCTGAGGAGTGGCTTTGGGTATTTGTGTATTTCTAAAAGGCAGTCCAGGCTGCATTCCAGCTTCTGGGGCATATCACTTTGCTTGGTGAGCAACCTGGTCTACTGGAAGGTGTCCCTGCCTCTGGGGACTGGAGAAAACACAAGAGATTGGAACTCAATCTTTACAGTCCCTTCCAACCCAAACCTTTCTATGATTCTGTGATTATTGTTGGGAGCCTTTGTTGTCAGCTCTTACCCTTCCCAGAACAAATACTGCACTATACTTGACTGACTGCTCCTGTCCCCTTTCTAACTTTAACTGGACTTGGCCATGTTGATTTAGGGAGTAGTTGTTTTAGTGCTTTACTAATGTTCTTTTCATGTTTGTAAGGAGGCAATGGTGAATGTGGAGAGGGTTCCCTTTGTGTCAGGATGTGTGTGACTTGAAGTGGAAGTGGAATAAAGTACTCGACTGAGGTGCATTTTGGCCACTTAAAGTCATACAAACCACATGAAAAAAGCTGAAACTTCTGTAAGATTCCTTTGACTTGGATGAGAACAAAAGTGAGAAGGTTTTCAAGCCTGCTTGAATCTATTCTATAAGAGAGTTTTGTGAACGAGTTCTTTTGATCCCATGTCTGTTTAAATTAGGAATACACTTCCTCTTGTACTCTGTCCTTTTTCTGTCCCTTCCTATTCTATGTCTTTATGAGGTTCAAGTTCTTCTTGGTGCTTTTGTCATTTTCACATGTGCTTTAGCTGTGGCTGGTATGTGCAGCCTTTGATGACAGGTGCCATTGTGGCAGGTCTCTGTGACATATCATAGCTCCATCAAAGCTCTGTACTGCCCCAGCCTGGCTGAGTTTGCTGCCCTTCATCCCCACATTGCTGCTTGCTTTGGCCCTTTCCTTGCCATGGCCCAATGAAATCTCTTTGTCCCATGCTGGGGCAAGGTTTTGTGAGCTCTTTTCAAGCCCCACTTCTCTTGGTTGGCCCTCCAAGGAGCAATCCACCAGGTGTTTTGTCCTGAGCAGGAGCAAGTGCTGGACTGTCAGTTCTTTGGTGTCCTGTGCATTCCTTTGGAGAGGGACTCTGTCCTCACTTCACTTTGTCCAGATGTCATGGAGCTTCCTGTGAGTGCTGGGGAGGTGGATGGAAAACTGTAAGCAAATTTCTGCAGTTGTGTTCGATGTATGGGAATGTGACATGTGAGTACATGTGGAGTACTCAGCTGGCCAGAAGCTGATCCAGCACCTTTCTCTTTTTTCTTAGGTTAACTGTAATGGTTTCACAATTGAAGATGAAGAACTCTCTCATTTGGGATCAGCCATCTTTCCTGAGTAGGTTGATTTTAATATTTTAAAGAAAAAATTACCTTATTTAAAACAAATAGAGAAAGTACATATCTACTAAAAGAAATGAATTTATCTTGTTTTAAATATCTTTAATTGGCTAATAAAATGTGGCAAATTATTTTGTTTTTCTTAAAAATCCATTATTTTTGGTGAAATTGCACATGTAATTTTTTTGAAACTTAGATTGTGAGCTATATTCAGGCTGGTAGAAAACACATACTTGGGTAGCAAGTTCTGGACAGGGCCATCAAGTAATGATCAAAGCCAAATCAAAAGGATTGCAGGTGACTTGCTCTATTCACAACTTCCTGTTTTGGCTGGGTATAATCCTTCACCTGGTGCTCTCTGAAAAATATCCCTTCTACCTTTGTTCCTTGGCAAAGTAAATCCCTTTCATCACTTCTTTGAGCCTCCTTGCTATGCTATGACAGTGGAAAAAAAATATGTACAAGCTTCTTAGCTTTACAAATAAACTGCAGACGTTAAGTGTTAGCTGCAGTTCTTGAACGGGGGACCACAGCTTTCTTTAGGGCCAAGAAACAATTATTGCATTTTTAAATCTGTCCTTCCCACTTCATATTGTAGCAGAGGAGGGTATTTTCTGCTCCTGATCTTTGCACAGCCTCTATGAAGGTATTAACACTGAGGCTTAGTTTGACTTCCTGGTGAGGCTTGGATTACTCCTGGCTTATCTGTGTCAAAGTAACCTGAAACTTACGGATGCCCACTTAAAGCTGGATGTGATTTTGCCAAGTGCTGCAGACAAGCAGTAGTAGCTAATCCTTGCTTCACAGATTCTTCAGGCAGGTCTGTCTGAAGTTCATATCCCTGATCTATAGACTGGAAATTAATGCCTTGAAATGCCCAGGATCAGAGTCATTGTGGGGAGAGCGGAGCATTAAACCAGGATGTTCTGGTAAAATGTCCAACACCATCCTTTGTAAATGCTCAGGATACAAGAGTCAGATCTTTCCTACTTAACAGTAATGCCTGTGAGCTAAAAATAGTGAAGAGACAGTTGCTCTTTTGCTAGATTGGAAGAGAAAGAATTAAAATTACAGATTTTTATCTCAGATAAGCAGTGAACTGCACTTTCTCCAAGCTTGGTAATAAGAGGGTTTACTTTTCTCTACTTCAGATTTTTGTCCAAGTCATGTGCCTGTATAACAGAGATCTCCTCCCTTCCACTTTAAACATGGAGGCTGTTTACATTTGAGTAGAAGCCAGCTAAAATTTTAACACCCATCTTAAGTTGCAATGCAGCAAAGACTTTTGTTTTCCTGCATTCACTTGTTTCCTTTTAGGTTAAACATGTTTTTCTTCCTTTCTCCTCTGAGGAAAATAGTCTGCCTATCGTGTTTATAGTAAAGCTGTATGAACATACCTGTCAGCTGTCCTGTAGCACTGTAAGAAGGGGAAAATAATAACTTGCCTAGTGCTGCAATAATAGGATTTAAAAATTGTAATGATTCATTAGCACAGCCATTCTCCATATCATTAGAATAAATAACAGTACAACAGATTTTCCCAAGGTTACCTTCATGTTAAGCCTCAGAATAAAAACAGCTTAGAGAGACAGACTGACTTAATCTTTCAGACTTATTTATTTTGTGAAGTGGTGCTTAACTTTTTGCCTGTTGCTTGTGGTGGTGGTGGTTGGGGAAAACATTTACTTTTCTGCTTTTACAGTGTTGCATTGATGAACCATAGCTGCTGCCCAAATGTGATTGTGACTTACAAGGGAACTGTGGCTGAAGTCAGAGCTGTTAGAGAGATTGAGCCTGGAGAGGAGGTAAATGCAGTGTCTGAATGTGCTCTGTTCTCGTGCAACCTGACAGGATTCATTCTCCTTCTCAGGGGTCATCATATCAATTAGATGGCAATTTAATAATAGGAAGGGAGGATCTCCTGCTTCTCAGAGAAATGCAGGATGGTGCTTTGGAAAAGCTAGAGTGGCTCTTGAGGATTGTAGGGATTTTTGGAGGCAGTACCCTATTTTTTTGCTAAAACATGGAAAGGACACCTGCAGCAGTCACTGTGTATTTGCCAGTCTCTCTCTCAGTTTACCCATCTGTAAAATGAGGCTGAGTTTACTGATGTTTGGCTGGTGCTTTGAAATTCCAAGATCAAGGCAAATTATTACTGCTATAATAGTTCCCAGTATAATAGTAATGTGTTGAAATTGAGGCCAGAATAAACAAGGTAAATGGGTACAGATAAATCCTCTGACTTCTGTTTGGACAGAGCATCCACAAAACATGGGACTTGCTCATATCACCTCAGTGGCATTTGCAGGGAAATCACAGAAGAACAAATGTGTGTTTTTAGGTGGAGTGAAACTGAACAGAGAGGGATAAAAATCTGTGAAATTGAGTAAGGCTCTGGGTTTACCTTGAAACTTTCTCAATCAAGTAGTGAATTTGGCAGGGAGTTTTAAACAGTAGAGCTGCACTTTACTTTAAAAAAACAAAAAAAGATGTTAAACAGAATTGGGGAGGATGTTCAAATACCTGCAGGGAATGAAGATACTGAACATCCTCTCTGGGGATGGAGTTTGCGTAGCATTTTAATGGCTCATTTGTAAATGTTAATTTAGTGGGTAAAGTTAATGCTGATAAGCTCAGATTTGATTTTTGATAACTTCTGTTTTCTGAGGTGTGTGATGGCAGCCTGGAAGAAAGGTAGAGAGGTGATTTTTGTGGATTATAGCTGTTCCCAATTGTGAACAAAGTGAGTTTAGTTGCTGTAGCCAAGGATGACTGACTCAGGTGAGCAACTTCTTTTGGTGCCATTTTCTGGTGATGATTTGTCTGTGATGTTGGCAGTCACTGCAAATGCATCATGGTAACAGACAAGGACTGATTCTGCCTTAGAATTTTGCTGTGGAATCCCAGAGAATTTCAGCATTTTGGGGGAAGGTGTATCATTAGAGGTAGAGATGTGGAGTATTTACCTTGCTTGGCATCTTCTTCAGGTTGAATTCTGCCTTAGGAGCTGCATCAGCTCTCCAGGACCTCACAGGTTTTGCTCACTTGCTTTTCTGACACCTCAGAATTTTCTAAACGTGAGCTGTGGCTGTGTGTGGTCGCTGTGCAGTCTCCCAGCCTGTGTCTCCATCTTCAGGCTCCGTGTAGCCATTGCAGGGCAACACTGTAAAGTTTTTTTTGGCTGTAAATCGGTTCCTGCGTTCCACATGCTTTGAAAATATTGAAGGGAGGAGAAGAGTGTGAGGGAAACTGTGAGATGACACGCTCACACCGAAGAAGGAGGTGCACTGTATGAAAATATGTCATTTTACTTTTCAAGAAAAGAGAAACTTTAAGTATAAAGACTGAGCAAAGCATTTCAAATAACTCTAAATGAGGAAACAGACCTAAAGCTGTTCCTTGGTCTGCAGAATGATCAACTGCACTGTGCACAGGACGTGTTTCTTGGGGGAGATCTCCTTTTAAAAGCACAGCATTAAAGCTAGTTGCAGGGGTTCTTTTCTGAAGACCGTTGAAATAGAGGAAAACTTAAGAATAGTGTATATGAAGGGCCTTTAAAATGTTCAAAAGCAGGTTTTCTTTGCTTTAAAATATTGCTGCTGAAGTAAATCTGATATTCATTCTCCTTGAACTGGAGCGCTGGGCCTCTCTTCTTTTCAGAGATCTAAAGGTCTTGTCCTAAGTTTCTAAAGCTACTAGTGACTGCTGTTGCCCCAATTTTTGTAGGTTTTCAGAAAGAAAAATTTGAGATTCCAGCCTCCAAAAAACCAGGCCACTGTAATTTATCCTAGGCTGGATACCTGAAATCATTATTTTACTTCTGAAAAGTAGGCATCTCTTTGTAGTCTGACAGGAGCCTGAGATTTATGCTGTGATAGTTTCCTTATGCACACCTGAATCTTGCTGTCCTGGGTGTAAGCCAGGCTAATATTTGAGGGAAATTCCACAACGAGTAGGAAAGGAACAATTCTCTGTCAGGTTGCATTCGCAAGTGACAACTCCTGATGCTGCCAAGGGGCTTGGAATGTGGGGGAGCAGGCAGGTGATGTGGCTGCAGGGGTCCACAAGCTGCATGAATATGTACCTGTCATACTACATATATCAGAACTAGTATAATAAATACGTTTAGTGAAGCTGCTTCTCACTAACTGCTATTTTTTTTTTTTTTTCCCATGTAGATTTTTAGCAGCTATATTGACCTGCTGTATCCCACAGAAGACAGAAATGATCGGTTAAGAGACTCCTATTTCTTCAGCTGTGATTGCAGGGAGTGCACTACGAAAGAAAAGGTAATGCAGATGGCGTGAAATAGACTCCTGACTGTCAAGGCACCTACCCATGTCCTCTGATGTAATATCCTATCTGGCTTAATTACATTTTGGAAAGTAGGATAGTGGAGATGGGGGGAGGTGACTTTTTTTTTCTGTCCTTCTGTCCAGAACACTTTCTGATTCTCATTCTTTCCACTGTAATCACGACACAGCAGGAAATTTCCTGGTAGAGGCCTATTTAAAGTTGAGCTACAAAGCAAAGATGAAAACATGGTTAAAAGTAGATAATTATACTGTGTCTATGCTACTTGGCCAAAAGAATTTAGCTCAGAACTCTTTTCTTCTTTTTTGTAATTTTGTGCTTTCTACCAACTCCCAGCAAATAAATCTTGCTTGGGGCATTTCTGGGGTCCTGTTCTGGGGCGGAGTGCTGCTGAATTTCCTGGTCGGGATATTTCATTCAATTCTAGGTAACACTGTATGGCACCTCTGGATGGTTTGGAGACCCAGCAGAATCTGAGAAATGGTCTTTTCTACAATAGCCCCACATTGGTCTGCTCAGCGACAGTGTGGTCCAGAGTCACAGCACCTTTTGATGTGCAGGCCAGAGTTATGTTCATTAGACATGAGCTGGTGCCCCTCAAAGGACAAAGGAAGATCCAGACAGTGTTCCTGAAAACAAGGTGTTTGGTGTTTTAAAGAAAAGCACTTCTTGGAGGGAAAAGGTACCCAAACCCAACAGATACTGAGACAGCTGTGCCTGTGCAACCATCTGGACCTCCTTCACTGAAGGTCCTACAATATTTGAGCTCTGTGTAGCTCATCTGTCATTTCAGACAAGACCAGTGTCTCTGGCTTAATCTAATCCTTAAGTTTCAGGTCATTTTTCCTCCCATTTTCACCAGGTGTCCTTTTAAGAGCTGTTTCCCAAAGTGACCAGACAACCATCTCCTTCCCCTAAATGGTGTCATCTTTTGTGATTTTTTTTTTTTTTTCCAAATAGTACCCAGTATTGTTGCTTGAGATCATTCAGTTGACACCATATCAGTTGTGTTTTTCCCCACAGTTACCTTGATAATTTTGCCACTGAGTTTAATGAAGCCAGGATATCATCTGGGATTTTCAATGGTGTGCCGCTCAACCTCCTTCAGTTCTGGAAAGAGTCCCTGTAGCTCTCTCAGTTGGCAGATTAAATAATAAAAGAAAAAGAAATCTAGCAACAATGTGAAGCTTAAACAGCAAAAAATTGTCTCTAGATTGTAGCTGACTCTTCATTAAATAGTATGTTAGATACAGAGAGAGGAGTAAGGGGAGCTGTCCAGCAGAAATAACAAAATGTATGGAAATGTGGTTTTGTCTGTAGATCTGAAGGATCCTTTCCTGTATTTAAGATCATGTCATTTTCCACAGAGATATCACTTGGTAGTCAACCTAAGGCATTTGAGCTGTTGTCGCCTTAAAACTAAGCCTAAATTTGTTTTAAACCCTAATCTCTTTGAAGCAGTGAAATTTCTTATGTAAAAGTACTTGCAATGTAAAATCGAAAAGTTCTTCCATCTTTCAAAAGAAAGGGACTTCATGGAAGTAGAGAGTGGCAGATGAACTGGAAAGCCAGGGGATCCTAGGATTTCTAGCCAAGGCTTTGGAGAAAAATTGCAGGTGCACATTCTGCCTTTGTTTTTTCATTCTTTGAAGGGCTTAAGTTCACATCTGTGTCTTTTTATTAGAGTAATTTTGTATAGCAGGTGCACTTTTATATGTGGGGCTTGGAACCTGCCTTTGTAAGGTCCATTGTGTTTCCTTCAGGATAAAGAGAAACTGGAAATCTGCAAGCTGAATGATCCTCCGTCAGCAGAGACAGTAAAGGACATGATCAAATATGCCAGGAACGTGATTGAGGAATTCAGGCGAGCCAAACACTACAAATATATCCTTTGTCTTACCCTGACTCCACTGGTGTGTGACCTAAAAATCTTGCCTGCTGGACTTCAGAAGTACGTGCAGGAGAAATACTATGACCAGTAGAAATCAAAATTTTCTCTGTCCTCTTTGTGTGTGAAGGCATTACCAGGTAGTTGTATTATGAGAGGCCGTCAATTTATTGCATTCCTTGACTTCTGCCTACCCCCTAGTGAATTACTGGAGATCTGTGAGCTCAGCCTGGACAAGATGGGTGCAGTGTTTGAAGACAGCAATGTTTATATGTTACACATGATGTACCAGGCCATGGGTGTCTGTCTCTATGTGCAGGACTGGGAAGGTGCGCTGTGTTATGGGCAAAAAATTATCAGACCCTACAGGTAAATATGAGAGACTATTTTTTTTAAATGCTCTAATTCAGTAATCTGAACAATTAAGACAAGTTTGGGCAGAGACCATTTCTCTCAGTATATGTTGTATAAATACTCGACCCATGATACCATTGCTCAAAAAGGAATATTTAAATGCTGGAACAGTGTTCGTTACTATCAGAATGTGGTCTGCAATATATAGCAGGACTGACTTTGAAATCCTTGCTTTGGGTTCTCAAAATAATTTTGTGCCACTTTGGATGCTGTGCAAATTCTGCTTAGCTGGATGAATACTGGTTTATAAAATCTTGTAATCTTTTACTAAAGAAGGGCTACAAATTGCATCTGCAGCTGGTATTTTTTATAAGGTAATGGAGGCAAGGGCTGTGTTGCTGCCAGCCTCCCGCAGCCTCCCAGCCCTCTCTCTCTGCAGCAGCACAGCGGGCACGGCTGCAGGAGAGCAGAGCTCTGTCCCAGCGCTGGGGCCGGGCAGCAGAGGGAGCTGGAGCCGAGCTCAGCTGCTGAGCTCAGAGCTGGGGGTGCCCCCTGTCCCTGATCCCGCTGCCCTAGGGCTGCAGGCGTGAGAGAATGCCCAGGCTGAAGCCCTGCGTGGGGCAAGGCAGCACACAGCCTCTGCAGGAGATAGGAACACAGTTTCTGGTAAAATTCTCTGTTTTTGCAGTAGTGAGCCCGTTCATTAGAGGCAACCAGTAACGCTGGCTGTGTCTGGTCCTGCCGTGACTCTCCCAAACAGATCCTCGTCTTGAGACGTGACTTTCTTGCCAGCTGGGGGGAGCGCAAGAAAAGCTCTCCCTTTGGAACAGATGCCAACATAAAGTCACAGATCACTTGGCAGAGAGCAGTGATACAAAGAAGGAGCCAACATTCTCCCCCTGGGGGCTCAGTACTATTTATCTTCCCTGGGACTTGCCCAGCTCCTCTGGCTCCGAGCCTGGCATTCCAGGTCAGCTCTGGCGAGGCGGGCTGTGCCCGCTCAGTGTGTGTGAGCCCAGACTGCCGTGTGTGCCCCCCACACTGCGGAGGGCCCCTCGCTTCCCAGCCCTCCAACCATTGTGGAGCACACAGAGCCGCTGCTGCGGGTGCAGGGTGGCTCCAAAAACTCGTAACAATGCAGGCTCCCTCTGTAGCTGGCTAGATTAAAACTAGTGGCAGAAAGTCACTGCCATCTGACAGCTGTTCAGAGGCATATGGTAGTTTCAGTCCAATTCCCAGCTGACAGGCGTCCCCATCCCAGATACAATTGGCACTGGCTCTTGGCAGTCACGGCAGAGGGGATGAGCACTGAATGGGCAGGGGCAACGAGAGGCAGCTTCCTGCCCCAGGAGAGGGGGACAGGAGCTGGGAATATGCTATGAAACTGCCAAGGCTGATAAAGCTGAATTTCTTTCTCTCTTGCAGTAGACATTATCCCTCCTACTCGCTGAATGTTGCCTCCATGTGGCTGAAACTAGGGAGACTGTACATGGCGCTGCAGAACAGGATGGCTGGAGTTAAAGCCCTCAAGAGGGTATTTATTACCTGGTTTCTCCCTTAATAATACCAGTTCAGGTCATTGAAACATTGTGTGCTTCTCTGTCAGTAAGCCTTGCGTGGTAGGAAATGCATCATGTGTTAATGTTTTTGGTCACTGGATTTCTGGCTCAGATTTAGTTTTTCTAGAGATGGAGTATGGGTCTGCTCTGGGGTGCCTTTTCACAGTGGGCTCCTACTGCAGCAGCTGGAGCGAGAATTACACTTAAACATTTGCTCTGAGTTCTTCACTGAGCTAGAGCTGCACTAGTGTAAATGAAGCAGAAACCCATCTTCCCCTCATTTGCTGGGTAAGGACAGGAAAAATGCTTGGCTCTTATTAAAGGCACATAGTGTTTCATTGGAGTCTGTGATTTCTATATCCAACTTAAACTAGGCATGCTTTTGGTGGTTATTTGTTCTGGAACCAATCGATTTTTACAAAGCTGAAGGGAATTCAATGCATCTCGTAATGCTGAAATTGGCAAATACAGCATTTTGGTTTTGTGTTTTTCTTCACCCCTTTTTATTAGTCTGTGCCTGATTCTTTAGTTTTTTATTCTCCTATTGTTTTATTAGTCCATACTATGCTTCTTGACTATTTTCCCCTATTGTTGTTGGGCAGAAATTTATTTTAGTTTCTTAAGCATCCGTGACTACTGTAGCATATAATGACTCAGTGTGGAATGTCACAATGTATTTATTTCTTCTTGCTTTTTAGATGCTGGCAAGTTTTTAGCTAGCAAATAACAGCGCCATCCAACCACGGTGAAAGATGCTAGAATAATATATGCTCTCAAATTTAACTGTTACCTAGTTTGAAATTGGCATAAGTTTTCCTTCACTGTGGTGTTAAACCCTTGAGCAGAAATGGGAATTGTGCCAGTAGGAGCATGGGATGGGGGGTAGGGAACTGTGAGTAGATTTGTTGGCATAGTTAGTTTCCTAACACAAACATTTTCTAATGATTCACTTCCAAAAGCTGTCTACAGGAACTGCCCAAAGTTATCCCCGCCTCTGATATTTAGGATATAGTGGAAAAGCAAACCCATTGTTCCCTGTGAGTTTGTGAGCAGCTCATCCAGGAGGACTCCTTTCTTTTCTTGGGCAGGAGGAGAGGTGGAGTCATTTGTTGCTGCTGAAGTGAAAACAAAAGCCCTTATTGTACTGACTTAACAAATAGAAGAGCATAAAAGTTTCCCAAGGATGAAATGACTAAATGCTCAGAGGGCCAGGATACTGCAATTCCTTGCTCTGTCTTAGCACTGTGGTCTTCAAACATTCTCAGACTTACACTGAACTTCCTTCTCAGTTTTGTCTAGTGCTGCCTTGTATCACATCTTTTCTCAAGTGGAAATCTTGCCCCTGCACATGCTGTGCAGGGCAGGAAAGCTGCCAGTCAGGAGGTTTGGCTGCCTGCAATGTTCCCTCTCGGGCCTGCAGCAGGCTGCAGGTGAAACACCAGGGAGTCAGCACAGCAGTGTCTGTCTGAATCTGACGGGATTTCACTTTTGCCTAAGAAGTTGCTTTCATTCCTAAAGCATTGGCAGCCCCTGGAAGGAGCAGAGGCTTTACAGACTCAAGTCTGAAATGCCTCAGCATTACTCCTGCACTAGGCCTGCATGTGTCTGGCAGCTCAAGGATAAATTGGTAGGAGCAAAGCTCACTCTGATACTGCCTAAGTCCTCTGCTGGAATATTACCCACCACACTTGCAGTTTTCTGTCCTGGAGCTGGTTGCATTCAAAGTAGTTTTGTCAGGAATATAATTTTGAAAGGTGCTTTGGGCTCCTTTAAGATCAAAGATGTATTCTCTGAATATAAAACCTTTATTACTTAGTTTTGAATTTCATTTTATTTCCTACTGGGTTTATGACTACAAGGGGACAAAAAGTAGCTAGAGGTGTCAGACTGCTTCAAACCTCTAAAGAGAGTATTTATAGCCTGGTGTTATATATGAATCAATTGTGTGAATTTTTTTTTTCTTTTCATAGGCAATTGCTATCATGGAAGTAGCACATGGGAAAGATCATCCATACATTTCAGAGATCAAAAAGGAATTAGAGGACCACTGAGCCTTTGAATCTATGCAATCCTTCAAACCTTTATTTAAAAAGCCTTGTTATGGAAACCTTCAGGAGCGCTTTGAAAAGCGGTAGAGTATGAACACAGTTCTGTCCTATAATTGGAATGACAAACACACTTAGGCCTGGCTTCCACACATCTACAATTGCCTTTTCTTTTTGTTTTTTTTAAGGAAGCATCCATGGTTTCTTAAAGGTTATGCCTCTTGACAGCTCATGTGCAAAAATTATTTTTCTTTAGGGATGTTGGTGTGTATCTTATTTGTGTAAAGTAAATAAAGTGGTCTTGGCTCCTCTTGATTCCACTTGTACACTTAAATGGGTGCAATAGTTTTGAGATATATACTTTTGCCCAAATAGTTTTGCTTAATCTGACAAATTGGCAAAAGCCCTACTTTTTCTGTTGTGGTTTGGTATCCATTTCCTTTTTTTCTTGCACCATTTTTATTTGCAGTGGCTTAACTTGAGAGAGAGGGGAAATGGGGCGATGAATTTTGTACTTTTTACAGCAAAGCCACCAATGTGCCCTCAACCAGTTAATCTTCAGGTCTATCACTGCTGCTGGCACATGAGGATTCATCACAGTAAAGACCTAAAGCTCAGCTTCTTGTACAGAAAACACTGACACCTATGTTGGAGCTTGAAGGCTTGCACAAGACATGAACTTCTGGCTTTTTACTCTCCTTTACAGGTTAAACTGAGTTATTGCAGAGGAGAGCTCGTATTTCCTTACAGCCATACCTTCACCTCCAGTGGATTACAACTATTGTAATAATATGTTAGCAATTATTTTTAAGAGAGGAACAGGAACACTTTCTGAGGAAAAAGTCCAGGCCTTAGTTTTCTCTACCTATATATAAAACAAGAGGATTTTTTCCCTCCATTTAGATCAAGGGCAAGAGTTTGCTTTTAAGGATGGGGGGAAAAAAGAGTGTAGCTGTAAACTTCTAGCAACAACATTGAAATACGGTGCACAATAAAATTACCTGCCCCTTCCTTACTGTTTTCACAGCCTATAAAGTATGATGAGAAAGAGAACACATCACCCTTATGAACTGCATTGTAATTTCTTTCTTGTAAGCATTGCTCTGAAAATAAAACTGCTAGAACAAGGGTTTGTCAGCTCATTTTGCTGAAATCTTTCATTGCTCTCCAGCCAGCAGTTGTTGCTGGAGTACATAAAACTGCACCAGATTTACAGTTCCAGAAAGCCAAGGCCATTTAACTACAGCCAAGCCGAGGAAGATGGCACTAGCTGACTATTTTTATCCTAACTTTGTCTTGTCAAATAAACTCTCTTGTCCTGGGAAATAATACCTTTACTTCAGCAAGTCTGTCCAGAGCACAGACCACACTTCAAAACCAAAGAACTGCATTAGCTGAACAGGAGGCACCAGTGGGAGCCTTGCCCCTGTGAAACTTGGATTACTATTTACAGAAGGTTTTTCAAAGCTCACTGTGGCCCTGGCTGCGCCTATCAGTTTAACATGGGAAACCAACTCAAGCAGTGTACAACCAACCCACAAACCCTTAAGCTGATACAGAAAAGAACACAAATGTTTTCCTTGAAAAAAATGGTTTATTGTATACTGTGAATATGAAGGACAGATTTACCAAAAAAACCTTAGTGACTGAAGACATTCTCACATTTGCAAAAGCATATAAGAAACTATTTACACAAAGGCAGTGAAAGGGGTAAAAAATTATTGCAGTCAATTAATGCTGATAGAACTTTTTATTATAAAAAGAGAAAGAAAAGAAACAGTGCAAAAATACTGTCAAAAGTAATCAGTTCTATACACAAGATAAAACTGACAAGCATAAGCTTATGTACTGATATGAATAATACATTAGAATATAAAATAGCATGCATAGATTTTTTTAAAGGCTTTCAATAGCATAGAGTAGTTCTGCCATTCAGCCCTAACACGAGGGAGTGGGGGGCAAGAAGGGCACATAACTGATGTCTCATTTCTCTACAAAGTATGTCCGTACAATGAAGTGATGAGATTCAGATCACTGTTTCATGCTAAACTGTCAGGTACAGAATTATAGAACAAATAAAACAGGAGGCATCGAAATACTGAAGTAAAACAGGACAGTAAAATCCAGTGACATAAACATGTTATCTCATTTAACACATTCCACACAGTAACATACGGGAATATTACAGTCATCTGCATGTGTAAACTTTTTCCTTTGTAAAATAACCAAAGAAAGGTACTTTGCTCCATATGGAAAACACATTTTCCTCACTAGTAATCTCAACAGGATAAACATTCTCTTACCAGTGTTTCTGGCACTAAAGATTTGCTTTCTTTTAAAGACCAAGCAGAAGCAAGAAAATACTTTTATTTAACATACACAAAAAGGAACTTCTTATACATTAAATCTGTAAGTTGTGGAACTCACCAGCACAGGACATTGTGAAGGCCAGAGGAATAAATGACTTCTAAAGACAAGGTAATGTGATTCATGGAAGATGGATCCATCAGTACACACAGTGAGCAGGACACAGCTTTGGCCTCAGGAAGCCCCTCAAGGACTGGCTGCCAGGTGCACCAGAGGGGCTGAGCACCCTTTTCCAGACACATCCCTATTTCTTCCTCAACCACCAGCCACTGTCTAGGTCAGGGGGTGCCCCCCAGCCTGACAAGGAAACAGTTTATGGGACGCATTCCCCTTTTCTGCCTACCTGCCTGAACACTGCCCCTGAAATACCTGGAGCTGACTGTCCAACCACTGAGTCCTCACCCAGGTGAATCAGTGGCAGTCCTTCCCTTGCTGTTATGTAGTGCTGGAATGCTCCAGTGGAAGCTGCTATTTATCACTGATTTCCAGTTCACTCTCCAAAGCCAAAATCCTGTTGTTAAAGCATGTGGGAAACTCTCAGTGAGGGTGCACATAAAGCACAACCAACAAAACTTCAAAGAAATGCCAGCCAAAAAACAGCTGAGAGAAACCAATGGAACTGTAATCCAAGATACTCCAAAAACACTGACTAAATTTATTTACTTAAAATATTTATATAAACACTGTTATTTTTGACCTGCGCGCTGTTTTGTTTCACAACCTAACAATAGTTTATTTATGGTTAATACTTCCATCTTGTTTGCCCCACAGCCATCTGTCCCCTTTCTCAAATCCCAATCACTGCAAGCAGCTGCATGTGCAATGTCCTATCCTACAGAGAGCATCTATAGCTCCCTTAGCACCAGATCCTACAGGAAAACCTCTCTAGAAGGTTAAGAGGGAGCTGGAAACAATTTGGGGTTCTGCACTTGCAGCCTTTCTCTTACTGGCATCAAAACCTATCCCAAACTCCATATGCCTTGGGGTATACACCAGCAGCTTCATATTTGTTTTTGGAGAAGAGTGGTCAAAGGATGTTTTCATGCAGTCCTTCCTTCCATGGCCAGCTCAGAATTTGCTCCTGCGATGTGATGCAGCCTTTATTTCCTGCAGTGGGTGCCACCCTAGCCTTTTTTTATCCACCAAGATAAGCAGCAAAATAGAACTCAGACCTCCCTCAGTGATGCATGAGAGCTGCTACAGCAGAGATCAGCCTGATGATTCCACTTTCTGAGCACACAGACCACAAACTGTTAGTGAGGCTGACAACAGCTAATTCAGTCATCATCTCCTCCCAGGAGACCAGTGGGAAGTCGGCTGCTGGAAATGCGGCATTGTCAGTAGGTGCTGAATTTTCCCTACAGATTTCTGTGCTATATCCAAGTACAAGATTGCCCATCAGCATTTCTTTTTGGGCTGCTTGTGGACTACACAGACAGAGCAGGTACTGAATCAAAAAACAATGTCCTGGCTGACAATGACCATCACTATCGAAGCACTTAGGTTGGAAAAGAATGAGTAAGTCTAAGCTTTGCCATTTGCATTTCTGTTTGTTTACAAGAAAGTAATTTAAAAAACCCTAACTTCTGAAATCATGCAAATATTTAATATTATTTGTAGCTGAGGCAGCTGATTTAAATAAGTAGAACAGAAATTCATTTCAATATACTTCAAGAACTGTGTTGGCAATAGGTTGAGTAAGTTCCCAGAGATGTGTCCTCTGCCAGCTAAAATTAGTTTAGGGAACTTCTGATAAGGCAGAGCATTTAGGATCACTGTATACCTACACAGGAATATATTTGTGGGAACGAGCTTTGTCTTTACTCAAGTAGTTGAGGACAAGAGGTGCCAAATCAAGCCTTTGTAGGACCTGAAACAAGTAGGACCTGAGCAGCTGATGTCCACCATCCTCCAGTGAGACTGATGGAGGGCAGGAACAGGATCCCCACAGCACTGAGCAGCATCACAATTCAGCTGTCATCTCTCCCATCCCTGCTCGAACAATGGGAGGCATGAAATGCTCAGACCATAACTAACCAAAACTCTGATGCCAGCACCTCAATACAATAGTTGGTAAGAGTTTAAAATAAAAAGGCAAAGGGTGTTAAACACAGATGAAGAGTGCACTAAAAGGAAAACAGACACAATGGATTCCCAAGCCAGACTTACTCATCCACTGCAATTCTCTCTCAGAAAGCGTCAGGGAGTGTAGGCTGAACGTGCCAGACTGCAAGGTGGGTGCCCTGGGAGAAGCCTGCTTGTGTCAAAGTTCCATTCATTGATGAATCACTGTGAGATTTTCAATCCAGACTTTACTCTAAATGAATGAAACTGGTCTTGAACTACTGTTATGCCTTGATGTTAAAAAAACATGCAACACAACAAACAGCAACTCCAAACTGTCCTATTCTCCTCAAGGGTTCTGCTGTTTAAAATTCTGCAGGACAGAAACTAAATAGCACTGTTGCTTTAAGGCTCATGTGTTCGTTCCTGCTATGACTAAGAAAATTGGATGCAAAGTGCATTTTCCTGTCACTCCCTAAAGGTTAGGAAATACTGCCTGAGCAATTTTGGCCTGATAAAACTACAACAGGTTCAAAGTGAGAAGGTTCATTTTTTCCCTTACAAAACTGTATCACATTTCAACCATAAGACATCAGCATGCTGAGGGCTGCTTGTAAGCTGGGGTGGAAAAGAACCTCTGAAGACGTGCACCAGCCCAATCCACTTATGGTATTAACAGATCTAGTCAAGATAAAATCTAGCAGGGAAAAATACATTGAAGTCAGATGAAAGGAAAAGTTTAAAATTACCATTCTTTGACAATGAAAGGGAAAAAGTGACTCACATTGGCCTCTATCTACCATTGCAGCCACATTAGGAGTTAATTGGAAATTACTGTTTACTACATGGCCACTTATTTGGCTCATTAATAGGCACTGACTTAATTTGGAAAGGATTTTTAGTGCCTTTTTCTAATTAATGTTTTTCTAAGACACCTATGATGCATCTTTGCATAAAAAACATTTGCTTAATTTTCTTCCCTTCAAACACAGCTCTTCACACTCTCTTATGCAATAACTTCCCTGTGCTCACTGTAGCAGCAGAAATACACATTTCAGCCAAGAGCAGCTGAATTAATAAGACACAGGAACAGATTCTTTTCCCTCCTGATTTTCTGCTTCTCACATCCAAGTGGAGCAATGGGACTTGACAGCTCTGAGTTCAAACTTAATTCATCATTAGGATATTATTCAAAAAGTTATAACGAGATAACTAATTTAATACACTTTGCTTCAAGGTTTATTCCTTGGCTTTCTTCCCAGATATAAAGCATCTCTCTGCAATTATCATGCAGATGCTGCTGAAAAGACTTTAAATGGTTGTTGCTAATTTAACAAGAGATATGTTGGCACTGGCAGAAGAAATTAGAGGAAAACTGAAGTTGACTGAAAACTCATCCCTAAAAAGAACATGGTCAAGGTATTACAGCAAAATAATTTCTCTTCATTTGTTGATGGCTACAAGTCTTCACCACAAACTTTTTCATCTTTGTTAGGCCTGTATTGCAGACACCAAACCAAAACAGTGCTGGTTTTAAACACATTTAAGAAACATTCTGGTACAGAACCTTAGCTTAAGCTCCCATTAATTTTAGTCCCTTTAGTGCTGAAATTAAGAGTGCTTGTAAGCTTAGGTCTTTGTACATTGACCAGGGTTTGGAGGTGGGGATGCAACAGAAAAGCAAGAATAGTTTTAAAATATTAAAAGTATCTGGGGAAGGGATACCAAGAAAGGTGATTTCACCAGGACAAAGTAACTGCATTGCATCACGTGCCCTGAGAGGCTGTGAAATCTTCACCCTTGAGAATTCTGAAACTGGATGTGACCCTGGACAAGCCTATCCAAGTTTAAAGTCAGCAGTGAGGTGACTGGGGCTGGGTCCAGAGACCTCCAAGCCTCCTCTCTAGCCTGACTCCTTCTCTAACCATCCGACAATAGATCACACATGAAGACTAAGGCAGCTGGAGATGCCTCATTTAAATGAGAATCCTTTTCTACAGGAGGTGAGCCTCAAGGCAATAAGACTTTCAGTGTAATTTGTGAGAAGGTGCTTGATTTGGCTTTTTTTCCCAGATACACTTGGTTGAAAATCCTCTGCTGTTCAACTCTCAGACCACCAGAGTTATTGGAAAGACTCATTCACTGACTTCAGCCTGCTGTAGGTCACTGCACTTCACCCTACACTGCTTCTTATGAATCCCTTCAAGGGTTGCACACAGCAGCAAAAGGCCTCCTTTAAAAGATCCAATATTGATTTTTTCAAGGACTAAAGTAAAACCGCAATGCCTGTGGAATTTGAACAGTTTAGCACCCAAAACTCTCTGTCCTCACAATGTCCTGTGCTTGAGCCCTCTGTAATGTGCAGAAGCTCAGGTCTCCGTGCTGTGCACCCTCACCTTCCACTCACACAGAGCTGTAGCTGACATCTAGCAGGTCTTGTTTTTACCAGGGAAGCCACACACTGGGTCCAGAGCATCCTTATGTGAGAAAAAGCCCACTGCCAAATCACTGTAGGTTTCAGGAGCTGTGTAGCAAAATAAAAGCCAGCAAACTGCCTTTACAAAGGATTGCTTTCCTTACAGACATGTTACAATGCAGACCAGTCATGTCAAATGTGGTTCACTTTGAAGGTCACTGTAAGTTTTACAAGTTATTAAAGTAATTCAAAAGTTATTCCAAGAAAAAATAAATTATATCTTGTATAAAATAATCCATGGGAGACTAGTAAAGAACCATCATTCCTTACTTTCAAGACAACTTTAAAAAGTGCAATATATGCACACAGTGTTGTCAAGGCAGTTCCCCTTGTTCATCAGTAATGTTCAGTCAGATCCACAAAGCTGGGTCTGGGATGTTTAAAAAGATTAAATAAGTCTCGAGTTTTGCAGGAATTGTATGAGCACTTGGTAGACAAATTTGTACTGGGCTATGGTCTGGATCATAAACACTCTCTGCTCCCGCAGGTGTCTCAGCATCACAGGAACATCCATTTTCTGTAAAGCAAAGGGGAAAAAAAAAGCATAAGGATATGGGCTCATTAAATCAAACAATCAACATCTCAAATATCAGTTATCTGACACAGGGAACTCTACTACAGTTATAGAAAACAAAGATTCTGTGGACAAAATTACATGTGCAGGCAAAGATACAGATCCTTTCACTAAAGGAGAAGGAAACTCACTGCCACCAAAAGATACAGAAACTCCAACGTCTGACCTCCCACAGCCAAGTATATGTTAACAAATAACCCTCCAGTTGAAATAGGTCTGTGAAGTGAAACAGGGATCTAGTATCCACAATTACATGTTTTGCAGACTCACACCAGCATCCGTTTGTTACCACCTACTGAACATCCACTGGGACACATTAGGGGTTCTCCAAGAAGGCATCTTCTGGCTTAGTTTGACCCAGAAGAAACTCACTTGTGTGCCCTGAAAATGCTGTGCAGCAGGAACTAAAGCACAGTAAGTGGGCACAGATGAGAAGATCCACTGGGAAGGCACATCCCTAACTCCATCGAGCACACTGGGGCATAGGCAGCCTGTAAGGGTCTGAACTCAAAACCAAATGAGTTCTGTGAAACAGAAGTCCATGAAGTGAAGCATTAGAAAGCACTGCACATTTCATTAGGATGCTATCATCAGATTTCTGGCATTTAGGGAGCCAAAAACCTATGATGCTGTTGTGTTTTATCTGTTACAACAGGTACACGAGGAGCTATTGAGAAGCTGTTGAGCCATGAAGCTCAGCCTGCCAGGCTCAAATTCAAACAGCATGTAATGTGAGCCAAGCTGAGGGACACAAACCTTCTACAGCAGCAGCAAACGTGAGCACTAAGATACACACTGGTTTTGAAGAAGTTCTTAGGCAGTTCAAGATACAAAACTGAAGAACAGCTACCCTATCAGGCAACATGAATTGCACTTTGTAATGCCTGCTTGCCATTGCAGAAACACCAAGAGGAGCTTAGCAAGTCTTTGACTGAGATTGCTGCTAACCCTTGGAGGCCCAACTGAGCATGGAATCTGCTTCCAGGCACATCTGAAGTTTCCTGGAAAGTTTAAAATAAAAGTCATGCTGCATATCCATTTCTGTCCATATATATAAAAGTCAGAATCTCCACTCCATGTAAACAAGTATTAACTCATAGGCTATCACTTTCTGAAAACAAGGCCAAATATTCTGCCACATACCCCAACAAGCTGTTATTAAAGGACATCTCTAGAGAGTCAACGAGTGTAAATATTTGGGATGAGTAATGTAATATTATTATCAAACAGGTGCAAAGAAAAATGGAAACTCTTTCCAGTTAACTTGGCTAACTGTGGACTCAGATGCTTACGAAATGGTCCTTGCTGAGCAGAGTCATGTGGAACCTGATCTCACCTGAACAACTACAACAAAAATGCAGGCCAGCCTTGACCTGCACAGAGTATTCCTCTCTCAGCTTTTTGGTGCATGACAGCTCATTGGTTTTTAGTGGGCACACAGCAATCCATGCACCTCCTCAAAATGGAGATGACTTTGCCTTATCTCAGAAATGGAGGAAAACCCCATCCTGCCTATTCAGCCTCACTATTTATAGCCAGCTTAGTATTTGATTCCAGGTAAGCAGAATCCTTACATCCGCCTTCATTGCAATGTACATTTAAAAAAAAAAAACAACCAACCCACACCTAATGCTTTGCTAAGCTGCACTTGCAGACAGAACAAACAAAAATGCTACTTTTTTCTGCCTCCAAAACTAAAGACCTCCCATGTGAAAGCATGCTGTAGATGCAATCATGAGTTAATGTCCCAGTGCCAAGTCTGGACTAAAAGTTGATAGAGCAGGTTCTCAATTACTTTCTCGTACTATGTGCCTACAGCAGTAAGGATGTAATGATGTGACATTTACTTGCCATGCAGCAGTTACTGAAACTCTATCCCTGCAATGAGATACAGCTTGAGGCTCAACCAGCCATTGCCCAGAAGCCACAGTGACTGAAGCTGTATAGAATTTGATTAAACATGGCTTTTTACCTAAACCTGAACCTTCATGCTCAGGAGTTCTGGTTTTTGTTCCAGCACTGCTGCAGGCTTTCCAAGATGGTCTGTATCAAGATTTTCAAACTCCCTCCCGATTTTCCTTCACTGCTGAAATGTTAATACATTTACTTGCTAGGACACTTCTGTGAAAACCAATTCCTAAGACTAAAACATTTTAAGTGATAAGTAATTCTATTTCAGGAAAAAACCCCAATCAATTCAACTACTAAATAAACAAATGAAAAGGAACCCCTCTGTCACAGAATCTGTCACAGACTGAAAACATACTGTCAAGATTTTTAGTATTTTTTTTAAATTAGGTTTTAACAAACCAAAAATATTAACTTGGTACAATCTAGAGAAACAGAGCCCTTAATGAAAATTGTATTTAATGTTAATGATGATTTTCATTATTAATCAAGACAAAAGAATGCTTTAATTAAGGGACATCAGAGAAATCCCTTATTATTGAGCACTACCCATCAGGTCCTAGTGAAGTTGATGAAAACTTATATGAAGCCAAGGCTCACCCCCATGCTTAGATGTTGAGGTGCTGGCTTTGCCAAAGCTACTCTTTGCCCCGTGGGTGATTTCTGTCAACCACAGACTGATTTCTGTAAACCGAGGTGGCCAGACCTTGTTGCACAATCCTTAGAGTTTGCTTCTGTGCACATACAGAGGGTGCTGTAAAGCAGACACAGCTACACTGATGCTCACAAGAAATTCAGCAATGGCTTTTTTAACTCTCCAGCTTTCCTCTGGCACACAGAAATTTCAGGACTGCTGTGTGAACGACAGAAGCAGTGACTTGGATGTGGGAGTGTGTAAGGAAAGTCAGACAGGCTCAGGAGTCAGCCCCACACTGGAGCAGCTACTGAGCAGCAGCCAGACTGGGAGGCTGCTGGATTACCAAGGCACATCCCTGTGAGCCCTTTCTTGGCCAGGCTACCTCCTCCTTTCCATTTCTCTCCCAGCTGCCTCCCCCAAAAGAACATATTGTCAGCTGTGACACAGATCTACCGGAGAGCTTCACCCCTGGTGAGGCCCAAGCAGAGCTGGAGGAGGTTTATCCCAGCTGATGTGAGCCCAGGATCTCTAGGGATCTTGTAACTCCAGAATGATGAGCTGCTGGAGTCCTCAGTCTTCCCTGAATTCATCCAGTGGCTGATTTTTGGGAGGGGCAGATGATGTCTATTTGTCACTCTTGCTACCCATGGTTACTGTACTGGGGCTCTTGTTCTCAACTCCAGACTGTGTTCCCATAATGCTGGCTGCAAATCCTAAAGCCCTATTCCCCACAGGAATACATAAATAAACTTTTTCTTAAAACAGTTAAGTTTCATTTCAGGTGAGATTACAGTCCATACAAGAGAGAGGAAGGAGCCCAAGGAGAGAATTTAGAGAGCTTCAGTCAAAAGAGCGAGGACATTATTCTCTAGCCTCTCTCAGATAGCAAACACACTGTCTCTAGACTTTTAATTAAATACAGGTATGAATTAGACTAAATTCTCAAAAGAGAGAAGAAAGCCCTAACTTTGAATGTATTAAAATAATCCTAAAACCAAAATGCATATCATCAACTATACAGAAAACTACAGCAAGTAACCTGCCGTGGGGAATCTCTACCTCTCACATTTAAGATCCTTGTCCTCAGAAACATAGTCAGTTAGCCACAGGACGAGCTCAGGGTTTGAAAAAGAAGCCGACTTACCTCGTTATGCTCCAAGCAGCCAATCATGAGCTCTGTCAGGATCACCACCCCAGTCCTGCCCACCCCTGCGCTGCAGTGCACCACGATGGGAGGGTTGCAGGTGTTGCTGCTGTCCAGCACGCTGTTGGTGTGCCGGCGCACCGACTGAATCTCCTCCAAGTAAGCTGCAAGAGAAAAAACAGGCAAGGTTGCCCACATCTACATGTCTAAATGTAAAAATTAGGAGGGGAGGGGAGGAGGAAAGATAACATGAAAAAGTTATTATCTGTCAAAGTGGCAATAATTTACATTTTTTACAACATAATAATTATCTTGGCTAGGGTGCATTGAACAGCACTGCATCCAGCAAGTACCAGCTGGGTGCCAATTATTACTTGGGAGCCTGCTCCTTTAAATTAAATAGTTCTTTTACAAAATTAAATTCTGTTTTCCCCTTTGCAAATCTCCAGGTCCCCTAAGCAGATGATTCTAGACATTACTTACAGCAATTCCTGCTATTAACAGGCTGGGATCAAAACGACAGCTAAGTCCCATTGAAACTGCTACCTGTCAAAGCAAGTATCAGATGGGAAGCGAGTGTCCATCTGCCCTGTTTCCTCTCTTCCTTCTCCCTTCTAGACTGTGACAGAATCTCCCCCCACTCTCTGCTCAGGGTTTGTTTCTCAATAGCTTCTTCTGGGAGATCACTGCTTTGTTTTCCCTGAAGCCATATGTAGAAAGCTCAGGACTCAGGAACAGCTGCCTCCTGTGGCTGTCCCAGCGTTGTTCAACACATCCTGCTGTCAGACCCCGCTGAGAACCTCATGTGCTGCAAGCTCACTTGGCTTCCCAGTGGTCTGAGTGGGAAGTGAGACCCGAGCTGAACTCTCCTGCTCTGACCCTTGGTGTCAGGGCACTGCAGCCCCAGCTGTCCTTTCCCCCCAGGCAGGATGGGGCTGGAAGCCTACCAACATCAGAAAAGCTGCATTTTAATGCACACAGGGAATGGGACTCTAAGTGGTAGCAAACAATGGGAGAGAAGAAATGGGGACAATCAGGTTCCAATTACTGCCATGCCCAACCACAGCTACAGAGCTTGGTAGGAGCAACAAAGTATGAAACAAATGAGGAATTGGGCAATAGCTACTCCTTGAAGACACATTCCCTGGCGCTCCTTTGCTGAAGCTGAAATGTCATTTTTTATTTTTTGCCTTGGTGGCACATCTGGGGAAAGGAGGATGCACTGTTTACATTGCGCTTGCACCATGCAAAGGAGAATGCACCACTAAAGGACTGTAGCTGTGGCAAGACTAAAGTAGAACTATTGGACCTCCCTGAGAGAGGACTTAGCTGCCACAGAGCTACACTGCAGCTGCAAAGCTTTCAGGAACTAAGAGGGCAGGCATCTCCAACACATCAGTACACCCTGTACACACTCCTTCAGTGGTAATTTGAAGACTCCTGCATCGTTCTCTAGTGTACTGCCAGAGATGTGTCTTAAGTTAAATAATGGTTGAATTCCTATTACTTAATATGGGAATGCTTATTACTTGGTAAGAATCAGGAAGTGTTATTAACACATTACAGATGAATATAATTGCTGTATTTTCAGAAATGCATGAACCAGAACCATATGTAATTGGAGAGGCCCTTAAGCATTGCCTGGGTACATGTGGTTACAAGAGTAGCAGTGAGTTCAGACTTACTGCATTGTGATAGATCCCTCTGCTCTTTTGCAAAAAGGAAAACTAGAGGAGATGAACCATATTTCAACAGCAACTGATCCTCCCTCATCCAGACTTTTCTAATCGCATTTGTGTACACCCTATTATCTCCTACACTCATCAGGGAGTTGGGAAATGGCAGTAACTTACACCGACAGATCAGCCAGCAGAAGTATCCTATTATTTAAAATTTCCTGAGTTTTTGGCATTGCTGTTGTCTTGGATTTTTTCTCCTGCTAATCACCTTAGCTCCCACCTCTTCAATCTCACTTTTTTCTTCTCCAAATTGCAGCAAAGTATAACCTAGTTGAGGCCTGTATGCCACAGCAATAACCATTTGATATCAATCCCTGCTGTATCTACGTACAGTGAACTGAATCCAACACGAGCAATCTTTTTCTTGATGTATTTTATCATGCAAATTAAAGAAATCTTACATAAAAAGCCTTGAACTTCTTCTGGACACCCATGGTCTGGCCAGTCAGTATACTGCAAATGCCACACTGTCCTCTCTTGTCCGGAGAGAAGATGCTTGACCTTCAGACCAGTAGTTGCAAAGCAGCCAGAGTCTGTGCGGAACTTGGTTGTCACCTTGAACTTCCCATAGGTGGCTGAGCTGTGCTTAGAGCCCAGTTTAGGCCAGTAACGATGGCTCTTACTTCTTCCTCCCTCCTTGATGACAAAACAAGACAAAAAGCCATCAGTTCCTGCAATTATAACTCTCTACAAACAAAGGGCATAAAACTCTGCAGATAAGCTAAGTATTCTTATTTCAAAGTAGTGTAAGACCAAGGAGCATCCCACAAAGTAAAGAAAATACCCATTAAAACTTAAACCTCTCAGCCATGTGATATTTTTTCTAACTGTAAAACTACTTGAAGAACTAACTCTTGTCTCATGACAAAAGACAGCTACTGCCTACAACACCTTGGTAAATATTCTCCTCCTGGGGAAGCCTCTCCTTTAAATAGAAGGAGAATCTCTTCAGCAGCTTCTGTGTCTGTTCTTGATCAGCCTTGAGAACTGGACAGTGACTTGATGTGCTCTGCTACTCCCTGTGTTTGCTGAAAGCAGCCAGGCATGAAGCCGAATGCGGTGTTAGTTAACAGCATGTGCCAGTTTTTACAACATAGCACATAGTTCTTGGATTACAATAGGAATAACTGTTTTGCTTGGCATAAGAATAAAAAGTCGTGGGGTGTTTTTGTTTGGGGGTTTTTTTTGCTTTTCTTTTTACACGGACACTTCTATGGAAACAACAGCTTCTGGTCTCTTTTCAGCTGATAAGAGTGATGGTATGCAGAACTGGCCTTGGATGGTGTGGAAATCTCTGTCATTTTAACCAGGAGCAAGTTCAGAGCTCTCACATTCCAATGGAAACATCTTTGTTTGGCTTGGCTCAAGCAGGGGGAAGGAGGGCTCCTGCTTGTTTCGCTTTAGCACTTGCCAAACTGAGTGTCAGAAAGTTAGGAAGTATAGTATGGGAGCAGTACAGGAATATGTTCAAACAGAGCCAGAGGAAAAGGGGATGTTGATAGAAAAAACAGGTTACTGGAGTGGGAAGTGATGATAACAGATTTGCTCACATCAGAAAGAACTATTCTGTGATTTCACATACCTCTTCAGCTGTGACCATGGCTATAACATTCACCCCCTGTTCCCACACCATCTGCCAGAAGTCATGGCATGTGTGTGGCAGGGGCCCTTGGGTAGCAATGTAGTGCCACTCCTCTCCACCTACAGTCACCTGGGAGAGAGGGAAAAAGCAACAACCAGTCAGTGGCTGAATTCTCAGCAGCTTCTGTGCCAGAACTGCCTTTTAAACAAAAGAGGCGGCAGTGAAATCTTTATTTCTTTGTTCTTCTACTTCTGTTCAAAATTATGAACAAAAATCATCCTTTTGATAAGAGCAAATCTGACAAAACATAACCTTCAGTGCTTCTATGTCCTGTCTTGATGCCCATAAGCATAAATCTTTGGCCTAAATGCCATCTATCTTTCTTGCCATTGCACCTGGATCATACAGACAAAAAAACCAAAAAACAAACCAACAACCAACCAACCAAAAAAATCTGGGGATTTGGCTTAAGTACAAATAAGCTGACTGACACCCCTGGGCTTGGTGACAGGCCCAGGCTGATAGAAAAGCTGAGGACCAGAGCAAGTGCCTACATGCATTAAAAAGGCATCGCCCTGCTGCAAATTAACACAGGGTAGTGCAGAACGCCTGAACATAAATGACCATCCCTAGAGGATGCAGCTATGCTCACACTCTGCACATAAAACAGGGCTTGACAGGCCTGTTCCAGCCAGAGACGAGATCAAGACAGGCTTAATTTCAAGTTACTCTTCCTCACTCATCTTGGGTTTTTCAGTTCAGACCCTGAAAACTACCATAAAGTAAATCCAGCACATTAAAACGCTTTCAAACGCCATGAGAAATTTAAAATTACCCAAAGCTGTAGTCATGTAAATCTATTTCCCAATACACAACTGGTTTACCAACCACATTTTACAGAAATATTTGTGTATTCACGTGACATGTAATGAAATTCTTTTCAAAGCATTAACACACTGCAAATTCTGTAGTGCCCTGAACAGAGCCAGCACTACCTTGCAGTTAGCCATTATAATACACGGCTTCATTTAACTGACAGAGGCAATTAAAAAAGAAAAATCAGTTCTGTATAAAAAAATCATATTTTTATGACACATAATTTGCTATACATCAGGAAAAGCCTACAAAAATGTTTTTTTAATGTTCTAGGTACAAAACCAAAGTGCTTTTAGAACTACTATGAATAATTTCAAAAATATGCTTACCAGCAGAACCAGACAAACTAATTATTTTGGAATGTTGAAATATTTTTCCGTCTCAGGCTAAGGCCTCCTAATTCCGTTTATTAGCCCAGAGCCACTTCTCCCAAAGTTATAAATCCCAGAGAAGAAGATTTACAACAAAAATGCGGACACATCCATAAATATCAACATACTGGCAGACAACGCTACGAGGAACAATCAATAACTCTGACAGGTTCAACCATATACTGTGTTTGAGGTACAAGCCTTTGAATAGATTTTCAGAAATAGAATCAATTTATTTGTTAGTCAAACAACTGTTTATTAAACTGAGATGCTTGGGGGTTTACACCTGTAAATAATGTAGTTTTTGTATGATAAAAAGTTTCTGACTTCACTGAAAGCTGCTCGACCCTGTCCATCAACTCCTTTTCTTTATTTCATACTATGCAGCATTTTCTTTTTTGAATGATGGTTAAAAACTGCAAGACCAACACAGGTAGACTCCCCAAGTTCTTGTACTAGATGGGAATTAATACAAACTGCACAGCCCTAAGCAGCATCCTGAACTTGGACTGATGGTCTGCAGCCATGAGTGCTAGTACAGTGTTAGTGAGCTTTTTAAGTCAATCCTGGCCTGACCCAAACAGTCAGATGAAGTGCTCTTAAGAACCGTTTTGCTTATTCCATCAATTTAATTACAATTTTTCTCTTTGGTATAGATGATGATCTTTTTATCTAACAGAAATAATCCATGGCAAACAAGGAGAGAATTATTGTAAAACTGTGGGGCTTGCAGACCAAGCAGTGGGAGCTGGAATCCTCTAGGCATGGATCTTATCAGGATGACAGAGGAGTTTTCTTTGTCTACTGACTTCTGGTCCAAATATCCAGCCTCCTGGCACATGACATGAAAGGCCCATAAATAGTCTGAAGGGAATGGGATGCCTGGAATGTTTACTGTATTCTAATGCCCTAACTGCAGGAAATTAAAAATTAAATATTGGGCTGAAAACACAGACACACACTGTGCTGCTGAGGTAAATTTCACAGATGCAATTTCACCTTCTAAGCAAAAGCACATCTGCTTGGCTTCTGAAAGCGCCGCTCCGAGTGCAGGAGGAAAACCCTGCCAAGGCCCTCAGTCAGGCATCAAAACCCTGCTGCCTGTTCCTGGGTGCTCCATGGACAGAGATGTGTCTGTGTCCAACAGTGACGCACAAGATAAAATGTGGACTCAAAACTGGCCAGGGAGAATGGCATCATTTAGGGATATCTTTTTTTTCCCCTCCACCTACTCTTTAGGTGGAAAATTTTGGGCTCAGAAATTCATCATCATAGCAATGTCTGATTATGCAAAAACTCAGTATCTGCTCCCTACCAGGCTATGCAGAAAAGTGATAAACTGCCAGGATCCTGGTTCAGAAATTGTTTTGAATCACCAGGATTTAACACTGTAAATCACAGCCAAGGCCAGCAAGTCTCTTTAAACTTTTAAAAGGCTTTTCCTCAAGGAAAATATTAATTTAACAGGATGTTTTATTCATTATTTTTGAATTATTTCTTTTTAATTTGGATTTTGACAATGAGAAAATGCAGACAACCCTCTCTTACAACAGAATTTGTCATCTGATGCTGAGGATTTCTGTTATCTCTCTCAGGGTACAGTAAAGCCAACAGAGGACTTTGCAAATACTGCTGGAAGCTTAAAGAAAAACAACCATCTGCAGTCACTGGAGCATAGTTCACTGTTAAAACTGACCATGCTTGTAAATACAGTCAGATCATATCTTTAATCATTTCTTATTGAATCGATATGAAATCTGAAATTTCTTGTTAAAAACGTAATTTGAAACACGGAAGTTCAACGCAATTTCCAGTCAGAGATACAGGGATCTTATTAGTGAGGTCAGTGTATACTTTAAAAAATTTCTTTATCACTCTGCAGGTATTGGGGCTGATCTAATGCATTTTCATGAGGTTTGAGAAACATGGCATCTCTTTCTACACTAGTCACATTCCACAACAAGCTGGCAGAGGTGGGCACAAAAAAGTCTCTAAAACAACTTCCCAGTCTCCAGCAGTTAAATCAACTTATCCATGTTACGTGATAGGGGACTTTAGAGATGCCCATGGTGACACACAAAGGTATAATGATGCATCCTAAATCTTTTCAGAAGCTTCACAGGTAAGGAAAATGCTGCTGTGCAGCCAGAAATGCAAACAAAGCTGGAGCACACCTTCATTTGCCAAGCAAAACTCAAGCAAGCCTTTACCTTTATGTGTGAAGCATTGATGTAGCCTGTGTTGTTTTCTTTGGTCGGCACCAGCTCCACTCGGTTCTCCTCATAAGGAATGACCTCCCTGACGCGGTTGCGCTCCGTGTTCTCAGGCAGGGCAGCAGTGGTGAAGATCCCATCTGCCTTTTTCTTTGGAATCTGCTCGTATTCTGTAAACACCATCCCCTCTTCCAGCTTCCTCCTCAAGATTTTGCACTAGGATTTAACAGAAAGGAGCACCAACCCATTAATTCTCCTGGGAAGAACGTTTACCACTAGAGCCATCCATCCATTCTTTGAATTCCAATACTCAGCCATAGCATTCTCTCACTCACTCCTTCTGCAGTTATCTGAGGAAATAAGACACACTTCATTCTACCAAATGAAACCACAGGCAAATTTTACAGTTCTACGTTCCACCTCCACATTTTTGAGGACTGATAGCATGAAAAGTAAACCTGTGCTAAATTATCTTTGTTCAGCAAGAATTTCAATATGAATATATGATCTCAACATAATAGATATTTTAATTTTTTTTCCAGAAGGAAGATCATACTGCAAGAAGTATGATGAGGCCCACATTTTAAAAATACTGCCTAATTCACAAGGATGCAATGTCTGTGGTTGAACACAACACCAAATAGAGATAGGTGGAGGTGCAGTGCTGCTCCCTGAGTAGCAGACAACACAAGGTTACAAAATTCTATCCAGAAAAACAGAAAGACTCTTTGCAAATTTGCTTCTCAAATCTTAACAGCAGCAACTGTTTTAAATTTTGGCAATTCCATATATATGCACACACCCATGTGTGCAAACATCAGGAGACAAACAACTTTTTTTTATTTAATCCCATTAGAGACATTAACCCAACTCCTCAGTTATATCAGAACATGAAAGACAGTATCTGTGGGTGAGCCCTGCAGAAGTTCAACTGATCAAGTGAAAAATGTGCAAAGTGTTAGATTTAGAGATTGATCTTGTATGACACTGCACAGTCAGGTGAAACAGAGAACAGTCTCCATTTTCACTGAGTTCAGTAAATGTTCAAGACATTTCATGCTTTGCCTGCATACAAAGACTTACCAGTGTTAGCCACAGACCTTTCGCATTAATGGCTCTGAAAACTTTTAAGAGAAATTTTTTTTTTCACATTTTAAACCAAATTTTAGTATTTTACATACTTCATGCTGTTGGGAACAAAGGGAACAAGCAACATATCATGAGGCTCCATCTTACCCTCTCATCCATTGGCACCTTGGTGACTTCATCCTGGCTGTCCTCCGGCACTGGAACCCTAGCAACTGAGAGTCCGTTCAGTGCTGCCAACATCAAGGGCCTCTTCTGGGCCTCCAGGCCTGCCATCTTCTGCTTTTCTAGATTCTTTTGGCAAGAAAAGGCACGTTTTCATCTCTGTGTGATTATTTATAATGCCAGTAAAATGCTGGAATGTTTTTTTAATCTCCAAAATCTGCAACTATCTGGCCAAGGAATGCAGATGGATCACCATTAGCATCGTAAATTCAAATACAACCTCTATTCTTCCTGTTATTCCTCAAAGGCCTGCTCCTACATGAGCACAGAATTTTAATTTCAAAGAAGCAATCCCAGCATGTAATACAGTTTACATGCCATCAAAAGACACACAAACACAATCTCAAGCATTTTCCTGCAGACATTACCCTGAATGCAGGGCACACAAAGCATCACCCTGTTACGTTAAAGCAGCACTACCAAAGCCAAGATACCTGGGGCATCTTTTAAAAAGCAATAGTTTCAATCTATGACAACAAACACTAAAACACGGGCCATTGTTTCTCTTCTGTGATAGTAATACTTAAAATGAGAAGTCTTCTGATGCACCCAGCTTTTATGGTGATTGAAACACTACCCATGATATATTCTGCACTAAAAACTGAGCTCACATGTCCCAGAAACTGAATGCAATAGCAGCTAGGGAGGGATATTATTTATCATATTCATGAATCATATTATGGTATGACATGGAGAACCAGAGCATGAATTTTAAATTCATCCTGCTGCCCCCTCCTTATGCCACTGGGAGCTGAAGCATCAAAAATGACAGAGCATCTCCAGAAGTATCCAAATTAGGAATATTTTATTCCATTTCCTTAACAGCTCTTTCTGCTGGATTTGGAAGGATGGATAACCAGAAGGGGTGCCTGGTTCTCAGCACACATATGGAAGCTGTGGTCACCAGATGGGCCAAGCTCAGCTCCTAGAAACACACTATTGAACCTGAATGCCCTCAGACATATGTAAATGGCTTGATTTTTCAAAAGCCTGTGAGCTTTTTCCTCACCACTGGATTCCTACAGAGCACTAAGCAAAAACAACAAACATCCAAACCCACTCTGGCTTCCTTTTATACTTTCAGAAAGCAGGAAAATGCAAGTATTTTTCTTTTGTTTGGGAATTTTATTATTTTTACTACTTCAAAGGTGAAAGAGAAGAAAGCCTGTGCTTAACAGAATGAGGTCACCAAATTACCATTAATATCACACCTGATTCCTGTGACAAAAGGAAGGTCCACACATGTCAAGATTCCTGATCTAGGTTGAAACCACCTTAAAAGCTTAATGATAAGGCCACTTTACTTTCAAAACAAAAACAAAAAAAGGACCTTTTGATGAAAGTGATCTGAATGGCTATTGCAGAGGAAGACTATTCAAACATCTAATATCTCTTCTCACCTTCATTTCCATTCTAAAATCCTGTAGGCTCCTGCTTTCCACTAATTTTTCTTTCCTCAGAAGATCAAAAGAGCATATGTATGCTTGTTGTTATACCAATGCCTATTCATTAATGAAAAATTATGTTTTATAGTCAAGTACCTATTTTACATTTAAAGTTTAGGAGTTGGCAAGGACTAAATTCAGTCTCCATGTCGCAATTTAGTATTTCAGGTTGTATTGCTAGCAATTACATCAGCAAAAGGATGCCCAATGGACAAGAACAACAACAGACATGCTTAGAAAATTTCTTTGAATATACAGTAGTATTTAAATCTGGCTAGTTATTGATCTAGTACACTACAAACTGTTTTCTGCTTTGGACCATTTAGATGCATTATTAATTTGTTCCAGGAATTGTTTTTGTTTCACACCTTGGTGCTGAAGAACTACAGCATAACTTCTGGTTTCTGTGACTGCAGTTGCATTGCTCACAGCACTACACCAGGTACATATGTAGGTCACTAAGTGATAAGCCCCCCTCATATTTCTGTCATTGCCTTTAAATACTTCTTCTTTTAAATTCATTGCAAGTTAAACAGAACCCTGTTTCTCATACTTGAATGCATTTCTAACAAAATAAACAATCCAGATGCTCAACCACACAGCCTCTACATCTGCTGCTTCTCTATTTATATATCCAGTTCCTCAGTTACTGGCAAAACTGACAATCCATATTCTAGATATACCAGAGTTTTATTCAGTCAACTATGTCACATAAAGTGGCAGGAAAGGGAATTAAAGATCATTTGCAAGAAATCCTGAGTTGCCATTATGTTATGTGATACTTCATGTGACATCCTTGCAAAGGAGGAATAAAACACTAGTGCCAAAAACACAACCTCCCACCCATCTCAGCAAACACATTCCAGACTCACCCTGCCCTCAGATCCTGAAGGGAAGCAGGCATCAAGGGGGGCTTTGCCATCAGCCTCCTCATCCCCAGCTGCCTGCCCTGCCACCCACCTCTAGCCAGCACAGCTGCCAGGGTGGTGGCATCCTCAGCTGGGTCAGACACAGGTCTGGCCAGCAGCCAAAGAGCCACAGCTGAGGAAACAGACAGGCCCAAGCAGTGCATGGGATCAGCCCCTCTGATGGCCCACAAAACCAAATTGTATGTGGCGCTTAATATCACATTTCCCAACTTCAAGCAAATCCACAGCTTCCCACCCACACATTCCCCCGAGTTTACTGACCCAACAGTTTTCTGGTATGGAAGCTGACCTGTGTGCTTACTAATTTCCAGGAAGCCATGAGAACAGAGGAAGGCACTTACCCTCATCATGATCTCTCTTTCTATAATGCTGTCCTCAATAGAAAACATTTCAGACACAGGCCTTTCCTTGACCGGTTCTTTCTTGACCCGCTCCTTCACACTGGTGAGGTCAGGCTCCGAGATGGAGGGCCCCAGTGAAGACCCATTTATTGCCACTTGATCAGTTCGAGAGACACTGATGGCTTTGGAAGGCCCTGGCCTCATGGCCTTGGCCCTGGCTACAGCCACAGAAATGCTAATGTGGTCCTGCCTCAGTGCTCCATTGCTGACACTTTTACGAGGCCCAGGATACTCTGGGGGAGGTTTATTTGGTATTCTAGCCAAGGCAGCTTGCAGCTGAGCGCTGTACTCCATGTTCTCATGGAGGGCTGTTATCCGGGACACAGATTCTTGGGTTTCTTCTTCCTCTTCACTTTCACTGCTGTGTATCAGCATTGTGGCATCAGAAAATGTCTTTTTGTGGTGGTAATGAGGAACTTGCTGAACCTCATGCCCCATCTGAACCGACTCCTCTGGCTGGACCTGCTCCCGCAAAGTGTTCCTGCGCGGTAGAGGGGCGTTCAGCGTTTTCAAGGCCATGGCTTCTATGCCACGCACCATATTGCTGATGACCTCCAGGCTGTGGCGCTTGTTCACCGCCGCGTGGTGCTTCACGGCCATGAGGGGCTCGCTGACCTCCTGCAGCGACTGGCGTACCACTGGTGAGCTGTCCTCCTGGAAGGTCTTCACCGAGAGCTGGACCTTACGAGTGACCAGGTCAGGGCTGCTGCCACTGACGTACTTGTGCCGGTGGCTGGCCAGGTCAGGAGTGCTGGTGGCTGGGCGTGGGCGCGGGTACGGGGGCGGCGGCCTGAAGAGATAGTTCTTTAGCATGTGGGTGGTGCTGTAGCTCTGGCCACTCTGCAGCTGCACGTTGGCCAGCTCTGGGGTGCTGACTGTGTGGGATATGGCACTGGCTGCTGTCTTATTCTGAGCAGCATTGTTAGGGTTCATTTGGTCAGCCGGGGCCACAGGCTTGTTATAGCCACCCCCCTGGGGCCCGTAGGTGATCGTGTAAGGATGCCTCTCTCGAATCTCAGGCTGGCTGTAAACTAGGTCTTCTGGCTGGTTGTAAGCATGTGTGTTCCCAATATTGAGATTCCTCAAGGACTGACTTTGGCTGTCCATCTGGATCACCCCTCTCTTCATTTGCCTCATGACCGTTTCATAATCCGGAGTTGGCCTGTAAGACGGGACGATGATTGCACTGTGTCTGTGGCTGGGAATGTAATCTGCTCTCATGATGTCACTTCCCGGGATGCTCAGATTTGAGGACATTGGAGATGCCTGGATGAAGTTCTGTGAGCGATTGAGGGAGTTCATGCTGTGGGCACTGCATACACTCCCATTGGGTCCATTACCATTCAAGTAGCTGAAGTCCATTGGACACCTATCCAAACTGGTCTGAGACCTACAGTAGAAAGTTTCTTCATTTCCATGGAAAATGCTATCTGTGTAGAGCAGAGAGAGAAATGTTGACAATTTTAATCCGCAAGGACTTATTCATTGTTAACAAAATTTCAAATGCAGTCTGCACCAGTGATTACAGAGACAGCTTAGTGCACAAGTGCAGGAAACGCTTGGTCTTGGAGCATCCTTGAGCCATTGGAATAGAACTAAAGCAAAGCTACCAACATAAACATTCCCAACACTTAGCAAAATATGGTAGTGGTTCAGATCCTTGTGGGAAACATGAAAGGGGAAAGAGAGGAAGCGTTATTGCCTGAGGTGGCAAGGAAGAATAAAGGGGCATCTCCTCCCTGAGCATCCTGGAAGGGTTCACTGCTGCTGACACCTTAAAACTCCAGCGCTGCAAGCATACGGTTCACCTGAAAAATTCTCTTGTCTCTTCTGTTGATACACAGCTGTCTGAGATTCATAGTAGCAGAGGACTGTGAAATTGGAAATCCTACTTTAGACCAATCAACAGTTTTGAGGATCTGAAGTATGACACAGTTGGGTGATCAAAACTCAGGGAAAAAAAAAAAAAAAAAAGAAAAAAAATCCCAAATAACAAAACAACAAACCACCCCCTGCACTATAGTACATTAAATACTTCAGCAAAGCGTATCTGAGAGTGAATCAAGATAGTAAAGATCATACCCTGGATCACAACTTTACTGCAAGAGAGTCCCTGTTGAAAATCTTGTAAGAAAAGAGTAATAGCTCCTCAAACTCTGAAATCTAGTTCTTTGGAAATATAGAAGAGTCTGTTGTAAAACTAAGGGGATTTGACAATTCTTCTAAAATTGATAATATACTTCACAGCCTCACCTTCACAGTAAAACAGTAAAAGCCACTAAGTCAAATCTACTGTATGCAAGGAACTCTACTGAATGGCTCTTTGCAGAACTTATCAAATTCTACCTCAACAACCCAAAATACTGACAGGTGTGATTGAGAGTTCCTCTGCTGGTGAGAGCACTTCAACTGTACCTCTCACGAGCTGCAAAGAAGAGCAGCCTGGCTATGTGTATTCCAAAAGGTGGGGTGGTTAAGGGTGTGAGACTCAAGGTGTTTAGGGGCTGGGCTCCATTCCCAGACTTGATCAAAGTAACCTGGCACAACCTCTTAGGGAATTTATTTGTCAAACATGGGCGTAAAAATAGTTAGCCCTCCCTGTGTCCGTAACGCTAACAATGCAGGCAGATGATGGTGCAAAATCAGCAGAAAAGGCTGTCTACAGATACAGTTTCATGGGCACAACATTATGATTTCTGCTACAGTAAAAGCTTTTTGCTGTCTCCCTTTCCCTCACTCAGTTTCTCTCCCTGGCCCCAGCTGGCACTGCCTTTGAGTACAGCCATCATACTCCCTTTAGAAATTATTTTTTCAGCTCACTGAACTGGAATACCAAGTTTAAGGTCCATATAATCATACGCAGATATTTTAGGGAAATTTGAAAACTGAAATTGGACTTCAAACAGAAGACTTACTGCAACATTAACTGTAAAACTGCTAGTTCTCCTGCAGCAGCAGCTCCCGTTTGACCATGATGGCATTATAAATCCAGACATAAGGCTTTGGAGCTTCTTTGCATACACATAAAATTGAAGTACATTAAAGGGAAAATATATGCTATAAGTACCTTGTGAATTATGTGTTTCAGTGTAGTGCTCTCCACACTGGACATGCATAGGAGGCAGTATAAAAGGATGTTGTCTTGGCTGAAATAAAAGCACAAGGGGAAAAAAAAAGCATTAGAACTTCCTTTGCTACAATTTTTGCAACTGAAACAGGAAAAATGGTTCTGTGCCCTTTCCACTGAATACTGCTCTTTCTTACCCAGTCAAAGACACACCTTGACAGCTCCTTACAGACCAGAGAATAACTTTTTGTAAATTGCTTGCTAAATTTTGTCACAGAGCCCAAAGATGACCAGTTAAGACTCCTTTAAGCTCAACCACTTCAGAAAACAACACCCACAATTCCAGCTCTTCTAAAATTCTCCACATTTTTATTAAAAGCCCTTGTCCTTGAAGAATTAAACCCAAACAAAACAGACACCTAATCGGGACAAAAGTAGAGATGGAACAAATTCAAGGACTTAGGACACACTTATACAAGCAGTAGGACCACATACGGACTTAAAAGAACTCTGTAAACTACATGAACATTGAATTCCTTAGATAATGAATTCGAGTTTACTTAAATAATTTGCACTGAAACAAATTTTTTAACGCAAGTCTCCGAGGGGGCAATTCAGCATTAAATCAGCAGGATCATTTACAGAAAAATAAATCAGAGCTGATGCCGTATTCCCCAGTTTTATCCCTTGGTAAACCAGCGTGTTCTGCAATTCTGCTTTGCCACCTGCACTGCAATGTCCTGTCTGGTGACACTGAGTAAAGTTTATGAAAACACATTTCAATAAATGAAGTAAGCAGAAAGACAAGGAAGACACTCCTGCCTCATGAATGTGTCTTCCTTAACAGTAGAATGAGGGCTTTTCATCCAGGCTGATTCATGTAGCTCAAATTATTAAGGAATACTGTGGGTGCCCAAGGCAAAAAACCCACATAATCTGCCTGTGCGTGCACATGCACCAAATGAGCACCATGCAAGTTTGCTAGAGAAGAGGGGTGGGGAAGGGGTAAGATTTACATTTTCTACGTAAATGGTGAGAAGGAATGAGAATCAAAGATATTGAGATCAGTATGAATTCTTGCATACAAAATAGCTGTGTTAAGCCAGAGCTGGAAAAAAACAAGAAGTACTTTTGCTACAAGAATTACTTCCAAAGGTATAAAACCCTAGTCTCACTGAACAATCTGGGCCAAGGAGCCTGCTGTTGACAGCCTTAGCAGAGGAGCTGAGGCTGGAACTAACCAAGATGCTGGAAAGCCTAACAAATGGAGGTCAGAGGAAAAGTGCAAGGAAAGAGAAGTGACTTCTACTAGGAATGCATACTTCTGGAGCAGACAGTTTTCTTTGTCATAGATGTTCTAAAAGGTATCTGCAAGAAATTTGGAATTTTTCTTTTTAAGGCCCATCTGCCTCTTCTGAAAAAAGAGAACCCTGGGGTCTGCAGAGCAACGGTATCCGAATTAATGATCTTGTGGATTTTTTAAAAATCAGGTAATTAAACATACCATTATATTAAGATCTCCTACACTTAGGGGGTTTTTCTGGAAAACCAACATTGCTGGGTGGTCTGACAGGAAAAAGAGACAGCCAGAAACCATGCCAAAACCATATAAAGGGTCTTGATCTGAAAGTAAAGAACATGATCCCTAGTGAAGTGGCAGAGCCTCACCCCAAAGATTCCATTTCACTTCCCATTTCTGCCTACTGATTTATTGCCACACAAGACAAATGAATAGGTAGGTGTATGAAGGTATGTGCAGTGCAGACAACAGTTCAGGAGGGCTTTTTTTTTTCCTCCCAAAGAGAACTGTTCCAACAAGTTAAGAGAACAATTATGAAAAAGGCAGCTGAAAGTTCACCGTGAGCAGTCAGCAGCACAGTGCACTTTTCAATTGATGAGCCCGCATTCTTCCCCTTGATCTTCCTGAGACTTCGGGGTTTTAAAACCTGTTGCATGCTTATGTTTAAAACAAACTGGCAGCAGGATTTGTTTTTTCTTTTGAAAGAGCAGATCTTAATTTTTCATCTATAATTTAAAAAGCAGCTCGCTTTTCCACTTTGTGATATAACAGAGGCCATAGCACAAAAATGCAAAGCACAGTTCACTTCTTCATCTTGTTTTTCATAGTCGTTTCCAGGGACCAAACTCATAGATACCAAAAATACTGTCAATATGCCACAGGGAATGCAATACACAGTATTGCATCATGGCAGTTTAGGAACACCTTAACAGTGGAAGGACAAAGAAATTTGGAGGCACCTACAGCAGCTTTCCTACCAGTGCCTGGGAAATGCAGAGTGCAACTTTTAGATCAAATGGACTGTATACACACACACACAGAAAAATAACCTGTGTTGAAACCTGCAAGGATAAAGCTATCCTAATGTCAATACCTGATTAAGCCTAATTTTGGAACATTTTCAAAAGCTGTAACCACGCTGTGGGGAAATGTCAAGAAAACACTTGCCCACATCAGCTTTCTGCCATGCAGCAATTGGGTAATGGGCTTTTCAGTCTGGAAAGGTCTACAAAGTAGGTATCACCTATATCACACGTGAAAACTGGAACCTGCACAGACATAATGTTGCCTTCTGTCTGAGCAACCAGCAGTGCTTCTGTTACAGAAATTCAGAATCTGTTAAATAAGATTAGAATATCCTGACGTGCTAGATGCTAAAATTTAATCCAGAAAGAGTTTTGTTAGAACTGATGGTATAAAAAAAATTACTCACGCATGATTTCTTTTGGTAAATAATTCAGGAAAAAGTTACCCACTTTTGTCAGATTGATAGTGTTTCCAGAGATCAGTTAAACAGAAATAAATACAATTTAAGAAAAACACTGATTCACAATCCTGACTGATTCTAGTAGTTTAACTTATATTAACAGTAACTTCACACATCAAATAGGGTCTTAACCCAAGAAGTTGGTAAATTCTAAGCAGTCTTTATACAAAACCACGAGGATTGAAGAAACATGAAATATAACATTATGTAATGACTAGGTTTTGATGCATACAGCACAAGACACTTGAAATTCTTTCTAGAGGATTATTTTCTTTACATATTGAAATAACTTCAATCCAGCAGAAAAGATGTTCAGTTTCTGCAAGGCAAATAAAAATATAATGCCTTGAAGACTGTAATTTTTACCACTCAGTGGTGATACTATCCAGTTAATCAATCTGGGCAGTCACACCCTTGAAACTCATTCCAGTCGTGTGGCCAACAAGAAATGAGTTAATAGGCTTATTTGAAATTTAGAAAGCAGTTCATCTTACACAATGCCTCATCCCATTAGAAATGGTATAGATATTCTTAAAGAATATCTCACAGTGGCACGTACCAAAGATGACCTACTCCAGGTTGGCCGTCGTCGGATAGGGGGAGGAGAATTTGATTGTCTGTGGAGGAAAAAGAGAAATTAGAGAAAATACAATATCTCAATTCTGAGTCAAGAATGATTGGGAAAAACAAGACACAAAGAACCTGTTGGTATTGCTCATTATTGAGATTTTTAGATATGTGAATAAATGACAATAATTCAGGTTCTTCTTTAAATACAGGAAGTATTCCCATTCCAAACTATACATGCCTTTTGTTCATTATCTTATTTGGCTCACTTGGAAACACAAGAAAGAAAAATTCTGGTTTAAAATTAATTAAACAAGACTCTTAAGTAAAAATACTGAACATGGCACATAGGTACAGTCTCAGGTGACTGAATGTGATCATTAAAACAATGACAACCTTATGAGATTGACAACAATCACTCCAAAGCAATGCACACAGATCAGGAAGAAAAGGAAAAAAACTAACTAGTTAGACAATACTAGCAGAGCCACATACAATGTTAGAGTAGCCAGGTACAGAGGAAGGAACAAGGAGTGGAGGAGGAAAAAATAATACAAGGAAGGGAAAGAAACAAGTTGAAGGAGGTAGAAATATAGTGCTTACGTGAAGAGAGGAAAGGTGGAATTTGTCCTCTTACAGTTTCTGATCTGGTGAATGATGTTATGTGCAATTAGAGGAAAGGCACACAGGAAAACAAACAACTCTCATTTTAACACAGAGGGCAGGAAAATTATTTTGCTAGAAAACACACACCGGCATATGCTGTCATCAATATCTGTGGCTCTAGCACACAAGCTTACACCACATGAGACTGCGGTAAGGAGAGCAGTTCTAACAACAAAAATACATGGAAACTTGTTATTTCACTCTGACTTTGTGACATTCCCTACTTTCATTAGTCCAAATATTTGCAAGTTGCCTATGCTATCTACACCCCATTCATGGGACCCACATACTTATGGTTCAGTGTTTAGGAAGAAACATGCTCAAAAGCTATGGTTTCTGCAGCTAGGCTAATGATTGGTACCAAAAAGTTCTCTCTGTTGACCCCAACATACAGCTTCAAAGGGGAAAGAAATACCCCAAGGTGACAGACTATGGTATTTTGTTTTCTTTCTTGGCTGTCACAGGGGAAAAAATCCGGACCTCCCTTTGAATTCAATCCCTCTGGAAGCATTACCATTGAATTTAGTACTGCACTACTGAAATCCATTACATGCTGCTAAGAAATGTCTTTTCTGGTCCTCCACTTACCTCCCAGGACCTGTAAGCATGTAAAATCCAATCACATCTCTTTTCTGTAAGTGAAAAGATCACTCAGAGCAGTTCACCTCACTGGACTCTCCTATGCCCTAACTCACCATATGTTAATATAATGTGTGTACACATGAAAGACCTTCCAGTCTTTCCTTCATCATTTTCCATCATTTTATTTTCCAACAGATGGCATTACCCAGCTGAACAGATGGGATGTCCAGCTCTAACTAGAGTTGTTGATAGACATGAGACTTCTTCATGGTAAGTTCTACAAGAATTTAATGTTCTCCACTATACAAACCCAGCATACCATGAAAATCTCTCAAAACTCTAACCTTTTGAAAGCCAAATTCATCTCAATCTGAAAATGTGTGCTGATGTAAATGAAACATCTCAGCTAAGAAACTGACTTTTGAATTAAAGCTAAAGCCTAATGAATTCCTCCTTCAGTTAGAAAGAATCCACTCATGAGAGGACTAGCTCAAGGCGAGTTTCTAAGACAGTGCTCAAACCAGAGCCTAAAGGAGACTTCAGGCTTAGATTTACAATCTCTGCTGCACTGTGGTAGTACAGCTATGCAGATTAACACACCCAGGTGTCCTCCCTGGTTCAGCACACATAAGAGGCAGATAAATTATCCTGCCCAAACTGGAAGATGACAACCTGCACTTCCCAGCACCCTTAGCTGCTGGATGGGTAGTGCATCTGCTGCATCTACTCCAGGTTATACTAATACTCTGGGCTATCAACATCAAGGCCTTCGATTCAAGACTCCCTGTAGAATTTGTCTGCTTGGGGAGAATCAAAACTCACAAGTCTCAGAATTAAAGTTCATTCTCAACAGTCTGTTCTTGCTGTTGGTTAAAACAAAACAGGGAAAAAAAAGAAAAGGGAGAAAGATTAACTGACATATGTGACTAGGAAAAAACCCCCCAAAAAACCCCAAAACCAAACAAAATCAGACATGCCAAGACGCAGACCAATTCCAAAGCAAGGTATCAGAAATCAATTGTGAAGCAAGAGTACTCACTCTGTGCAGATTTTGTTCTGTTTGTAAAACTTGTGTCTTGATGCAAACAGACGTGAAATATATTTGGCATTTTCAAGATCATCCTTTAAAAGTAAGAAAAAAAAAGGAAATAAATTATTTAATTTGTTATTTTTACCAAGAAGTGACAATATTTTTTTTTAAATCAAGTTGCAGGAATGCTTGGTAAGGTCTACCATGTACTGAATTTGGCTCCCAAGAACATGTCTAGTGGTCTCAAGGGCATCAAAGGCATAGGATTACTGAAACCCAGTGGTGTGCATTTACACACTGCCACTTCACTGCTAAGGCACAGTAGGGGAGGACAGCAACAATAAAATGGCTTAAGCTTGCTGGTCCAGTTTCTATACTGGCCTTGGTTCAGGGAGATGTGGAGTGATTTTAAATAGCACAGAACAGCACCATGGCCCTCTGAGTTCCAGTATGTGTACACATGGTAGCTAATGCCTAGTTTCTACTTATGTTGCTGTATTTATGCCACTCAAAAAGGACTTGAGTTTTTTTGCAGACTTCCCAGCATCGAATATTCCAGGATGCTTGGAATAAAATACAGAAATTAGTACCTAAATTAAGTTAATTTCACTTTCTGCATAAAGTACATGAACTGGGGGGGTGGGGGTGGTATTATGTAAGTGAGACTCCTTGGGAAAGTGGAATTTTAAAGGTTTGTTATTACTTAAGTAGCTTTCATGATGACACTGATCAGATCTTTTTCTTACTGTGTGAAAGAGTACATTCTCTTCTTTGTTGATCAACTCGAGAACAATTGAAGACTTGTTATGAGCAATATTCCCAATGTCATTCCACCTGCAGAGTAAAAAAATGCATTGGAGTTTGCCAACACATACATTCAAACATTTCACAAACACAGTAAGAATCCCTTAGTCAACATCAGTCTCATTTTATGAGAAAGGTTTTCAGTAACTTTTTGGTGAAGAAACATGGTCAGGAAAATAAGGAAGTCATGTTCTGAATAAAAATGAAAGGATATTCAGCTCTTAAGCCAAAACAGAAGAATTAAAAGCTCTCTTTAAAAACACAAATTCGAAGATTCCTACAATAGAAGACACATTAAAAACACATTAATGATAATCATTTTACTGAACTGTGGCATTTTGGAACCGATTGATTTTAGCCACATGCAATAGCATTATTTTCTTTCAAGTGCCATTCCTCCCCAAATGCTGTTTCCACCTTTCATTCAGTGCCAATTCTTGCTAAAGAACTGGTTAAAGAAGGTTAAGTTGACAACATGGTTATATAGGCTATGCATACCATGTTAATACTCTGGCTTTATGTTTGCAATCTTTATTCTTTTTTTCCAAGTAATTGTCAGGTTGCCCAAGATCTGAGTTATAATCTTCTTACAAATAGCTGACAGACATTTGCGTATATTGCATGCAATCCACAGGGATGGAAAGGACTTGTTTGTTCTGTTTGCAGCATGCATTCCTCTTCAAGTCATGGCAGGATGCTTGCAGTGCATATTTCCAAAGAGTAAGAATCCCAGCACCAACTCTCATTTCTACACGTAAAGAAACTTCTTGCTTTTGTCACTTGGCCCAATTAAAGGATTATCTAATTCCTTCTCAAAATTGCATATGCAAAACATCAGCTATGTGGAAAAGGGAGCATTAACATTTTTTAAGCTGACTAATGAAAGCTCTTTTAAGGCAACCCTCCCCCCAAAATTTCAACTGAATTCTGATATAAGCCTTAGCTACAGACTGAAAATCAGTGCACCTCAAAAACCTCAACTTTTAGGCTGCACAAAATTCCTAGTCTAATCACAGGGACTAGTAAAAATCCACTTCAAGTAAATACCAACAGTAATAAATATATCCACTAGAAGGGTAGCAAAGAAGAGAGAAACTATCCTCCCTGGAATCATGGAGATTTCTAGCAACACTTTCATAAAGAACAAACCCACAAAAGAAAGTTAATGGAAAAGGCATTCCCATTAACCAAATTAAACTGCAAAAGAAACAACAGAGTGACACAGCCATGACTTTCAAAATCACAGAATGAGGAAGTTCAATGTTTTTTTAGCGGGGCACCTAAATGTGGCAACCAGATTTTCAGAAGTGTCGAGCTCTTAGGCTGCCAGCTGTGAGGTTTAACAGATTTGCATTCAGTAGCACCAAAGAAGAAGACAAAGACAAGAAAAGAAAAGGGATTAAAGCCTTGTAAACTAGAACAAGATACATGACAGGCTACTACAACTTTCTTGCCATCCAACCCATTCACAGATATCAGAAATTATTCTTTATCTAATCTCTTTGGGCCAAGAGACCAATCCTGAAAACAGCAAGGTTACTATTCCTTAGTTAGAGGATTGGCACTATTACGGTTACATGTGCAAGTAAGGAAAAAATCCCACACATAGAGCTCTGGAAAGAAACTCACTTTAAATACAAAAGACCCTTGTTTTTACCTATAAATAACAGTTGTTCTTCCAATTCTGTTTTTTATAAAGATGCCCATGAAGAAAATACCAAGGTGTATGTCATTTCCATGGTTATCCTGCAGAGAAAGGATAATTAATTTAATTTAACAAAGAAACGAGTCAATACATTTATAGGAATGGATGCTGAAGTACCAAAAATAAGCCCTTCAGTGTGGATGCAGGACTAACCTATATTTTGCTGCTTGACTGGACTCTGATTTTCATTATTTCAGAGCAGTTAGCAATTAAGTGGAGTCATTGTGCTAATTAGTGAGAACAGAAGAAGGCTAAATGAGCCCAAAGTTCTCCTCTCTCAAACACCATGCAGACAAACTGGCATCCATTGTAAAATAGCCCATATCCCCTGTCTTTGTGATTACAGCTACCCAGAGCCCATAGGAATACCAACAGCAATAGTTCTCTTTCACAGTCATGGTATTTCTCCAGACATCTGTTAAAACATGTAGAGATTTCAGAACACCACACCTGTAGATGGAATCCCTCTCAAATGCTCTACCCTTCATACTTCCTCCTTTAGGTACTCCATGTAGAAGTTCACAGCATGTGAAAAAAATACTTCCATCTCTATGCAGACACATCTTCCATTGATTTTCACTTGTTGGGTTAAATATTCAACAGCACACACCACATAAAAACAATGCAAAACCTGTGCACTCTAAGAAGCCCTATTGGTTTTGCACCTACCCACGTCTCCTTGTAGACTCTTGTTTGAGAACCACATGCTCCTGATTAATTTCGCCATCAGTTCTCTTAAAAAAACTTCTTCTTTTTGGCTACAAAAGCTTAATACTGTTGACAAAGAGGTTTTCCTACATTTATAAGCAAGCAAGAACAGTTCCCCCTCAGCTGCATACACAGTAATTGATTCACACTTTAAAGTGGTAAATAGAAATCACGCTAACACCGTGAGTGTGGTTAGAAAGCATGGCTAGAAGAAAGGATTTGAGAGAAGTTAATGCACTATGCCTGCACACAATGTAGAAACTATCAGGTGCCCCTGCATTTTAATAGACCAGGTTAGAGCTGTTCTCCTGGCCTTGCTGTGCTTGATCCTCAGAAGGCAACGATGGACTATCTGCACCTGTTTAACTACTGAGTGCTAGGCCTTCTGCAAACAAACCATGGCTGGCAATTCATCCACAACAGTAGAGAGTCAGCAGTTTAGTCTGAGTAGAGAACAACACATTCTTCTGCCTTGTGCCAGAGGGAGTTTTACAGGGCAAAAAGACTGGGAATGTGAGGGGAAAAAATGAATGTATTTGTATACATACAAATACTTATATCTACATGTGTGCGTGTGTACACATAAATACCTTTGTGGAAAGAAAGACAGATTTCTAGTAACATTTTCTACCAGGAGAAAAAGAGAAATCTTTCATTTTCCCCTTTGAATCCAGTTCTATTTGTCTCCAACGTGCTCCTTGATGCAAGGCTAACACCTTCCTGCCAATTTGCAGAGCACCCAGTCTACTGTTCATACTTACCTTACTGACATAAGCAATAACATCTAGTGACACTTCCAACACAGAAATCTTTTGCAGTAGTGTGCAGCATTATTCCAAATTAATTTGAGGGAAGCTTTCATTTCATTCATTGGCAATAAACATTCCAAAATTTTTTTTGGTGGGCAGGAAAGTTTTTTGCCATTCAGCTCCTCCCCTCCAGGCCAATTCTGGCACCAAAGGATCAATTTTGACTCCAGCAGGAAGCTTGTTTTATTTGATGTGCGGCTCTGTTTGTTTCTAAATTCCAAGTTATCTTTAACTAGCAGGGAAACTGTTCACAAACCACCACTTAAGGTGGCTGGGTAGGTTAGGGAAAGGGAATAGGTCATGTTGGGAACAGCAGATTTTATTTCTCAGCACAACTTTATCATGGCAGCATATCCTCCATAATACCACACATCCAAACAATCCATAGCAGAATGGGACTTCCAGTGAAGGGAAAGTGACTGCAAATGCAAAATAATCCCTGAAATTCCCCCCTATTAAAAATGTGTGGAGGACCTGTGTGCACATATAAGAAACTAAGGAAAAGTGAAGTTAATGCTTAGCAAGTAGCAACTTAAAAAGACATGAAAAGGTCTGATTTTCCTATCCTGTTAAAGACGACCAGAGCTGAGATTCATTTGCCCTGGCTGCTCCCCCATAGACAGCACATGAAAGAAAAGCAAGAAGCATCTCTGTTTCCCAAGTGAGCAGGCCCTAGCACAGAGGGCCTCTTCTGTGACAAGGATTTTCATGGAAGAGAAGTAGCACCACAGGCCTACAAAACCCTCATGCTGCAACATCCATTCCAACTACCAGCAGTCATTTCACCCTCTGGAGCAGTTAAACAAGTCCTGTTTCTTTTGGACAAACATGACTTGCACGCAGACCAAAGGTTGCTGCAGAGTTCTGCATTGTTTGATTCAGAGGCTCCTTTATAATATACACACTAACATACCTTCACAGGGAAGATTTCTTGTCCAAACCCATCCAGACGTTCCACTTCATTGATGTACATTAGCTCAGCCTCTGCTGCTGTAATGCCACTGCAATTAGATTCACAAAAGGCAGCAAATAGTTCAATATTACACACACACACAAATACTAGCAAAAAAAAAGGGAGTTTCACAAACCACTTGAGAAGACACTTTGGAGACGCTGCCTAGAAACGCACAACACAACTTACTTTCAACATTAGGATCATAATCATAAGGGGGGAAATCTGACTAAATGTCACTAAGGTAAGGTACAAAGCACAGTTCAAATAACAGGAGGAACAAAGAGAACTGATCACATTACTCAGCTTCTTCCACACACATCAAATCTTTTCCAGGCTTTATTAAACCATGAGGCTGCGGATAGTTTTGGATGGACAACTTGAGCCATAGGGGTGCTAATCTGCCTGAATATTATACAAGGCCACTGGAGCTTCTTAAAATGACTTAAAAGGAAAGGCCTACATTTTCAAGTTGGCTGTTCAAAAACACAGGCACTAAATCCAAAAGTTGAACAGATTCTCTTTCATAAGAGAGAACAAACCAGCTGAAAACTTTTACACACATGTCTACACACGCTCCTGTCACAGCTCAGGAATTCAAACAGATTTCAATTCTCAAAAGCAGGTCAGAATAGATTGCAGGTTGCTCCAAAAGAAGGCCACTATTAATTTTTCTCCTCTTTGCTCCTCCTTACCACAGCTTACAAACAGAAATATAAGAAACAGACAAATACTTGGGAGAAGGGAGGTGGAATATGGTCTACCTGCTGAAGTGAAGGGAAGTATTTGCTCTTTGTGTTGCAGAAATAGCACTATAGAGCACAGCAGGTGGGAAATCTTTCCTTTCAAGTCTGTGAGTTAACCGAGATCACACAAGCAGCCCATGGTAGGGGGAGAACAGAACCAGGCCTGTTCATGGCCAGCTTGGAAGCTATTCCTTTGGTTGCATCAAAGGCCCAGGCTTGCATTGAAACTCAAAACTGAGAATGGCCTTAGACTCAGAGACTGGTATTTGTCCTTTTACAATGACTTTCTCTCATGTAACGGGGAATGCAGCATCCTTCACTTCCTATTGCATGGGACATGTGGGCACTGCCATTTTTCCCATAACAGCACTCTAGATGTTTGAGCACTGAAACACCTGGACAACATGAAAGACGCCTGCTCACAAAGAAGGTTTTTTTTACTGAAGCACTAATGCACACACTCCTAGCTCATTAACCAGTAACACTATACTGTGTCTTCTTCTTGAGACTTCAAATCCAATTCCTGTTATTTTCATTGCCATTACACTGAGAGCATTTGTAACCCCCTCCTCTTGAAAGAGGCCCTCGGATCGCCACTGACCAAGTCACAGGGTCTTTCACCATCAGGTGAAATCAAAATGCAATCAAATGCAATCAAAAAGAGAAAGGAGTCTACTGCATGGCACAAGTAGTGTTACACATGCTCATTAAACCCAAGGGTGTAAATGCTCGTTTATTTGGGATTAAGTTCCTCAGCCATTCTGTGTTTACCAAGAGGCAGATAATCTTCTGTGATAGACTAATTAAAAATCCAGTGAGACAAAGCATAATAGTAACATGAAGATAAGCTAGTAAAACACTGCCAGGAAGGCATGGGGAGGCAGGGAAGTACTAGCATGAAGATAAAAAATTAAAAAAAAAATAGTACAAACTTTATCACGTCAAGCTCACCTGTGAGTTCGGTGCTCCTGAGCAACCTTTTGAGTCAGCTCCTCCAGGACAGCTTCATCCTGGGTCCAATCCTGTAAGAACACAAAGTAGCATCAAAAACTAGTCAACCAAAGAGAGAAAAGATAAAATGGCAGACAGAAATTATGACAGCAGATGTTTTCAAGGCTTGTAGTTACAGAGAGAGAATCTATCACTGACCACATTGAAAATTCAGAGCATGGGATGCTGAAAATATGTGAGGACCCAAAACTCTGATTTTTTTTATACCTTCCTTTGAGAGGGTAAAGAGATACTGTTAAAAACAGGGGTAAGGTCCTTATTATTCCAGAACAGAGAACAGAATACAGAGCACAGATAAAGGACCTTTTCCTGGATAAGTACTGAACAAGTATCTTTAAAAACTTAGAAATCTACAAATTAATATATACCTTTTATAAAAACAGCCCAAAATAATACACATAGCATGGAAAATGAATTCATGACTATTTTTGTCCTGCAACATACAGGTACTCCCTTCCTCATGTTAAAGGGATTGAAAGTTTTGCTACCTCTTCAAAAATGCATTAAAACCTACTTTATGCTTGCAACACATTTCTGAGCAGAAAGTTTTATGCTCTCCAAATTTAATAATGTGCGGTAGAAACAATTCTGAAATAACTGGGAGCAAGTTAATAAAGGAAGTCTACTCACAAATTCAAGGCCAAAAAAAGGAAGCCGAAAAACTTCCTTGCAAAACCTCAAAGTTCTCACTTTTATTTAAGAAAGCCTTAAGGCTGCATGTAATGTACTTAAAACACACTGCTTCTTGCTCAATGGGGCCCTCCCCTCTGATATTTGCTTCTGCCACAAAAAAATGTGAGAGTGGTAGCGTGCTAATGAAAAATGGCATGGTACATGCCTATGCACAGCCACACACCTGTGGGGTGTACTGTGTACATAACTTTGTTCTTTTCACTGCTGAAGAAATGCCATTTGACACACATTGTAGCCTCATAAGATCAAACAGCACGAACGCAGCTGCCCCTCCCTCATCCACAAGATCACTAATGAATTTACAGCAACATTCTTGGTAGAGGCTTTTTCTGTGCCCCAAATTCACTCAAATCCTCCAACTTGCTTAGGGACTAATTTGTACCTGCAGCATTTAGCCACTGATACTGAACTTGTAGTGTAATATTTACTATTACGTTATCCATCCTCCCTAGAAGAGCAGAGAGAAGTAGTTAAAGAAATGCCTGGAGAAACAGCTGATTTAAGAGTAGGCTTCTGAAGGTGTAGGAAGCAGACACCCTGCTGACCCTCTTAAACTTAGCAATAATTGCATGGATGAAAGGCAAGATACCACAAAGTGATGGTAAACATGCAAAACAGAAGAGAGCTGACCACACCACCACGGAGGCAGCTGACACAAAAACAGAGGCTCTAAGAGATGGGCCCAAAGAGTAAATTGCTGAACCACAGAGAAATTAACCACCTGAAAGCTCATCTAGAGACCTAAACCCTCCCCTAATTTTTTTTCAGAATAGAAAAATAGTACCAGTATATCCCTGGCAGTGTTCAAGGCCAGGCTGGATGGGGCATTGAGCAACCTGGTCTAGGGGGAGGTGTCCCTCCCCATGGCAGGGGGGTTGAAACTAGATGATCCTTAAGGTCCCTTCCAACCCAAACCGCTCTGATTCATTTTGTATTGAAAGAACTTTGCAGAAGTTAATTTACAAAGTGACACCCTGACAACAACACTTTCCCCCATATATATTTTCAGCCATCTTCTTTCCCTTTTAGGCCATCATACATGATGCCATCAACTATACAGAAGAGCATCAATTACTTACCAGTAGATAAGATGGCTTACCAAAGAAACTGCTCCATAGAGAGGATAATAGAAGTTTATTAGTGAAAGGTTGATACTGAAGCCACATTCTGCATCTAGATTCTATACAAAGCATATTCATATCTCAGCACATTTGTCAATCACCCTTCTCCCTGCTGACTTTTTCAGGAGGCAATCAACTGCCTACAGGCTCAAAATCACACTTTCACTTCAAGACATGGTGCAGATGTCACCTTTCTGGACTTAAGAATGAACTGTCCACTGCACTTCCTGTACAAAGAGCATGGGTAAGTGGGATAAAATGCTTCTCAAGCCTTCAAATTACAGTGAGATGAATCATTCTCCCTCTACCGCTCCTCTAATTGCAGAGGGAAACCAGATGCCTTAACTTCCAGGCAGCTACACTCAGGGCATGGGAACTCCACCCTGCTTCCAAATATTTTTTTCCAGTTAGAAGGAATTCCATGATCTTTTATATTTATGAAGCTTACACTAAATACTCATGCTGATGGACTTGTTCATCTAAGACAAAGCCAGCCTTAGCGTCAGCAGGCATTTGTGTTGGTTTTTTTCTTCTGTAATTCATCCTCCCAGAGAACCTTAATGTCACAGACTGCAGATGCTTGGCATTTGTCACCAAATTTCCAACATCATTAGTGATCTAAACTCCTTCCTTAAGCATTCCCATTATTTCCTAGTTTCCAAATGCAAACCAAATTTACAGCACAGTCCCTGGAGAATATTTTGAGAAGACCTGATTCAGGCTTCGCTTCAGTGCAACAGTGGGCTGATGTAAATCCACATTCTCTTCAGGAATGGCTGCATGGTTTATCCTGTGACACATTTACTACAGCAGCAGCCCTTTTATCCCCTTGATACTCCATGTTGCTAATACCACAGTGCTGATAATATACCCCTTTTTTTATTCAAAGATATGCATTTCTTTTGTCAGCACCTATTCCTAGTGGAGGCTCAAGAGGAACTGAAAATGGGCTGATGTTCCACAGCATAGAATCATTCAGCTGCAATCAAGTTTTGGGGAGCAAATTTTGCTTCCACTAGTGCAGTGCTGGTGCTTTTTCTCTGTTATCAACAAAGCCATCTCTGAGTCATGGAGAAATTGTTCACAAAAGACCACAAAAGAGAGGGGTAAGGAACTCACCATAGGAAACAAGACATACTCTCGGAGGAAGTCATGAGATTCAAACTGATTATAGTCTCCAAAATCCGCTGGAAAAAAACAACACAATTACTCATTTTGGCACTTTCCACACATGTTAAGACCACACTCAACCTTTGCACAGATGCTTAATTTCAAGTGGGCGAGTTCTCTCTGAAGCCACAGCCCAGCACAAAGATTTGTGCTTGTACTTTAGCTTTTAACATGGAGGTCTGAAAATAATAGTGTTATTACCAGAGATCAAGTAACAGCCAACAAGTAATTTCTTTCTTTTAATCCCTAATATAATGACCATTTGCAATGCTTAACCATTTGCAAGAGTTTGTTTTTCTGTAGCCTTCTTGAACTCATACCCCCATTAAAAAAATGCTGGGATTGCTCAGCCTCTTCAAAAATCACGCACATTTTTGCTTCTCCACCATTTCCAACCCTGACCAGGCAAAAAAAAAGAAAATTTAACCTACCTCTGCTACAATTCTACACAGTTGAACAAAAGATTAATTTTACAGCCTATAAAGGTTAAAATCCAGTAGTCATTTTATTAAAAATTGCCAACAACCCGCATGGGGGAAGGTTTATCCCTCTGCACCCAGTGGAACAGCACAAGGCACTGTATTTTCTGCTTCTTCAACATCTCTCCAAAAGATACTCATCTCCATGTTCGCGTTCACTCATATGCCTAAAGATTCCTGTCTAAATGTCCTTGGAGTTTTGGAAATGCTTCCTAAAGGCTAAACTACATTTAAAAACCCCAAACAATATCTATATTTATCTGTCTGTTAAATACACTACAGCTTATATCAAAAGAGTATCTTGCCAGGAGGTTTTTATTTTATATTAATTGAACAGGATCAAAAGCTATCTACAAGATTCTCATATTATAGGAGCTGGAAATCCCCACCATAAATCATTTTATCTAAACATTCTTTCAAAGCTTCTAGACAATTTCACATATTGCAGGATGCCAAAAATGCAGTTTCATTTTGTTTCTACCTCACAGTTACGTTTTAACATAAACGGAAAGAAATCAAAATGGGCATGAAACGGAGTCTGCAAGTTTAAAAGAAATAAGTATTTCAAATACATTTGGTTGCATCACATACAAAGGACAAAGGGAGTAATATAACATCAAGAAGAGTATGATTGACTCACTCTCAAAATTAGGAAAAAACTCCAAAACCACAGTGAAACATATTCCAAAAACACAGTGAAACATATTCAGTATCTACTCAGACCTAACTTACACACTGGAAAATCTTCATCTACCTCAATTAAAAGATTCATTATGGAATCTTATACGCATATTTTCCTTTATTAGGCAAATATTTCAAGATTTGACAAGAAACATTTTTCCTTCAATTTTCAGTAAAGATATAAGATACAAAACCAGCATTTCTACTGCTCTAAAAAAAGACCATATTAGCATTTCTCTCCATTGAACCTTTAATTGTCAAGAATCAGATCCTCATGTTTGCTATTTATGTGTATACTTCCCTCTTCCCACTCATCAGAGAGCATGCAGAGAACATCCTTGCTGCAACTCTGCCTCAAGTTCTCATAGTCAGCTGTGGATAGACTGAAACACACTTTATTCAAACACAGGGCTTCTCCCTCTGCACATATACATTATATGACCTCACTTTTATTGATGTCCTCAGGAGGCTCAGAATAAAAATCATGTTGTAAGAAGTAGTTTATTATTAACTTATAACTCACATAACAATTACGGTCATGTGTTCTTTCATACTTCATATAACACTATACAGCAAAATGAGTTTTTAATTAAAGGCAAAATTAAAGCTGCTGCCATGCTCTTTGATGTAATTTGCATTTCAAACCAGAGAACGTGAAGCAAATTCATTACTGCAAAGTACTCCGTGGTCAGGGCTGGAAGAACTGGAGTTTTGTTGAGATTCGCTCACATGAATTTTAGAAATAGGAAAGTTGAGCACTGTGATGTGGTGCCTCATTCCCTCCCTGAGGGAATGTTTCATGTTAAGTGTTTCATCAAGGGCAGTCCATCCCTGCACTTTGGAATCAATTGGAAACGCAGCTGCCATGAGCAGGAGTCATACAGGGCCTCAGTGCCCAGTCAAGAGAGAGGAAAAACCAAAAGAGGCATTCCTGGGCAAAGGCTATGGGGTCATGTCATCCTACCTTGCACTGCCAGACCAGCCAGTCGAATTCCCTGCTCGAATGAGGATATCAATCGCCCATCAAGAACATCCTTTTTCACCTGTAGGTAATACTGATATCTACAACAACAAAAAAAGAGCACAAATTATAATATCTATATGCTTGCATATTTCCTATAGGAAAAGAAAAACATTGCAGAAAGGAAGGGAAAAATCACCCCAAACAGGTCAGGCCGTTGAACAGCAGGTCTGTACCCAGCTTCAGAAGCTCCACATTACCACCACAAATGAATACGATCACTACATGTGCAGTGCTTCCAGATGGATGAAAGGGAAAATAAAAAGTTCTATTTGGTGTTCTCTATATCACACAGAAGAAGGACATCTGCTAAGATTACCTCCTTTATAAATTTTATAGAGGTCACTGAAGACCATGCAATCTCCGATGCAGAGAGGAGCTGTTCCATATTGCTCCTACTGTTTTTGCTCCAGTATCACCATTTGGATTGAAGAAACAAAATTATAGCAACACTCTTTGGTCTGCTGATTTAATTTAAACTATGGCCCATATAAAAGGTGCTTTAATTGGCATTTTTCATGTGTAAGGATGACTAAGACACACAAACCAGCACAGCTTCTAACACAGTCCATATGTGCACTCAGCCTCATTCTCCCAACCTCTATGTGCACGTGGGTGACACAAATTAAGAACCCCAAACCCCAACAAATGGGCTTTTTCAGGCTGTGAGCAGACACACCAGCCTGGCTGCAGCTGAAATTACTGCACCATTCAGCTGCATGCCTGCTTGCCCCAGGCATGAGGGCATCCACTTAAAATGCCATGGATTTAAGAAATAATTGTTTGAGATAAATTGGGATATAAAGAAATGGTACACAAGCATGTCAGCCAGTCCCAGAGACTGCAACCTCTGCAAGGCACACAACAAACAGCAGTCAAAGTCTGTGGGCAATAAACTCCTAACTGGGCTCAGCTACAACCAGCACACCACATCTGACCTTACCTCTGGACCCCTTGGCAAAGAAGCTGTTCTGGCCTTGTTTTAGAGCATAAATCACCTTCCCAGTCCCAGCAGAAGGGAGAACCACTGCAACATCACCCACAGAACAGGAACTGCACTGCCTTAACTACACCTGCAAATGCTACCGTTTGTGTTGAGGTGTAAGAAAAATATAATCTCATTTAAAATGCTCAGATTTGGCTTTCACGCAGCCTAATACAGATTAAAGCTTGAGGGGATTTTAAAGTTTGATTGAGAAAGGCAGGCTGAAAAGCATACAGGCTGAGCCCTGTGCCTCAGTCCCAGGTTTCACTCTTGCTCAGTCCAAGACACAAATCAGCTTCTTTCCACTCCTTTGCAGTGACCAAATCCCAACTCTGAAAATATGCATGCTTTCACAGAGGCTTGACATAGGCTGCTTTATCAACTACGCAGGTAAGCAAATGTTTGATGAATTTGGTCTTCAAGACTTGTAAACCCAAAAGCAGCTATTTGGGTCCATGCTACATATACACACAAGTTACATACTCTAGTCAAGGAGAGTAAAATCCATATCTGACATAAAAATAGAGCTATTGTTAAAAGAAACACACAATTAAAAGGTTATATGAGACTCAAACCCATGTCAAATCTTACAGTGACATCCCAGCTGTACAGAAATCAAGAATGTTACCAGCTGCAGTGGAGCCACACAACTACAGACAAATCACAGGAAGAATTACTCAGGTAGGCATCACCAAAATACAACGCCAATGCAGTTACTGTAGCATCAAATATTATGACCTAGACTTTCAAAAGAAACATTGCTGTGGGGTTTGAGTTGCCATCAGAATAAAGTGTAAGCAAGGAAGGAAACATTGCCAAGTGTCTGCCTTGGACAATGTAGAATTCTCAAGAGCTGTCTCCAGCTGTCTCCAACAATTTTCCCCCAATACTGTCTTTGACCAGAAGTTGCCAAATTTTAAAAAAAAAAGAAGATCAGACCCTAGACAGATGTTAGAAAAGTTAGGGCAAATAAAGAGCTAATATATGCACGCTTACTCACACACAGAGTTACACACACTCAGAGTTACATACTCACATACACTCTCAAATACACACTTGCACACTCATACAGCAGACAGGACCCACAATCTAAAAAAGGTGCCCATTTACAGGTGTTTCGCTTGATCATCAGGAAGAGGTCACATTTAAAAATCTTAATAGGAATATTCTACAACATTATGGAATCATCGAATGGAGTGGGTTGGAAGGGACCTTAAAGATCATCTAGTGAGTTTAGGATTAATTATATATTCTAGATTGACATGCAGTAAGAGTTTAAGGGATGTATATAATTAGTGTTCTGACATTAACTAGTGTATCTGTCAGGAAAAAAATCCCATGGAGAAAGCTGTCACTTCCCACAGGCAAACGCGCTGAAACGCAATCACCCACTGTGGCTCTGGCACCTGTTTCACTGGAAGTGCCAAGATAATCTGAAGAAAATTGAGGCAGAAACCTGTGGTTGGTACCTGCTTCTGCTTTACCCTGGACTGACAGTGGCAAGTGATAGCCACCTAAAGAGTCCCCTGATACCTCTTTTCCTGGTGTCCAAACAAAGCATGAACTGTGACATCTGTCCCCAGGCATGGACTGGGGTGCCTAATTCCAGTGTCAAGGCAGAGGAGGAGGAGGATACCCTGGAGGAAGCTCCACTAGAAGGCTCTAATAACTCCACCAGCCACAGATTGATGGCTCAGCCCTGCTGCAAAACTGTGGTCAGGCTCCCTGCCCAGCCAACGGAGAGGAGCAATTCACCCACATTCTGTCAGGGATTTGAGGCTCCTCCATCTGAAATTAAATTAAATGCTGTTATTATACCACTATGCTAACTGAGACTGCTCTTTGTTCTCTTGGATTGCAAAAGTAGATCTATAATTGAGGGAAATCAAACATTTTTAAAATGTTTCAGCTATAGATTCACTTAGGAAAGTTGTTCCAGGACAGCAGATAAAAACATGCATTTCATAAGCCTTCTATTAGGTGGTTTAGTTGGGAAAACAAGGAAAGTGAACAAAAGAAGTTTGCAATCTGCACCCCTAAATAATAAAAGACAAAAACTTCAAAATTAAGATTTACAAAGCTTGAATCACAAAGCCATTCTGGCATACCAGAGGAGAGCAGGGCAGAAAAGTCACCACCATAGCTGAGTCAGCCTAGAGCTGAAATCTCTCACCTTCATTGCTCACTTTGGGTTAAACATTATTAGCAGAGCCATTGTGTATTCAATATAATAAAGGCTACTGCAGTTTGCCAGCCTGTAGCTAATTCCAAGGGGAATGGGAGTGGACAACAAGTCTGAACAATGCCATCATTATAAGGGTATCATTTCCCACAACTCTATTTAGCCAACACACAAAACATGAAAAGTGTATTTGCATGTATTGCATCAAAAAACACATTTTTATAGAGCAAAGAAGCTGCAACCGGATGACTATGAGACAACCTCTCAAGTCCAGAATAAACATCTGTATTTTGGCAATCCACACTACGAAAGGGGAAAAAAAAACCCACCAAAACCCAATAGGTATTAGTAAGCCAGAGATAAGGGTACTATTTAAAAATTTCATTGCAACAACCAGATTCAGATTCTACAACTGCTGCATACATGTAGGGAAACTCCAATTGCTCAAATAATTCTGCATGGACCTCCCCCCAGGACCAGGGTTCACATTTGTTCTCCTGTCACTTCAACAAAGAACATGGGTGTTTGTGTAGTGTCACTGAATTCATTGCACCCTTCCATCACCACTGTTTATTTGATATAAAATCCCTGTTGCTATTTGATACATACAGAAAATAATTAATTTCTCTGATTTCCATTCTCCTCAACAACCAATGTTTCAGATACCACAAGCCACACAGAACTGAGCATGACCAACACCAGAAGTGAGATAGAGAAATTCTTTATAGAGAAATTAAAGGATGGTTTACAAAAGTAAGAATATGGGTTAGGTTTGCAGAGTAATTGCACTGCATCTTCAGGATTTTCTTACTAGTGACTTCCACAAGGAACCACAAGGCAAGTACTTCCTTACTTTAATAACTACTCAGTATTATCAGATCCACCAGCCTTACTAATCAAGCAGCATCAATCTCTGCTAGGAAATGTAAAGGAACAGAACAAAAAAATTCTTTTTCTCCCAGGGATTTACAATCTAAATGCATATTTTATACAAGAAGGTGACAGTATTGAGTTAATAAGGTTTAATACTGTTTAAATACTGCAATGTGACCTGTCTGGATTTTTGTTATTTTTCCCTGGTTTTACTTTCCTTCTCTGTACATCAGGGAGGGTTTGTAATATACACATTATCTCCAATGCAGCAGGAAACACTTTAAAAGCTTTTCTTTTTTTAAAATCAGTTTGTTTTATTTGGAAATTTCAAGCCAGTATAAATACATCACAGTTTCAATACCAATAAATATTTACCTTTAGTGTATCTGAAAACAAACAAAGCACTACAAAACATGTATTAGTTACCCAAGAGGTACAACTCCTTTACAATCATTTTTAATGATGCAATTACTGGCATGACTAACTTTTTATAACTCATTAGGTACCATTTTGGCATCAAGCCTATCTGTTGGATAACTGCATAGCTATGTAATTTAACTTCTTCTCTGGAGGAAGAGAGAGCTGCTTTACCATTTCATATCTCCAAAAGAAGAAGCCTTTAAGACTCAAAGGAGAAACAGATTGGTCCACAGGTGGTTTAGCACAAGAACTTTTAGCTCTTTTCCAACTTCAAAAAAAAAAAAATTCCAATTAAGAGTACAATATGATCTTCTAAAATTAGGAACACAATGAAAGTCTCATTGAGTCACAACAACAACCCGAGTCAGCTCATTTGAGATTATCTTAGTATGGTAATATATTTCTGAGGAGAGACGCTGCACTGTACACTTATGCAATAATGTGCCCACGGGGAAAGTGGTTTCTCCAGAGCAGAGGCCTTTTATCATTTACTAAAATTATTTTAAGCACTAGCTTTCATACTGATGTGTCTATTGTTCACCTCACACCTTCAAACCTGTCATGATTTTGGCTTTTGTACTATTTAGCAAGAGGATTCCATAGATACCTGTATGCTACATTTGAAATAGAAGCCCAGTTTTTATTTTGAGGACGTATTTTCTCAGCCTTTGAGGTAGATGAGCCAATGACCTGGCTATTCAGAGCAATGAAAGGAACTCACTGATAATGACCAAAAAGTGATTTCTATTTATTTATTACATATTTGAGACAACTGTATTAATACTTAACTCTTACGGGTAACTTTTCTGAGAAAAACATGCTTTAATGTATTAATGATCATTAGCCTAATTTCACAGAATATCTGAGGTTGGTGAAGCTACTCGTGTAAACTTGGGCAGGAATCCAAGGCAGATTTGGGAGATCTAGGTTTTGTTCTCAAGTCTCAATCCAGAGTACTACTTACTGGATGCTGCTTATTTCATGTGGGTCGCTCAGTATACTGGAACAAATCTCATGTGTAAACTTGGATTTTATATGGTAAGCAAGGCAGATAGGCAGACAAGACTGGTCTTTTCAAATGCAACATCAGTATATTGGCAAAGATGGTGTTATGATTTCCGAGCCTGAGCATGCTGAAACACATTTTGGAGGCAAGGATTCAATCAGCACATGTTAATCTAAAGGCACTTTAAAAAAAAAAGAGAGCTACATAGATCCATGATGTCATTGTCAGTAACACAGAGCTAATGCCTCGTCTTTGCCACTTTAAAAACTTAGATGGTGTTGATAAACAGAACATCTCTAGTTCACTCCTTTGGAATTTCATCAACTTCTCTCCCAGCAAAAGTCTGATGTTTCACAGTACTAGACAACAGCCATTTATCTGGGATTTGTGCTGGAATATAAAAAGCAATGGCAGTGTTTCCACTAATAGAAGGGTAATATTTTTGGAAGGATATTATTGAGAATGAGTCTACCACACCCTTTCACAGACCTTCAGGAAGATCAGCAGACTTGCCAGAAAAAAGGAGCGAAGGAGACAAAAGAGCCTTTGTCACACATGCAGGAGGAAATTCCTTCAGAAGCTCCAACTGTCAAAGCCAATACTAAAAACACAGTCATAACTTCTTCCAGGGTAAGAGCTCTTTGATCATAACAACCTTAGAGGGTAGGTCAAGGTTAGCTTCAGGTAACTGAGAAATGACGCTGTTCAAAAGCAGCATCCAACTGCCTACATCCTAGTTTCCTCCAACAGCTGGATGGAAAACATGACTGACACTCACTAAAAACAAAATAAATACATGGAAAGATTTGTGTCATTCCCCTTCCTAATGAGATAGAACAATGCTGGGATAGCATCATGTTCACACATTTGCTGAAAAAGAGGACAACAGATCAAAACACAGCTCCTATCACCTACTTCCAGATCACTCAATCTCCCCCTTTAAAAGCAACAAATTATAGTTGAAGGGGAAAAGAGGGGATTTGGCTACAACAGACTAACTTCACAATGATGGTCACTTTCCATTTATTTTGATATGCAAGTTTTGAGACAAGGACAAAAGATGCAGAGCCTGGATGCCTGGCCTGCTTGGTGAGCTGCAACGAGGCACACAGTGAAAGGCCAGCTACCACAGCTGACCAGTGAGGTTCCCACCAAAGGCAAATACCTTCCAAAGGTTAATGGCCAGCTGCTCCACAGCCAGCTCCTGGCCAGGGATACTAGAACAGGAAAACCTTTGCATGACTAAAGACAGCCTGATGAGAATTGTGCACTGCTGAGTTGTTGTTTGGCATCTCCATTTCAACAGTTGACTACTGAAAGGTTCTTCGTTTGCGTCCATTCCCCAAAAGATAATTAAAATTCCAGATCTCCACCTCCTCCAGGTCTTTACACAGCTGGCATATGATTTCAAAAGTAAATGCAAAGTATTTTAAGAGCAATAAGGTTTTTATTCTGGCATGAATCAGTCAATAATGCCAAATTTCTGCAGAAGAATTGAGCACTTAAAGAAAAGTATGTTTGTATTACAAATGGACACTGACTGTTTAAGAAAGTAACACAGGCTCTATAACCTCTCCCACAGAAGCAGTATATGCTTCCAGTGTAGCCTGCTCCAAGTGCTGTGACTCTTTGGTGCCCCCAGAGTTAAAGGGATGGCCAGTGAAGCCCTCAGCAGTGAGCCAGGAGACAACAGCGTCACACTCAGCATTCTTGCTGGCAGCAGAAGAGGGAGCTTGCATAGGAAAGAAGTAATCTGCCACTGGTTTTCTTTTCCTGCCATTTCTCATGGGCCACAAGCACAGACTTGCACCCAGGCCCTGTTGTAGCCCGTAGACATGACACAAACCTTCCAAAACACGCACTCTTTCCACAAGAGGCTCAGCCAGCAGATGCAGCTTTGCAGTATCCACCAATTTCTCTATATTTAAACAGAAACTCCCCCAATCGCAACAGGTCCATCCTCTGTACTTGCACTTTTTTGTTAAGAGTGTATTGTGCATTTGCATACTCCAAATTGAAATAAACCCACAAGCACAAAGTGAAACTTTAAATAAAAGGCCAGTAATGGCATGCTTTAGCAAGAAAGGAAGGCATGCCACGACCTGATCTTGATTTTCTACTCTTGAACTATTGAATTAATTATAACAAATTACAGGGAGCCCCACTACAATTTATAAGCACAATAAACTCCCTTACAACCACCTATAATTTTATCAGAGTTAATCCAAATACCTAAAGAATTATACAGCACAAAACTTCAACATGCCTTTTAGAGTGAAAAAAAACAGGGGAAGCCATATTCTCTTGTCTTCTGAGCCTTTTCACTTAGAAAAGCTCCTTTTGGTCTCTGCAAATTGGAGACCAGCAAACCCCAATGACACCTCCATCTTTATAAAGGCTGGAGTGGGATTGCAAAAGTAAAGCAAAACAAAATCGTATAATACAAAGAAATGTGTATTTTAGCATTTTTTACTGAAAGAAACCCCATTCAATGTAAGCATAAATATTACACAGAAACACTAGAATAAAAAATTTGTGAGCAAATTTTGTTATCCACATGTCTTTGAAAAAAGCCATGTATCCATTTGCTTTGGGTTTTAAACACATGCTAAAAGTGTTACTGTTCAACATGGCAGTCCTACTGACTTCAAACTAGGCATGAAAATATGCTCAGCTATGTGCTCATATCTCCTGAACTGAGCAGAACACTTGCGTTTAGCTACAGAGGTCCAAGGTTACAGCTCAGGAGACTATTTTTTCTTTTTAATTTCACTTTCCTTTTTGATCACAAAAAACAAAAAAAAAGGTAGGACTGAGTCTGGTAGGTGAATTGCAGCAATGCCACATATTGCTTTTCAAAACATGGGGTTTTTTGGGTGCAGACCCACAGTATCTCCCACAACTGCTGCCTCCACCTTCACCTTCCTCTGAACACAGTCTACCCCATTCCCATATAGGGTCCCAGGCCTCTCCCTCCTTCCCCTGAGCTGTGTGTCCAAGAGGCAGCTACTGCTCAGATGCAGGACTCTGGATAATGAACCAATTCTCCCAGCCAGCACCTGTCCTTGGGTGCCTGAGACACAGCATGGGCTCCAGCTGAGAGCAGGAGCTCCAACCACATACAGGTCCCACCTACACACGGGTGCTCACTAAGGTGCCATGGCATGCAGCCTGTGTGTCACTTCCCACTTGGTTAGTCACGTCCTCACAACAGCAGGGCCCACACACAGAGCAACTCATGCCCCCGATCTTTAGATGGCATAAAACAACAACAACAAAAAAACCACCTGAAATGGCAACTGTGAAGATTCATCCTCACAAAGACGCAAAAGTGCAAAGACAAGCCGTGGCTATGCATGCTGAAGACTGCTTAACCTCCTGGGGAAGAGGAGCACAAAAAACCCCTGTTGGTCTTTCCTGAATTGGAAGTAGATTTCGGCAAAAATGAGATTAGACACCAAAAAGTTAATAATAGCTTATATTTACTTCCTTTATTTGTATGTGTTGACTCAGTTCAAAATATGCTGCTCCCTGCCCTGAAAAACAAAGCAGCTAACCTTCAAGCTGTATCTACTGTGGGAAAAGGTGGTTTAAGCTACATATGGAAGCAATGTGAGTCAACAGTTTGAAAATTATCCTGGTAGCCAGCCAGGTTAATGGCCAAGCAGGTTGAAATATCATGCTAAAAAAATGTGGTGAGTTAACTAGAACGAATGTATACTCCAGCTCATACTATGCAATACTGAAAATAAATAGATAACTTTTTTTTTTTAATCTGGTTAAAGTATCAGCATAACTATTCTTTGGACCCAAAACAAACAGAGTTCTCATTGCTCCATTCTCTTCCCCTCATTGTGTCAGTTGAAACAATAAAATATAATGCATATACTCCAAAAGCCCTGTTTCATTTTTCAATATATATTTTAATTTTTCCCCTTCCACACAGCTCTAAACTCTGGAATGACTCAAGTCCACCATGTTTTTCTGGCTAAATGTACTGCTGTGCATTGATGCAAAAGCTAAACTGAGTGAGTACAGTGAACAACTGGCATGCATACGTAAGCATCCAAAAGTACATCACAAAATAATTGCTTTGTGAGTGCAGAGCAGCATGCAAGTGTATTCAGGTGTTACTTTATTCAAAGAGCAAGTGAACACGTTCAAACTTACAGAAGAATGTGTGCTTAGCCTGAACTTAGCAAAACAACAAAAAAAAAGCTCTGGTGAGCCCACAGTGAAACCTTGTTCATGAATTTATAGAGCTCATTTACAAAACCCTATCAGTGAAACCTTTAAGTGGTATCCCAACCCCACACAATCAATGTCTGAGAAAGCTCTGCTGATTTAGTGGAATTTTACCTGGTGAGGAGCTAAAATCCAGCCTATTGGCTACTGCCTTTTACAGTAATCTGTCCTAGCAATAAGAAAACACTGCTTGAAATGTGACACAATGAAGTTGCTGCCTATCTATAGGTCGTCAGTACAACACCTTATAGTCCTGTGAAAAGATTGTTGGAACATTTACATTAGCATCACTGCCAGCAGAAAACAGGAAAACTCAGATTGCTTCCACCTCCCAGAGACCCCAGTGACCCTTGTGTTTCCAAAGGAATAATTGAAAACAGTCACCCCCCACACCTCAGTAACTCATGCAACAAAACCAGGGCCCAGGAAGTTGTACCATCCCAGTGAACGCAACCCTGCAAAACTGAACACAGCTCTGATAACAACGGGATGTTGCCAGGGAAATAAGTGAATCAGTGCCCTGTTGGGTGGGTAAAATAGATCCATTTCATGAAATGAATAATTATTCTTTGTAAAAGCTTCAAAAACAGCTGAAGATATCAAGTGCAAAAGCAGCTGCCAAAGATAAAACAGTGAACCAGTAAACATCTCACTGCACAGGAATCTGCCATCTTCCGACACTGAGATTTCTGCCAAATTCTTGTTGAGATTCTCAGCTGCATAAGGGCCTCCATACAAATGCTTCTTTTAAACGCATTTGAAGGCTTCAGGGTTGTACTGTCATCCAATTGCAGCTCCTTTAGTGCTATACCCTGCTAGCAAGGCAAAAAAAAAAATTGAAGGTATTCAGATCACTGAAAAAGGTAAAGTTTAGAACCAAGTTTTCATGGATTGTGTCTCAGCTATAAGAGAAGGGAAAAAGTTTGCTCCAGCCTGCAATACAAACTTTAACATTGGATAAATTTAATTGAAGACTAGTAATGCTACTGTAACCAAGACTTCCACTGTGTATTGAATTCTTGAAATTTAAAAAGCTCATAGAAATCCCAATCAAAACCCACATATCTGTTTGCTCTCATGTTTCTGCTGCTAGTGGCTTGACCCTCTTCCTGACACTGTAGAAAAATTCCAGACATTAATCTGGGACTTCTAAACAGAAGACCAATGATCCACAGCTCCCTTTTCGAAACACACAGTAGGAAAGAGAGAATGAATCACCTGCAGAAAGTGATGCACAAGAGAGGAATCCTGAATCACACTGTGAAAAATGCCCATTTCTTCTCACTGATTACACAGGAAGTCTAGAGCAACCTTCACTCTTTAAGGTTTCATCAGGAGTAGCAACATGACTGAGGCAGGACCAGCATGTGTCATGAAGAGTTTAAGGAGTACATCCCACAGCAGCCTGCACTTCCCTGAGGAGAAACTGCTAGTCCCTGTTACTGCATCATATGGGAAGACAAACAGGAGAGTACCAGCCCCAGCCTCGGTAATGCAGTCATCTGTCCAAACCAGAGCCTTAAACCACCCTGGGACACAAATCCGAAGCACCTGCCAGCGTGTGAGGTGCACCAGAACACCCACCCCATGCTCAGTGCTCCTTAATGAGTGGGAAACCTTCCTCTGCAGTGACGTTGCTGCTACAAAAAAGGGGAAAAAAGGCAGCCAAGCAGTTTGCAGCAGTCTAAATGACAAAGGCAGCGAGCAACACAGTTCCTACACTAGAGGAGGAATTATCCTTTTCATCTTCATTTGAGGAGATGCAAAAACGCTGATGGGCACTTCTGTGAGTCAAGCAGCTAGGGATGACAAGTGTTTGCTCTTTTTCCACTTTTCTTATCCTTTCTCCTTCAAACCAAAACATTGAAGCTAACGTTTTTTTTCTAAATCCCTCGATTTGCCTTTAGTTGCATCTGTCTGGTTTAAGGAGACAGCAATACACTATGAACCTTCAGGGAGCAAAATCTATTATAATTGATCCTGTTGAGAGTCATTCCAGCAGCAGGGAGTTACTCATTAAGTTTCCAGAAAGCTCCCAATTTATGGATGGGAACTCCTTGTCCATCATGGTGATGGCAGCACACTCCCATCAGTCAGGAAACAGACTTGAATTTCCCATCTACAGAATATTATTTCTATTTAGAAATATATTATGAAACAGCAATTGTCATTTTGTATCTCTGCATCCTGTCTTAGGCCTGACACAGTCTGTGAGGGTAAATGCCCAGGTGAAGGTTTCTTATAGAGTTTACAAGTGTAAGCAGACCTAGCAAGGCCATGTTGTTAAATACAACTTTTGACACATCCTCCACCTGTGTAAGCAGAAGGTTACTGTCCATGCACTCATCCTCTCACCTTAAGACACTGCAGTTCAAAGAAAGCAAGACACAATTCTCCACTTCATTCCAAAAAGTAGGTTAAGTCACAGTTTTCATGAGGTTCTACTGCCAATTACAGCAAGATTTTAATCACCTTTCAGCACTCTTTAAAATAAGTGGCTACTAACACAAAACAAGAAAAAGGGACATGTTCAGATCACACAAGTAGACTTTCAACGGATTTTCCATTAAACACACACACACACACAGAATGGGTATTGCTAGAGATGTGCAACCATGTGTATGTGTGGCACTGGGAAATCTAACAGGAGAAAGCCAAGGAGCAAGAAAAGCCGGATTTAAACAGAAGATAACTGCAGATTATCACTGTGATCCACCTAACACAAGTGCTTATCACCAAGCAGCGGTGAGGACAGCTTCCTCAGAGGCTGAGAAACAAAAAAACAGTAGGCGTGACTCATCAAAACAAAGCTCCATACACAAAGCAAGCTCTTCACTGATGAAAATAGAAGCCCAGATTTCAACTGTCAGATATCACCAAATAAATATATAAGCCACTCAAACTGGTTTTGTTTCCTTTCAGGAAGGCAGAAGAACTTTTTTTTTTCCTGCAACAGGAGCTGGTAAGATCTTCAAAGCAAGTTTCAAAATGCTTAATGCATTTCCTTCTCTTTAAGGATTATAAAATGTCTCAAGTGCAAGGTTCAGTCTCATGGACCCTCAGCTCTTCTTTCTGGAATTAAGGTTCAACCCTGGCAGACTATGTAATCAAGACCCATTTTTAACACAGAGGTTTGCAGCCATGTCCTAATCATAAACAGTCACTTCCTCTGGTGACCAGGAATAGGACACAAGGAAACAGAAGGAAGCTGCCTTAGGGGAAGTACTTACACTGGGATTGTGAGACAGGCACAAAGCAGGACCTGTTGCGGTAAGACAAGTGGCAAGGTTTTTAAACGAAGAGGGTAGATTTAGTCTAGACATAATGAAGAAATTATTCACAGTGAGAGTGGTGAAGCCCTGGAACAGGTTGCCCAGAGAGGTGATGGATGCCCCATCCCTGGAAACATTTAAGATCAGGTTGGGTGGAGCTCTGGTCAACCTGATCTAGTCCCAACTCATTGCAGGGGGGTTGGACTAGATGACCTCTAAAGGTCACTTCTAAGTCAAACTACTCTATGACTCTTCTGTGATTAGACTGGATATGAGGAAAAGATTCTTCATGCAAAGGGTGGCCAGTCACTAGAATAGGCTCTCCAGGGAGGTGACTGCAGAACCATCCTGACAGAGTTCAAGGAGCATCTGAATGTACTTTAAAACATATGATTTAGTTTTAGGTCGTCCTACCAGGAGCAGGGCTTGTGATTGTTATGGGCCCCTTCCAACTTGAGATATTCTGTGAATCCTCTTCTGTCCTGATGCACATATCCACGTTTGCTATCTATCTGGTTCTTTATGCATTTTTAAAATGGATGCACAATTAATGTACTGTCACCTTTGAAGTTTCACAGGCCACACATCAACTCCCCTCAAAGTCACACTATTATTGAAGAATGATATTTCTTTATTTGGTAAAGCTAGGTATTCTTTGTCCTTCTGGTTTTTGAGAGCTATAGAGTATTTCAAGTCGTATCTTTCATGGCTTTTACCTGCTGTTTACCAATCCAGTTTGAGTTGTGTTTTGAATGTAAAAAAATTCCAGACTGATATTCATATAATTACCTCATTTCAAGAGCTGCAAAATTTAGGGGAAAGCCCAACATAATAAAAACCACTAGCATGAAATAAAATTGCTACATGGTATACAGCTGCAGAATTCTTTTTAAACAATCTGAATCATTTACAGTTGTCAGCCATGGTAAAAGCCATCCACATTGCTTATCCAACATACAGGTTCAGCCAGTGTCTCCAACACACATATGCCCAGGTGGACAAGCAAAGGAGATCCAGAGTACTTTTTCCCAAGTACAAATGCCTCCACTACCATAACTGCATGGAAGGATTCAACCTGGACTACCTAAGACCAGAGAGGAAGCTCCCTCACCTTGTGTAAATGGTGTATGAGAAGAACAGAACCTCAGAATGTAACCTTTGCTTCCATTTAAAAGGGCCCAATGAAAAAAGGCCAGATTACTCCAAAAGTATCTGTTCTACTAAAATTGAATGTAGAAATAGCTCCCATCAAGAAAGCAATATGTTAGCACACGTGACTAAGCCCCAGAATATAAAATTGGTATTATTTCCTTATGATCAGATATAAATGTGAATCTTCCTAATGCCAAGACATTCCTGTTGCAACATTTCTAACCATCACAGCCACTGCCTTCAAAACACAGTAAAGCAAGAATGCAGGCTGAAAGTATCCTACACTGTATTTATAGTTATGCAACACTATTTTTTAGAGTTGCTACATATGTACTGCCCAACCACACATATGAAAACACATTCACTTTCTGGTCTAAAAGCACAGTATAATGTAATAGATTAGATCTAAGCATCAACAGTTTCTTAAAATATCTGGCACAAAGAGCTCAGCTTTCAATAACCAACACACAGAGAACAAGCTCCCCATTCACTGAAGAAAGTCAGCTGGGAGAAGGGTTTGCCCTCCTCAGCAAATATTTTATAAACAGGGAATTAATGTTGAATCTTAGGTCTGCCTTGAAGGAGCTCTTACTTTCAAGTCAAAGTTTAAGCATCCACTGAAATACACATCCAAAAAGAACCAACTCAAAAATATTACTGAAAAGCAAAACAACATATACAATGCAATAATATGAACACAACAAGACCCAGGCAAACACTGCACATTATTTGTTGTTGCTGCCCTCTAAATACAACATGAAAGCTAATTAAGTATCAGGGTGTTCACAACAAGGCAGGTACAAGCCTAGTGTGTCTGTTTTATGCTGCAGTAGCCACTAATATTAAAAAAGCTTAATAATTAAAACAAAACAATAAAACCATCAAAGGAGCACCAAAACGTGAATATCCCAGACTGTCTAAGCCTGGGTGGCCACCCAGGGCTCTTAGGACTCATCCAGCTTGCATGCAGTTCCAGAGCTGCTCCCTTGCCTGGACTACATGAGCACAACTTCCTGCAGCTGGAATGAAGGGAAAAGAAAAAAAAAAAAGGGAAAAAAAAAAAAAGGCTGACATTTCCAAGGTTTTTTCATGACCCACCCACAATCTTGTCCAACAGAAGAGAGCTGGGATGCCTGAGGACTCAGGACTCCCTGGCTCCACTTAGCAATCCCAGAGCTTGCCTTTCTCCCGGCTTTGGGAGATGGGGTGCAGCTCCAGCTGTGAGACAATCAGTTTGAGGACCCTGAACAGGACTGGGCTCTGAATGGTCATGCACGCTGTCAACAGCCATCTAAAACCAAGGGAATTCTGTTACAGCAAAAATTTCTTTGCCTCATGTCAATTTATAAAATTTCAGCTCCAGAGCTCCTACTGCTTACTCTGGGAGATCTCACCATGATATCCCACAAAAACTCTCATGAATAAGGCACTTATATTAGTACTTGTCCCAGCTCTTCTTTTGCTGTGTTCCAATACTCAGCATGTACCTACAGCACCCTCTATTAGTTCTTCTAGTTAAACAGGAAAGAGACAGTATCACCACACAGGGGTCAGTTGGCACCCCATGCCTTTCCATGTTTGTTTCACACCATTCCTCTGTAAAAACTTAACCAGTAATTTGACTCTCCAAGTCATTTAGCTGAGAACAAAAGCTTTGACAGGATTCACAGGATTAAATTATCTTCCATTTTTAAGGTCTGCCATTCTTACACACTACCTTGTCCTTTTCTGTTCATTTGATACAACTTCCATGTATAGTCACAACTGTTTTAAATCCTGTTAACCATTTAACATGCCAATCCATTGATCCAAAGCTCTCTATAAAACAGAAATATTATATAACATATTTATTATGATAGAGTTCGAAATATTCTAGAAGAAGAAAGAAACTACACCGGTTTATGCTACACAAGGTTCCAGCCCAAGGGAACTGATGAACTTTTTAACTGGAAACAGTTAAAAACACAGGACTCTTCTGGCCATTAATATCATATTTATGTTGGAGAGAACATTGCTGCTTCTTAGTGAAGAAGAGGTGCATCATCTTTCCAGCTGGGCAAGCCACACAGCTGTTTCTAGTGCCAAGAGGGAGGGCTGTGTGTCAGGGCCTTTCCTGTGTGGTGTGAGTAGAGCTGATCAGCATGAGCACCATGGCCACGACACTTCCCAGAAAAGCAGGCAATGAGTGCAATAATTTTTCTGGAAACTACATAGCCTGCCTCCAGATAACATCTTTCCAAAACAGCAGGCATGCTCCTAAAACATGTGCTGGTAAGTACACTGTAAACAAAGTGACAAAGGCTCCTAGGAGGAGACAAATTCAGACAAGGCACTGAGACTTCTGCTGCCTGAAAACAAAACTTTTCTCCACTTCAGTGGCACTGAAGGGTTAAATTCTGACTTAAACCTACAGATATAAGAGACCAAACTCTAGACTTTTTTTGTTTTAAACACTCCACCTTCCCATTTGCCATGCATCACTCAGTTCTCATTTACCAATCCACTCAACTAAACCGCACAATTCTCTTCTCCTGCCATCCTGCACACTATTTTTCTGTACTTTCACAGAAAAATTTTTAAGCATCAGTACATTTCTGAGAACCACTGGCATTAAAAAAAAAAATCCTATGGGTCTATCTGTGGTGTAGTAACAAGCACGGCCACACAACTGGTCACAGTCCTCGCTTCAGGCAAGCACAGTCCAGGATGTCTGGAACAAATCTGATTGTACACATTGTGCTGTTTTTTCCAGCACAGTGTGATATTCAAAATAATTATTTTGGACAATGAAGCCAAAGCAACTACCATGAGCTCAAAAGTACAAACAGAGACTTCTGCAGCCACAAGCTGCAGGTGTGACCAGCCATGAAAAGCAAAGCAGCCTCATGTACTTGTCACATGTAAATGTTACACCCTTAACAGCCAGAAGAGTTCCACTTCACTGAGCTTGCCACAAAACCAGGCTGGCCCAGGAGGATATGTGATACCCAGCCCTAACACAGAAATTAAAAGCACAGTGTAAGGAGCAGTAACTAGCAGAAAAGACAGCAGTGACTGGTAGAAATCTGCAGCTGATTAGACTTGTATTAAAAGCTTGCTACATAGGAGGATGTGAAACTTTAGCTTTTTCAAAAAAAAAAAAAAAAAAAAAAAGCACAGCAGTCTAAAAGCAAAGATAAGCTCAAGCAGGTGAGACATCTAACAAGGACTTTTTTGAGTGGAAGGCAAAAAATCCAGCATTTGTTAAAACAGATTTGCAAAAACATTTTCCCCTGTAAATACAAAGCACTCAAACACTAATTTTTTCCCCCTACTTTATTTTCACACAATTTAAAAATTCATACAGTCCTCAGACCCTGTACCTCTTTATGCTTTAGAAGAACTTCTGCTTAAAAGGTCTTCACCTAACACTTGTAGAAAAATAAAGAAAGAGAAAGGCTGGGAACTGTGAAGAAGAAATATTTCTTAAAAGACAAACAAAAAAACAGCTACAAGAAATGGTGAAGAAAAGGGTATAGCAGCCAAATATCGAAGAAAATAAATATTCACTTAGTAAAAAGAGCATAAGTTTGAGGCTGAATTTTCACACACTATCCAGAAAAGAGGCCTGGGAGCCACAGGCTCTAATTTTCCACCTGCGAACACATTCATTCCCACACTTTGCAGGTGCAGCCATCGCATTCCAAACACTGTTTCCTTTCACAGGAAAGCTGTACAGCACGTTCTTCTGGGGAAACGCAGAGCTGACAGCTGAACTTGGGGCAGAAGCCCAATGCAGCACACTGCAGATGCTGGAACACATCCCTCCCTACAGAGCTGTGCATGCCAGACCTACCATGCAGAGCACCACGGGAAGCCAGCTCCATGGTGGCACCCATGGAACTGCTCTCACTTCCCAGGATTATGTCCCAGTCTGCAACAGCACAAAAGCCACTGGATACTCCTGAGTACAGAGCACCTAGTAAGATACTGAAACCTCTTCCAGGAAAGAAAAAAGAAAACCAGACCAAAGCACACCTTTATTCCTTCACAGGAGGCACAGCAGTATCACGCGCTAAGAAAGGGATCCTGTGGGGAGCAAAATGTGACTTCAGTTTTCCCTTAGAACTGTGGCAAGGGGGAAAAAGAAAAGGCCCTGGACTGTCTGATAATTATACAGAAAGCAGTATCACACCCACATTTTCAGAAAGCCACAAGAGTGTGTGGGTTCTCTGTTTTTGGAACAAGAGCACAGTGAAAGCAAGCTTGTTTACTTTAGACACTGTACAAAGACTTTTTTTTTTTAAATAAATGCTTGAAAGGATGCCTCCTCTCTGAGGAGTTAGCAGAAAATAAAAGGCAGATTTATATGTCTAATCTATGCAAATATCTACTCTACAGGGCATCACAAAGACTGCTTTATATCAGACAGTATGCAGATCCCAGGTGCTTTAAATATGCCAAAAGCATGCGCAGCATCTCCATCTGCCATAGCTGCTCACTGAGAACAGCTGCATGACTAAAAAGAGGTTGTCTAAGTAGCCTTCCATGAAAAATGCTTTTTGCTAATGTGCCAATCCCCATACTCCCACCCAAATTACTCCTGCTGTAACTGCCATTGAGTCTGAAGAGGGTGGGTTTTTTTGTTGTTTGTTTGTTTTGGTTTTTTTAATTCTGTTTATCACAAATTCTTCTAGAAATTTTCGAACTGTAGCAATGATAACATGGTGAAAACTCCTACTGACAACCTAAGGAATTATAATGGAGTTTTAATTAACCTGTGGAAATGGAAAACATCTGTGGGACTGGGGACCAGTAGAATGTCACGACCAGCAGCCAGGGAGATGCTGGAGTCACTGAGATCTTGTAAGAGATAGGATTGAGACCAGGGAATTTGTACAGATGGAAGCCTCAACTCAAGAGAAGAGTAACAGAGCAGAAAGAATAGGGAAATAAGAGGTCTAGAGGGTAGGAAATAGCTTTCCTAGGAGAAGGCTTAATGCCAAGAGTACAATGCTATTGCACTGAAAGTAAGGCATAGCAATAATATTTATGTCATGGCCACTACCAGAGAGAAAAAACAGATACTCTACAACTGTGTCTGCTTTCAGTACATTTCCCTGGGACATCCTTGGGAAGCATCCATCACAGGTCAGGAAACATGACTGCCCTGAATAGTCCCAGCATTTACATTCAAAACCACGAACCGAGCAAGACTGACAATGTCATGCAGGTGCTTCTTACCCTGTCCCAGTGATTAATTTTGTCCAAAGAGAAAAAAAAGCTCCACACCACTGATACTTTCATCTTTAAGCAAGTGTCAGTTTTGTAGCAAAGAAGGAAAAAACTGCAAGCCAGAGTCAGATCTGACCGACTAAAACACTTAACATGCTCCCCAGAGTACTCTTCACCTCATCTTTTCTTGCAGGTCTCAGAGGCTGGCTTCAAAGAGCTTAAGAGCTAAATAAACTGCTCTGACAGTCTTGTCTTTTCAGGCTCTAATAATATCAGAAACACCTCTTACAAATTAGCTACAGGCACCCCACATGAAGACATGGCAGTACTTGTGTTTATGTGACAGGTGCCTGCAGCTCCACAGGTCCTCAATACCCAGTCACATGGCCAGCCCAGATAATCCATTCACCCACCTAGCACCCATCCACAACTTGAAATTACGGGGTCATTTGGGCACAAACTGAAATACACGGCACGCCTTCTAAACAAAAACCCCCTTCTTTATTGGAAGGGTGACTGAGTAGATTTCCCAGCGTAAGTGTGAAATCTCTCCCTCCATGAATATATTCCATACCCAATGGGAAATAGTCCTAGAGCATTCTCCTCTAGTTGACCTTGCTCTGAACAGAATCTCGGGAGATACCTTCCAATCTCAACCATTCTGCAACTGCAGCTTGCATTTCACTTCAGTAAACCATTGACCTTCCCACACTGTGACACCCTGTGAGGGACAGCACTGACCTCTCACCACACTGCTATTCCACTCCTCCCCCAGCTTGTCCCTGTCACTTGTGGACAGGTTTCCATCCAGTCTGTCCAGCACTGGGGACACAGTGCTCAGAGCAGTCTTACTCACCCTTACTGCTGCCTCCACACTTGCCTTGTCAATACAGGAGGTTACCAGAGGAACCACACAGAGCTCCTGACCACTACCATCACCTGCAGGCAGTTAAAATCCAGGGGCCTGGAGGGATAATTAGCATTTTCTGCTTCCAGCAGTAATGATAAGATGTAAAAGAGTTATAATTTTATAAATACTGTCCTGTTGGTATCAGCATTCTCCCTGATGGTCCCAACTACCAAACAACAGCTGAACACAAAATGGTTCACATACTGTTTTGAAGAGTCAGAGGATCTTTCAAATAAAATTATTAAGGAACACTGCCTCAGAGCCAGTGACCAACACCCTAAGTAATGCTCTTCTCAACCAAGAGAGCCTAAAAGACTTGCATCATTTTCCCTTTTTGCAATGACAGTATGTGAGGCACAGGATGCTTCAGTCACTGGAAGCAGGAAGGAATATTCAATTTGGCGACAAATTTCTCAAAACCAGCTATCAAGTCTATAATCCTACAGATCAGAGGCAGAGTAAACCAGCTCAGGAAACCAACTCCCTAGTTTCTGAATAGTTGTGCATTATGTCAGTGTTTGCTGAAGCATTTTCAGAAGACTTCATCATCTTCAAGGAATATTAATCAACCCTGGAAACCCTGGAGTCTACAATTAACTAAAAGCTTGCTGCTGAGAGATGGGTTTCACCTCCAACTCCAAACACAGCCAGGCAAGGTCAGGGCTCGAGATGTTTCCACTTCGAGAAGGTTACAAAGGTGACAGGTTCACTGCTGGCAGGACTGTCACCACCTCTGCAGCTTTGGCCTTTGGTGATGGTTGTGTTTTGGGGTTGGGTTTGTTTGTGGTCATTCTGCAGCCTCCCAGAAGGGCGATGAAGTGTCTCATCACAAGTTCTGCATTTCAGACAGATTTGTCATTTGCACCTAAATATAAGTCAAATACATAGGCACTGAGTGGGTGAGTCCAGTGCCTACCTCAATATCACATGCAATCGTACCATGATTAAGTCTTATCCTAGAAACAGCCAGTATCAAAATAAAAACAAATGTTTAATCAGTTTACCAAGAGCAAACAAAGCAAAAAAAACCCTTTACAAACTCACATCCATCACTCCATCTAATTAGGTTTTCAAGTAAGCCTTTCTCTGCCATTTGTTTCAGAAGAATCCTCCATGTCCCCACCGTTGCTTCAAACATGAATCTACCTATTGCACAGCTGAAGGTTTGCTGCCATCACACCATCTACAGTGCAGCAATTCCACTCCATGAAACAACAAACAAATCTTAACATGCTATTCTATATCTGAAATCCTCTGGTAAACTGCTGGCTTTGCTACAGATATTTAAAGAAACAAAAGGCACTTACAAGACTCTGCAGCTTATGTTATCAATCACTTCAGAAAGCAAAACAATTCAGCAGCCACTCCAATTGAGAGCGCTGTGAAGTTCAATTGTCACTGAAATGCTTTGTTATTACCAACCTGGGCAGAATGAGCAAATATACCTCTGCAGGTGAGCTATGAATGAGCAATCAGCACTGCAGGCTGCAGCTTGAAGAGATAATAGCATCCAAGTATCTACAATGCTTCCTTGCACACAACTAGGCCAGGATTGGGCTGACAAATTGAGCAACACAACATTTCAGACATTCCGTCTGCACGTTCAAATAGTTCTTAAGGAAAGGTACTGAGGCTTCCCTCTCCCAGCATGTGCAAAGCAGGAACACACAGATACAGACAAGCATCAGTGTTTGGTCTGTTCTCAGAGAAACTGAAGTTTTATGATGCTTTTATCCCACTCTTTGGCAAGAATTCAGCACACACAGTAGTCAAGGGATGGCTTGACAGCTGCCATTTCAAAACACAACTTCTTCACATCCTACCAATGCCAACTCTCCAGTTCAGTGTCAAATAAAGATCCTTTAAAATACACAGTCCGCAACATTGAAAATTGCTTCACATCTTGCATGCCTTCTAGAATCAAGGCCACTCTTTCTCCACTATTTATATATCTTCCTAGCTATTATGACCATGTGGTGAATTCCAGCTTTTCAGCAACAGCAGGTTTTTTTCTTCTGCCACCCTGAAGCCTTCACCCACTTATTCCAGGCTTTACCTTTAGTTGTGCTGATACAACTTTGCTCTAGACTAGATAAATGAAATAATTTTGGTTAAAAAGAAAACAATTACACCCCTTTTTAGGTGAGGTGGGCTTTTTTCTCCCCACTCTCTTTTTTGTATTATTAAATTTCAGTATAGCACAGATGTGCAAAAACCACACAGTGATGTGGTTTACAAAAATAGCCCCTCAAAACAGTTGTATTGTTACAACTGCAGCACAGGGCTCTTAATAAAAGAGTAATTCCCACTGAAGCTGTTTGCAAAGGTACGCCCTGATCATAATTAAAGGACTAATGCCCTCTTAACAGTTTTAATCTTTTTGTGAAGCATAATGGAAAATCAGGAGTGGGATGAGCAAAACCTGGCGAAAAAAATGCCAAAGTTCACTTTCACCAAAGCACACGTAGGCTTAAGAATAAACTAAAACTCTATATAGAGGTCTTTCATCTGTGGCTTCCTTTTCATCAGTAGAAAATTACAGAAGAAAAACCATGGTCACCATGGCCCTTTTTAAAATTTATGTCAGATTTTTAAACATGTAACTATTGCTCCCATTTTTTCCCTGAAGCTGGTCATGCGCAATCATTCAGTGAGACAGCGTTTTTGGTTTTTCTTCCCAAGCAGACATAATCAAGTGATGACTTCTCCCATTTTTTCCCATTTGGGCAACCATCAGGAAAGGAAATAACCAGAGGATACCTGGGCAAATACTGAATGCCAGAAACAGAACAACTGTTTCTCTATTACAGTCCCATTCTCTCCCAGCTCTACCACAACACTGTGAACACAGGGAAGCACGTACCTTGTTACCTCCTGCTGCAGTCGGGAAACACTGGGCACATAGAACATCACCCCAAAGAAAAGCAAAGGCTCATTGGCAAATTTGTCCAGCTGCTTCTTCAGAGGCTTTTCCAGTTCAACCCAGCGGTCCTGCTGGCTCTTGCTGAGAAACCAAAGGCCAAAGTAGTGAGTCTAGATAAGGAAACAAATGAGTGTCAGTTTACCTTTGCCAGCTAGATCACTCACACCATGTCACAAATGCAAGTGAGAACAGATGGCATTGTGTACATTTTTCCATATGCAAAACCAGAGTAATTTCTTTTTTACTGCTCTTTTTTTGGGACTCTTTTGAAGATGAAGACAAATTAATATTGTAATATACTTCACAGAGCATTACCTGCCTCCTGCCATCTCTCCTAAATGTGTATTGAAGAGCTCTGCCTGACATTGTGGCACAGGTGACATAAATGATTTACAGAAAGTGTCTGAGCCTTTGTTTTCTTGAGGGACACCTGTGCTTTGTGAATAGACAGCAAACACTAAGTCTGAATTAAAGTGCAAAAGCTTCATGAGACTTTGGATCAGGCCCACTGCACACAAAGGACAAGGACTCTTCCAACCAGAAAAATAAAGAATGCAAACCCACACACATATGTCAAAATATATCTACCAATACCAGAACCATTTACCCAACACAGAACATGTTTACTCTTCTGTTTTTCAACACACTCACAAGGTTTTATGTCAGACAAGTATACACTTAGAAAATGCATATCACACACAAGTTGTTTGCTCTGGGCTGTACAGAAATACCAGGTTGGAAACCTCAGCTGTTTCCTACCTAGTGCAAACCTCAATAGCTGTAGTAGCTGCTGTATGAGCCACATGGGACTGCTGCTGGTGAAGAGGGGTTAACACAGAACAGTGCTCGGAACCAGAGCTTCCAGTACCACAAACTGGCAATAAAGCAGCCAAAGGGACAGCCAACCCATCATGAAGGATTTTATTGAAAAGCACTTAAACATCAAGTACTGTGACTACAGATATAAAGAAAAATTGAAAAGCATTGTAGCAGACAAATTGCAGACGTTAAACTTCGCAAAATCAACCATGAACAGCCTGTTTCATGCTGGTAAGGATGTTTCTGTAAAAACCATTGCGCACACCATGACTTAGCACACAACACAAGGACAAGTAATACAACACCCAAAATTTACAAACGTTTACAAATGATGACAAACCAGCAGGGGAAACACTGCTCCAACTACTTTATAGCTGTGGGCATGCAAGAGACAATCATGCAAAATTCTTAATAGATGCGCAGGTGTCCTTACTTTAGGGTGTCATTATATATATATTTTCAACTTTGGACAACATCCAGACTAGCATTTAACTAAGGTGATAACTAATTCAACTTGATTCCTCAATTAAGCCTGACAAACAGCTTGAACACTGCTCAGTCTGGTACAGTGAAGCAAACTTGTTCTTTTGTAGTATTTCCTCCTAGAAATTAAAGGTATCTTCAATCAATCAATCAATCAATCCAGGGCACACATAAATCAAGAAGTCAGCATCTCCCACAGGATAAACTTCAAACAAAACTAACTTCATACATGTTTCCTGATATATTTTTACTATCCCTTTGTAGTCACCAGTGGAGATAAAAATTTCTTTCTGATGAGCTCGCCATGGTAGTAATTAGATTAAAATTGAGGTGGGAGGGACAGTGGAGGCAGCAGAGAAAAGGAATTATTGTGAAAGCAGAAAAAAGCAGTGATTTTACCACTCTTAAGGGAAACCCTTTAACATACTTGGAAACCATTGCAGGGCAGCTCATCCTCAGCAAGAAACAGTGCAGAGAAGCAAAACCAGAGTTTCCATATTACTCAAAAAGGAAAGTATTCACAAGACCTAGAACCCAAATGCAAAGTGGGAAGTACTTGCAAAACATCTAGCAACTAAGAAGATTTGGACTCTGAAGTCTAAAAGAGTTATTGAAGGAATTAAGGCATTGCAATTAAACAGCTCGAATTAGTACAGTTTCTCCCCTTTGAGTGGGGGGCTGGGGTACAACACAAGTTTAGATTTGCTACAGTAGAAAGCCTCTTCAAATACCAAATCCAGAATCAATTTCAAGGAAAAAGAGGTAAATGAAATGCAGTGTTGAAGTTCCTAGACTAAAGAAGGTACTGTGGGGCAAACACAGCAGCACGCATTTTGCTCAACTAAAAGACAACAGTTTTCCTGGAAAGCAGCCTGGAGAGGATCAAGCTACTGCAGATAAAACACAGGAACTGATTGCAGGGCAGAGCTCGCGTCACAAATTCATGCACTTTGGAGAGACAACCCACACAGTTATTTGAACATCAGCTCCTTGTTGCCAGCAACTCTACTTCTTGAAAATGTCAGCGTTTTTTAAGAATCCACAGTGGAGAAGGACTTCTGTAGCTACTACTGTGGATGCCTCAAGAGACTTCCCCCTAGGAACATCAGTAATCCCCAAAAAGGAACAGAAGAACATGGAACTGAAAACAGCTGGACCATCAAGTTCAGCATGCTATAAGCAGGCATTTGGCTCTCCAGAAGGCCTTACAGAATGTGAGCCACGCCATGTTCTCCAGTCCACAAAGCACCCCAAAAATTAGTTGAGGGAATAAAAAAATGGGATCTTTTATCTATAAGCAGCTGATTAAAAACTAGGTTGATTCTCAAAGCTGGTCTGTTTGTCCATCTGTACAAAGTGAACCACTGACTTCACTCTGATTTCCATGGAATCAGTATCTACACCTACAGCTGGCAGGCTCTGAACTAACAGGTATTACCCTCAAGGTTTTAAAATTTGTCTTACCTTCCACACATGACTTCATACCTGGTACAAGGAAATTGGTTTATGCTCCTCCAGGAGCTGTGATCCTCTGCTAAAGCAGCAAACAAAAAGCAGAGTACCTGTGTGCCCAATTTAAAGGTCATTCTCAAAATATGGTGAGTCAGAACACTGGCCATACAAAAACTGAACTGGGAAGTTTTAAAATAGATGACATGATAGCTGCCAGTTCAGGAGGCAACATATTTGTTCTGGACTTGGCCTTACCTATACTTTCAAGTCCAGAACTACCCCTGCCTTTACCTTGGGCCAAACAAGTAGAATTGTCAACCCCAGGAGATGACAGAAAATTACTAAACCACCAAATGTCATTCTAAAAGATTCATCAAGCCCAGCTCAGTGTTTATTAAAGCAGCAGCATAAGTCGCCAACTGAATATTTATCCTTGAGAAAGAGATGCAGTTCCAGCTTCTCCAGGCAAAAAACATTAAGCCCTGCTATCCCCGGGCACTTGAAGAGAGGGGAAGGTGCCCTTTACAGCAGCCAAAAATTCACAGAAGGTCTTTTGTCCACGCACTGCCTGAACCCCATCTCGGCTTTGCTGGTAAGATGAGTCAAACCAAGCCACACTTTGAGCCAACCCGGCTGCAAAACCCCAGGTTTCAATTGTGCCCTAAAAGAAAGGGGCACCTTCTGGGGCACAAAAGTGAAGGTCAGAACAGAAGAAAAAGGCCACCTCTGCCCAGTGGTCAGCATCTGCCTGTGGTGCTCAGCTCACCAACCTCCTGCCAAATTTGGTTTGGGGCTTATAGGATCACAAGGATAGACATACCATTGTGAAATTCAGCTCACAAGAAAAATTTTGGTTTGGAAGAACCTTCTTGCCCTCTCCCCTCTTTACAATACATCAGATCATACCACCTTTAAGCATTTTAACATTTTAGAAAGTGAATTAAGAAGTACAAAAAGGAGAAGGAAACATGAAGACCAACAACAGATTTGTACAGATTACTCTGCTACTTCAAGCAGGTTCACTTAGTCTGGAAATGGAATGGAAAAATGCCATTATATTGGGGAAAAAATCCTCTTTATAATCTGTGCACATACATACAACATTATAAAATGGCATTTTTGACCTTGTCTTCCTCTCCCTTCCTGCCCTCTTCTTGTCTTTACATAATGCTGGCACAAGAGCTCGTTTTATTGGAACCAATAACTGTTCAAGTAGAAGATCTGATGCTTTGTCAAGAGCTTTGTTGAAAAGGATAAAACCAGATTTTACAGTAGTTACATGGCTCCACTTTCTACTGACCTACTCCTGAACCCTGACTCAGTCAGGCAGGGAGTTGCATTCCCCAGAGATCAAATAGAAATATGCATAATCCATTAGATACTGTTTTTCAGTCATGTGTGGTATGACCGACAGTCCTTCACAACAAGGCATAATCTCAAGGAGTTTTGCGCTTTAGTAGGAAGGGTTTGGACAGTTTTTTGTTTGTTTCTAAGAAATTGGATTGAGTGAGACATGGATGCATTCCTAACTCAAAGGTAAAGTGGTACACCTGGGATTTATTTCATTGTAAAACCAAACTGAGGTATTACCTGAGACTGCAGGGAGGAGACAAGCAGGATTTTAGCACTGTTTTGTTAGCATGGGATTTAATGAAGGTTGGCTTATCCTTACTTGTACATCACAGTTTGCAAATCAGGATTTCTAAGAAAAGGTACATTCCAGATGAAATTTTTGCTGCATTCAGGGAATTTAAAAAGTTCCTCTCCAATATGAATGCTTGCAAGGATTTTTGCCTCAGTGTACTTAATAGGCTTCTCTGTTCAGCTACCCAGTTGCACAAATCTTGTAGAAATTTAAGCTTTGTGAAAATATTTTTGACCCTTCTACAGAACGTGTCTGGACAGTGAGTTCAAAAACTATGGTAAACCTAGAGAGGAAAGGGGACAGTCACCAAATTACTTCATCATCCTTACAAACAGTGGCAGGAAGACTACAGGGGCAGAAGAAGAATTGACTTTGGGGTCTGAAAGAAAGAGCAGCACCAGGCACCTCCAAGCTTGCTGGCTCCAATTATTCCTTATCCAAGGAGCAAAAGAGGATACAGGGAGACCCTGTCAGAGTTAAAAGAGGTAGGTAATTCTCTCCTAAAAAAAAAACAAACCAAAACACCCACTTCTGTCAAAAAATGCTGTACTGTTGAAATCTGAACTTTACAAAACCCGTTTAACGTTGCCAAAACCTTGTTTAGAAAAAAAAAACAGGGAGGGTGATGAAAGAAGGGGAATGTGTTCCAACAACATCAAAGCATTCTCTTCTATGTTGTTAAAATATTTTTTTATCTTGAAACACAAACTTTTTGTGCTGACATATTTCTTTTTTGCATGACAGAAATAATTTTGAAAATGAAAAAAACCCAAAGCAATAGAAAACCCCCATGAAACTGAACACTGACCAAAACAGCTTCCTTTGCTACTCTACTGTCTAATTTCATTTCTCTGGAATATTTTGAAACTTCAGGCTTTGTTCCAAAGTGGAACAAGACACGTTCTGAAATCACAAAATGCTTTGTGGAAAAGAACACTAACTGCTGACAGAGCTATTGTTTGCAAATGCAGGTGGACCTCCAGAGAGAATCAGGAGGCTCCAGACTTCTGCTGCACCAACTAGATAAGCCCACAAGGAACACGAGGAGAATCACTTCATTTATTTCACTGCTTTCTGCATTGGAAGGAAAGAGGGAAGCTAGGCTCTTCCCTAAGGACACCCTAGAACATCACCAACAGAAAGAAAAAAGAAGGGAAAAAATATTTATTGATAAATCTTTATCTCTGTAAGTAAAGGAGGGGGGGTGATTCTACTAAAATTCATACCAAAAAAGCAAACAAACAAAAACCCCCACAAGTATGAAAAATCACTATTCAATATTCCCTTTGCCCTGTTCCTGCCTGCACATTCTGCAGCCTATTCTGGACACACACACAGAGTGACATTCTTCTCCCATTCTTTTTCATTATGGATGTCCAAAAAAGAATTTTTGTTTAGTTTTCAGATATTGTAGTTATCTGTATGCTACCTTCTAGCTGCTCCCACTACCAAGGCCATGGGCCAACTAATGAAGACACTGCAAGATTTTTAATTTCCCAGCTGTGCCTACAGACAGTATCAGCCAGGACAGCCAGATGCTAACTCAGCAACTTCCAGGCAATGGTTTTTTCACTTATGATTTGCAAAAGTCTAAAAGCATGTAGGGAGTCCACAGAAGGTAAGAAAAGTCAGTAAGTTCATTTCTGCCATGCACATTGGAGAGTTATTTCTATAAAGGATTCAACACTTAAACACTAAACTCTACACCAAGAAGTAGAAATTAAACGATTTCAGTCTTGAATAAAGACTGGTTCCTTCAACCTTCCCAGAAGCATTGGAAATGTAAAAGAAGCTCTTTAGGATTTCAGATGTGAAATATTAAAACAAAAGAAAAAAAACCCACCATCCTCCAACTGTTACTAGTAAAACACAACTGTTAGCTGTTACTGCTGCCTACTTCAGTTTTATAGTAACAAGAGTATTTATATGAAGGTGGATGTTTTAAAGCCAGTGGTCTCCTTCCCACTCGCATAACTCAGCCATCAGTGCCGGTGAAACCAGGGTTGCATTCAGAAAAAAGTTACTGTAACTTGTCCTTGGCATCCCGGCTCAAAAAAGTAACACCCATGGCTTTCTAAGAAAAGAAACTTCATGTTACAAAGAGCTCTCAGAGCCATGATGGATGAGCAGCAGCCCAAAGCCCCGAGTGCCGCCTCGCTGTCAGCTTTCACGCAGTCAAGAGTGTGTTTGTCCAAGCTCCAGCTGCTGATCATATCTGGCCAGCCCTGAGAACAACATGACTCAAACGCACAGACTGCCTGAGCTAAAAACGTGTCCAATTATCCCGTGACAGATGGTCCCTCCCGGGCTGCCCTTACCTCGCGTAATTCCAGCCTCTGAGCGACAGCTTCCAGGCACTCCTGCCCCGTGCTCTCCACGGACAGGGTGCACTCGATCACGTTGCTGTCCAGCAGCCGGATCCTGGTCACAAAGCAGTTCTTGCTCAGGACGTTGTAGCGCCGGGTCCGCCGCAGTTTTAGCCCGAAAGGCATGGCTGGAGGCCGGCAGGGTCGCCCCTTGCCCGGGCTCTTCCCACAGCTATCAGCACACTTGTCCGCTCGCCTCGAAGGCTTCTTCAGCTGGCACTACTCTCCTCCAGACACGGAGGTAGCTGTCCATTCCTGGGGCAAGCTCCAAGGGATTCCTGCAAAAGACATACAAGTAAGTAGGCTGAAGTGTGATGTTCCTGAAGTTCAGTGGAAAAGAAAAAAAAGTTTAAGAGTCACATCCAAAACCATAAAATAAACACCTCCACGCACAGGATTGCCAGTCACTTACTACGTATCCCAAATGAACACCTTATACAACAAATCTTTCAAAATACTGTTTTGGCGCTGAATTTAAAGCACGGATTTAATTGCAAAACCGTGCTTTGAGAGGCTCAGTACAAACAGCAACTCTACAGGACACTCATCCAGAGGTGCTAACTCTCCCACCATTACCCCCACCACAGGGGTCTATAACATAATCTTCAAGTTTTCATGCCCTCGGGCCAGCTTTGAAAACTAGTTTAAAAAGCTAAGGAACAGAGGCATTGAAAAGAGGTGAGATCTCGAAAGAAGAAAGGCTGGCTGCAGTCAGCAGGAAATGCAGGCACTCAGCACCTCCAAAAAAATCAAACCTAAAATATGCATGTGAAAAGCAAGAAGTATTCGAGCCATTTCAGAGGAGCCTCCTCCGAGGCAATCCCTCGCATTTCGCTGGCTTTCACTCCAAAGCGATTCTGCATTTTCAGCCTTTTAGGTAGAATGAGTAACTGCAGGAACGCGGCTGCCAGAGACCGGGGCAACACCGAGTGGGAGGACGAGAACACATATTCTAGATATTGTTTTGAACTAATGCTCCTAAATTTTATTAGGGACATGTGCAACTGCTGAGCCAAAACACAAAGACAGAAGAACTAGAGATACAGAAATAATGACATTTAAGAAGCTATGATCCTCACCTGCAAGAACCACTTCTTTTAAAGCAAAACAAACCAAAAAAGTTTAGTTAAGAGCAAGTTCAAGACAAACTAAAACAAAGCATTTGCACTGACATGACCAGCTCTAAAATGCCACTTTCTGTGTGCTGAGAGGAAAGAAGTAAATAGCAAATTACTTGATACCAGGTCTTCCTGGTTTTGTTTGAATATTCTGGAGCAAAAAGTGGAGGAACGCTAATGGTGGTATTTAAGAGTCCATTTCTCTTAACCAATAGTATTGCAAATGGAAAACTACATCCCATGTCCTTACTTCTTCAGAGAAGCAGAAGCAAGGGAAGGCACTGCCAGCAGAGTATGCATCATTTGAATGCATCAGCTGAGTGTGACATTTCAAACAGACAGTACATTGCCCACACGTAAACCTTGGCACAGAACTGCATGAATCAGTTATTTTCACTTTTTACTGAATGTAGTTGCTATGGAGATTATTAAAAGCTGCCCAATTGACTACAGTGGTTATCATTACATTAGAAAAATAACTATCACATTTTTCATTAAGTGTATTTTCCAAAGTCAGTATAACTTGACATTTATTAGGGAGTTAGAGCAACACAAGCACAACAAATCAAAAAAACCCCACACAAACAGAAAATCACTGGTTAGGCATGTGACTAGCCTGGTAGTCTACCAGCACCACCAGAGAAAAGCCTAGAGACTGAGGAGCACTGCTACTTGACTGAAATGCAAACAAACCTATCAAATCAGCTGCTGTGGTTTAATCTCCCATTTTTAGCTTTCACGGGCACAGACATAACGTATTGTTTTCACATAATTGCATGAGAGAGCTGTTATACCTTGCATGGGCTGCAACATCAGAAGCCATCAAAGACACATAAATACATCCTCACAACAATCTGATGAGGCAGGGACATGTTACCCATGACTCACAGAAAAGGAATTGAAACAAACATTCACCAGCTTGTCCAACATTGCTCAGGAGAATGGTTGCAGACCTCCTACTAAACCAGGCAGGACAGGCTACTGCTTTAACCCCTGGTCAACTACTTGCCAACTTACTGACCAACCTATCTGAAACTACTGCCTGAATCTGAAAAGTGTGAAGAATGGAAGGAAATTACAGAGGGGGAAGGGTGGGGAGGACAGCATCTTATCAAGAACAGCATTTTTGTTCAGTCTCTGGCTTCGCAGATTATTTTAAGCTGGACTCATGAAGAGTTTTAGCTAGCCAATTCAATTTCAAAAAAAGACTTTATCTTTCATTAAAGTTAGTTGCACACATTTCCTTGCAGAGCATGAGCCATTCTCTGTACAGTAATTGTACAGTTAGGATAGCCTAAGGATGAAATCAATGTTAGTTAGGATGGCAAGGCTGGAAACACCTAGAAAAAGCTCAATTTGACCCAGCTTGTAAAAACTATTAATTCTCAAATCAATGCAGGTGTCTAAGTTCACGGTTTACACATACTCTGGATGTCTGACCTACTGGGTTTTCTGGTAAGATTACTAAATAAAATCTCAAAGACCAGTCTCTTATAGGCACCTAAAGGTAAACTAGGTTCTTCAATGTTTGCATCATCTTAAAAGCATCAGGAGCATTCATTTTTACTCATGGTTATTTTGTAAGTGACTAAAAAAAAGATGCCATTGAGAGACAGAAATGTTTTGGTCTTCCAAATGAAGGATTATTCCATTACAGGATCTCCTTTTCCCATTTAAATGTTGCCTGGGAGAAGCAATGTCCCTAACAAAGTCATCCCAACTGTGCAGGCATTCACAACACTCCCCTCGCCAAACTCACACATCCACTTAAAACAAATACCAAACCAGTGAAACTAATGCAAGCCTATAAACAGCTTATCAGATAACCATGAACTTGTTGTAATCTTAACAAATTATTTTTATTAAGAGTATTTCAGGTGTAAAAAGAGAGACACAACATCTTTAAAACTGACATTTTCTATTAAGAGTTTATTTTTCTGAAGAGTAGTTACATGGAGCTCCTTAAAAACTGGGTATTTTTTCTTTTTTCTTTTCTTGTGTATCAATTGCTCTTGGCAAATTAAGCTCATTCTAAGAAGCATGCTGAATTAAACAAGGTTCTTAGTTAGAGCATAAGCTTTGGAATTTAAACATTCTGCTAAGTGGAAATTCCTTACGTTTAAAGTACATACTCTGTAGGCCTACAAAACACACACAAAACCTTAAAGTCCTTCAACCATTGCTCAGAAAATAGCTATTAAAAATAAAAAGTATCCTAAATGCAGTTCCATCAGTATAAAGACAAAGAGAATTCTTGTGAATTCTTGGTACAAATTTGATATTCCCCTACTTCATCAGACCAAGAAAAAACTGAACAACGAGCCAGTTCCTTTGCTATCACAGACATTGGAATCAGACTTTTCATGGTATTTACTTGAAAAAGCCATATGGATAAAGTCAATGGCTGTGGAACGGGAAAGAGCAAAACAGGGAAAACAGAATAAAGAATGAAAACAAATTTCAGATTTGACACTGAATAAAACTAAACCTTTAATCCACGATCTCATGCCAAGCACAACACAAGTTCTCCTAAGAGCCTCCACTAGCAAATAGCTTAAAGAAGGGCCTGATGTAAACCATGTCTCAGCTCAAGACACTCTTACCTATCTCTTTCCCTATGTGTGACTGAAGAGAAACATCTCTGTTTGCCTGGAAGCCTTACCAGCAGTCTGTCTGTGCAAAGGCAACAGATATGGAGGTATGGATCTCTCCAACAGTATTTGATTCCTCCACAGCACCACTGCATCTTGCCAGGGGGGAGAGAAGGAATCCTTGATCATTCCTGCAAAAACTCCCTCTCTGTATAGAGGGGATTTCAAGAGGTACCACTCCCCCCACTGTTCAGCCACAGAATACTGTGGTTCATATATCCAAAGGTAGGAGGAAAAAAAAAGGGGTAACTCATACAACCAAGAATATCTTGCAAGCACAATGCTGGGGACAAAACAAATACCTTCAAGGTGACACAGCTATAATGGTTTAGGAAGGAAAAGCACTAATCCATTAGTGCTACCTATTAGTAACCACCCTTCTTCACTGGCCAGTCCTGCATGAAGAACTAGGTCAGATTCACACTGTGATATGCAGCATAGAATTGCCGCTGGTTTTTAAGAAAAATTTGTTCATTTCTATGTAGAATAGAAACTCTTCCTATGGAATTAAATTACCTGATGCAGATAAAAATTTGTGCTTTTCCAAAACAGTAATTTTCTTCTTGTTGGTGTTTGGTTTTTTTTTTTTATATGAGACACTACAGTGAAACCAGGTCAAACCACTACTACACAAAAAGCAAATTAATATTTTACACATTTTCCAAACCTAAAACCAAAAGAAGCTGAAATATAAAATATTTTTCCTTAGCTCTACCAAAGTCAGCAGAGCTGGCCAGATTTTTGTTTGCCAGTAGTTTTAAAAGACAGACTGAAGGGATCAAGGGAAGCCAAGCTGCTGGGTGTTCCATGAGGAAGAGGCCATACAGCAGAAGCTGCTTTGTGAGGTAAAGGGCACTGCTCCAGTCACTGTGCATCCTCCCACTTTTCTTAACTTTATTTGAAGGCCATGAGTGAAGAAAAGCTTATAAATAATTAAGGCCAATATAACTCTCAGGACATTTCCAAGTACGTGACTCTCTCCTCTATTACAGACAACAGGTACAGACTGTGCCACATTCAAAGGAGCATAAAAAAAGAAAAAATAGCATCTGATACGAAATGCACTGAAAGCAAAATGCTTTCCTTCACTTCATTTGCTTTTGTACATAATTTCTGAAACTCCAGGAAGAAAGCAATTATGTCAAACTGCAGCCTGTATTTACCAACAGCTCCTGGCAGCCCTCCAGCATTCCTGGCACTGCAGGAGCAGCAGCACACCTAACAGAAGTATGTAACCCTGGGCTGGGCTGAGACCGCAGCGTGGCATGGCAGCTGCAAGTGCTGTGCTGGCCTGCAGTTCTAGGGAAGAGTAAAAATAACAGTGCAAGGCAGACAAGGTCTGACACAATCCATCTCCATCTAGCCGAGTTGTGTCCACAGGAGATCTCTCCCTGAGAAACAGCTTTCTCTCCTTTGGGAGCTCTCATGGAAGAGCTTCATGCAGGTAGAGCACAGCAAGGAACATTTCTCTGCCTAACAAGGTGTCTGTACCCCACCCAGTTATGGGTAGAAGTCCCATAAAGCCTGATCAACACTCAAGAGTCAAATTCATCTTTGGACAGATGAAAGGGGGTTTTAACCCTTACATAATAACAAGTCTTCAGCTGCAAAGCCACTGTCTTCAACTACTTGTTTATACAGTCCCTGGCAAGACCTGGGCCTCATCCTCAGGCATTTAAATCTCCTTAAAAATTCTTGCAGCAGGAATTTAAATATTCCCCTAATCCAAACAGTAATAAAACTATTAACACTCTCACCTCTCCATTATGGAAAAGGAGTCAAATTACAATTTCATTTAATTTTTATAACTACTACAATATTCTACACAGAACTTGTAGGGTCTGTAAGCATCGAGAGATCTCTTACCTGTGTGCAGGAACAGATGCCAAGGCTTCTCTAGGACACTGAACTCAGAAGACAACTGCTACTGTTACTACTGCTGTGAGTCATCAGACAACAATACGCAGCGGCCAAGGATCAAAAAACCATCTCAGTTAGCATTTCTACTTTCCCAGTCTAATCACAGCTTTCCCTTTCCAGGAAAAGTTGTATTCTCCATCAGATCTACCTTTGCTGAAACAGATCTTTTTTGATCTAAGTTGTTGTGTGTTTTTACTGTTTCCAACTTGGGTCAGCTTCTGGTTTCAGTAGTCCAAATAAAACATCTAGAGAGGTTTAAATAAAGTCAAATTAACAACTTCAATCCAAACCAGTTAGAAAACTGCCCTTTCCTCTCCTTTGTGGCAATACCCATGAGAGTGCATACTCAATAATTCTGAAGCAGATAGAGATTAGTACATGTACCACTTGTTATTGCCTCCTTGTCTTCCCTGCTAAAGTACCAAGCTTTTTGTGTAAACACACCTTTTTGTGCATTCACAGAACTATGCAGTTTTGTGGGTACAAATCTGTCAGGCAGCACCTAAGTCTTCTTCTCTGTCATTGCCCACAGGTACCAAGTATTTCTATAGGTTCTAGTAAGCCTGTGTCCAACAAAGTTTCCATCGCAGAAAAGGTGTGAACTTCCCAAACTGCAACTTAGCACCTTAACCAGTACTTCCTAACTTATCACTCCAGAATGCCCACAGCAATTCAACAGGTCTTTCTAAGGTAACTACTGATGGAAGACTCTTTTTGAGGTAGTCTAAGCATTCAAGTTAGGAGGGATATCTGCATAAAGTGACAAAGCTACATGATGCTTGCATTGCTGCTGTGATCAGTTTTAATCCACATACCACCAGTAATGAATGTGGAGTTACCACTCCCCTTGTAGAACTTTGTGTTCTAAAATCAAAAAACAAAACAAAAACAACCTACCAACTCAAAATGCCAGACGCCAGTACTTTTCCCTTCCAAATAGGAAATGCTGCCTGTCCATGCCAGGTGTCTGCAGCAGCTCCACCTCTCTGTCATGGCAGCGTTTAGGTCTGCAGGGTACAGCAGTTAACCATTTACAACCCTCTCACATCTTGGCTATGTTATTGCAAGACCTCAAATTAGACACAGCCAAGAGTGCCTGCATGGCCCCTGTCCAAGGACGCAGTTTTGGACCTGAGGCAATCTCATTTAAGAGCTCAGTTCTGCCAGGAATGGAGAGAGGTCCTGATCTCTTCCCCCTCCCTTAATTCCAGAGCACATTACAACTTGTCTTGTGCCAGCTCTGAAAATCTGCTGGAACCTTCTCCTGGTTTAGCCACTTCACCTCCCTAACTTAATAAGAGAATATGAACCTTTTCAGCTTGGTCAGTGAGTTTAGATAGCTCACAGCAGAGCCCAGAGTGAGTACTCATCTGGCAGAGGGAAGAAAAGAACCACACAGCTCAGAGAAGGAAAAATAAGAGTGATTCTGCTTTAATTGACAGCAGTTGGTCAGGTCAGGAGAGCAGTGAAATCACAGCCCAAGGAAGGCTCCTGGTCTGCGCAAGCAAAGGAACTCCCTAACACACCTCCCCATTATTCCTGTATTACAAAGCTATGTTGGAATAAAAATGGCTTTATCTGAAATAGCCAGTTGATCCAAATGGCACTAACTTTTTTTGTTCCCCCCCCAAATACAGCATTCTGTAATTGAATGTCTATAAGAGGAGTTAATACTGCAACATCTATATGTGTTATGGTTTCTGCATGGGACAAGCCATTCAGAAGAGGAGAAGCAAGACCAACATTCTGGTATTTTGGCACATCTTTCTTTTACACCAGGTAAAAGATCTGGCCTCTAAGGGCCACCCTTCAGAAAAGGCTCAAGGTCCTGCAGCCTAAATTTTCACTAAACATTTCATAGCAATCAAAGATCAGGAAAGCCTAACCATTATTGTAAGGGTCAACTATTTAAAATCCGTTATAATCAAGTGACTTAAAAATGTCTGAGAACATTTGACAGGGTTCTTCACCTTTTGTCCCTATTTTACCCCTACAGGCTACGATCAGTAGCAACAAATACTGGTGCCATTTACTTTACCTTGTAGTTAGTGACCTTTCTAAAGGTTTTCAACTCCTTCAGACTTGCTGGAGCTACAGTGAATTTTTTAAGAGGTTACATTTCCTGCTAAATGTGATTGATGCATGCAAAAACACTATAAAAACAATGAATGATACGCTTAGTAAAAACCACAGAAAAACTTCTTACAGCATGTTTCATTATTCTCTCATGTTACAAAGAAAGACATAAGTAAAACTAAGAAGTTCTAAACACAGGATTACATGAAGAACAGAATCAATAGCTCCAACAGATCCAAGTATCAGATAGGGGGTAAAATTATATACCCCAGAGCATTCTCACTAAACATCCACTAGCACAAACTGGTGCCAGTTGGTGTATAATTTTAAATAATGCAATAAAAACTCTGTTAAAAAGAAAGACACAAAAGTTCAAACATCACCTAGCCTGCTTTAGTGAAAAAATACCTATCCTCAAGAGGTGGCTGCAGTTTCACCTCTGTTCTGTGAATTTGCAGGGGAGCAGTTACAAGAGAGCACTTGGAGATTAGGATGCAAATAGCCACACTGCTCATGAGACTGAAAGATCTGCCTGCAGCTCATTATGTGGCTCTGGTGTCAGATGGATCTGGAAGCTGCCTACCTGGACTCACACGATGCTGCTGTCAGCTGAGATCCTGCTGGGAAGGTGTGTTACTGCAGCAAAACATGGTCCTACGCACTTAATGAAGGTGTGATATTTCTGCTCCTGCCTTTCTTCTGATTTTAAAATGGCTTATACAAGTGGATTTTTACAATTTCTGCTTAATAGTAATGCTTGTGTACCTTCCATTCTTCTTCACTTTTTAAAATATGTATCAATGTATACATGGAAGATTATAAAGTCTTTCAAATAAACAGAAAACTGGGAAAACCTTGGTTATTAACTACAGATTTCCAGAAAGTATCATATTGCCTCCAACCCTTGCAAAAGTCAAAAAGGTATTTGTTTCACATAATGAGTTGCAACATACATGGATTCCTTGGCCCACCAGGAAAGAAAATGTTTTCTTGATATGTACAATTGGGGGAGAGGGGGAAGATGAACAAGAAGCACTGAATTTGCAACATATCAAATGTAAACAATGTGGTGGCCACTCTAAACTGCCAACCTGTCCCTTTCCTTTACAGGAATTAAATCCAGTCCTCCTCCCACTGATGTCAGCAACAAGACTGGCACCAAGTGAAGCAAGACTTGTGCCTGCAGACTTACATAAGAATAAAAACAAAAAAATTTACAAAGAATAAAACTTTGTTCAGTATCTTGAAGTTCAGAACAATGGTCTACTCTCCTGGAGAGGCTCAATTAGTCTCATTCACGGATTAGGAAATGAACAGAGATAATGCCATGGAGGAAAAGTGGCTGCAGGTAAGCAATGAGAGCCAAGCATGATAGGGTGAAGAAAAAAAGAGAAGAGGGGGAGAGAGAGAAGAAATATAAAGTTAAAAAAGTATGCACACTGTCAATCCCAAACCACAACCAGGCACATTTAGTTACACTAGTAGATACTTTGCACAAGATCGTAACATGAACTTTTGAACTTGCATGGAAAAAAAAGCCTTATGCACTACTTAACGCACTACTTAATGCATTAAAACATCAATGCTACAAAATGCTGAAAAAATTCCTTCAAGTTGTTTCAAAGGAGGATTATATTGTGGGCACATGCATGAAGAAAGCAAATCTGTTATCTTTACTGAATATAGGCCTTGATGTAAATCACACAGCCACAGTCTGTGAATAACTGCATTTGTTTCGACAGCAAAACACCTCATCTGAAATACAGAATAGCTGCCGGAAATGAGCTAATGGTACTTTTCTTTCTGTATTAAAGGATTATTTTCCAGTGCCCACTGTGTGGGCTTAAACACTAGACTGAAACAGTCAAAATACTTAGAAGTAAGATTTATGGCTAAAAAGGGGGAGATGGGGGGGGAACCTTCTTTGAAGTGACTGACTTCTTTGACCAGTGTCTCAGAATTACAAGGCTACAAAAGAACCCCTCTCTGTGAGCAGCCCCCTGCATTCTTCCTTCATCTCTGTGGCAGATCATATTGATAAACAAGATTTGAAAACAATTACCTGGGAATCCCAGTGTTGGAGAGCACATAGTAATTGAGATATTACGAACAACAAATGTCTTTTTACTTTCTAATAGTTTTTAACAGAAAATTCTTATACCTCAAACACTACTGCAGCCATCAACATGAATCCTTCAGCACTATTATGTTTTGCTAAAGGTTTCAAATGAACTTGGGAGAAAAATCAAGAGTTTACTCACACAGTATTCCTAAAAGTGTTGCTAATTGCATTGATAGACGAAGAAATTGTACCAACTGGAACCCCATACTCTTTCATTGTACAGAAATATAATTTCCCTTTTTAGTTGCAGCAGTGCAATAACAGATTGGTTTCGATTGGCTGCTTATTTCCTCTAACGTATTATTTGTCATTAATTCTACTCAAGAGAACAGCTTTGCACTGCAGGCTAGTAAAACTGTATTAGTTTTGGAGTATAAAATACAAGCTGCAGCTTTATACACAAATCCATTATAATAAATTCTAAAAACCATGCCAAAGAATGGCATGCCATTTTTTGTTCACCTTTCCAAACAGTAGTTTGATAATCACTTTACGACCTTTCACCATAAGTCTGCACAAAATACTCACCCTTTAACATATGGTGATAGCTTTATTTGGAATCATATCTGAGGTTATCAGCTTTTAATGAGATTATAGCCTGATTTTTGCTAACCACCCCTGTTAGAGAAGGTAGTTGCTTTGTAAGACTTCAGAGTGAAAAATTATTTGCAGAAAATTTCACTTTGTCATGAACTGAAAAGAAATTCTTCTTTAAAATAAGTCATCTCTATTTCTTGCTCAGATTAATCCATTTTTATATTAACATTTTAGCATATGATTGGAGCAATAAAGGTCAAAACTGACTTGTAAGCTTGCGACCCTCTGTACCTCCCGTAGAAGACTCTGTATATTAAAATGAAGACTTCAGATATTAAAATAGAGAGTGACAAAAACCATCAAAACAGAACATTAATATTTTATTTCACTGTTCTTTACAAGCAATTCAGCTTTGAAACACAGGAGTTAGTCTGACTTTTAGCTCTCAAATGAAAAGCAGAAAGGTTACTCTAAATTTAAATTGCACAATTTATTAAAATAGCCTGGATCTAAGCACAACTTGCACAAAATCAAAACATCTTCTGAACAACCACAGGTAGGTGTATTTATTATATGTTCATATCAAAGTGGCACAAATAGGCCTTTGATCCATTGGATCCACTGCAGTGGCCATTGAAGTTCTGCTGAATGCAGGCAAAGAAAAATACTATATATAGGTTAGGAAAGTTTATTTTCTTCTACGCACAAAGCCTAAACACCAAAAGAAAAGAAAGTGGAGTAAAACAAATAATAATTAAGCAGTCTGTCAGTATGCATCATGTTATCTTGTTTGTTATCACATAACTGGACTTGCAGAAGTCCAAGGTGGTGACGTATCCCTAAGACTTAAACTTAGTTTAACTGCAACACAGAGAGAAGCACGAGAAGAAACAGGGAACAAAAAGAAAAAGGGGAGAAAGCCCATATGGTACAGCCCTCCCTGTAATCCTGTCTCTGGTTAGTAAGTTGGAAGCATTTCATTTCTCTGACTTGAAGCCCGATATTCACATTCCTCTGTGGCTTAATGTGGACATGGACTACAGATTGCACTCAGTCTTAAAGGAGCTAAATGATTTAGCACAGGAAGCCCACAAACAGAGAGGGATAGCAAGAAACTTTATATTTCTATCCACTTTGAAGAAAAAGGAAATTAAATTTCATAATTGCTAATTCTGTTGCAATGTAGGCATTGCTGTGTGGATGTAGTGATTGCCTTTACCAAAAGTAAGTAAAATCTGTCCTTGGCAGCTGTGAAGACACCCCTGAAGTGTGGCCACCACTCCTGGGAAATCAAACCTATATCAACACAGTGTGGGAGCGAGACAAGTCTCCTACTTCAGCCTTTCCAGAACCAGTGCAGAGTGGCAACAAACTGAACAGAAACGAAACAGCAAAGATGTGACACCAATTGTTTATTCAACAATTTACCATACAGACAAGCTCATGCTAACATAAATTCCTATAACCATGCAATACCAAGTTGCTGCATGTGATGAAAAAAACTGGAGCAGACCAAACCACACTTGATGCTGTCTCACAGCAACATCTACTGCACATGAGACACCAGTGTCAGTGGGAAGGGAAAGGGAAGTGCTCCCCACCAAGTGGCCACAGCTCTGCAATTCCACCCAAGCTATTTATTTATTGCTGCTGAAGTTCAGCATTCCCATTTGCAGAAAGCTCTGGGACAAACTTGCCAAGAATTAACCAGCCTGCCTTTTTTATAAAATGATTAGCTGTGCTTTTGAAAGAGTTACTAAGGACCAAGGGGTCACAGTGTAATTATTTACAGAACTGATGCCAGGGATGAAGTGACAGATAAAGCCATTACAAAGATAGCGCAGAGTAAGGAATGAGAAATTCCTGCAATTTATTGGCTATCACTGAGAAGTGTGATTCAGAGATAGCACCAGCTCTGGTCTTTCCTCTTTATAGTGATAGACTATAATGAAAATACAAAATATGACTCAAGACCTTTAATTCTCCATTTCCAACTTCATACTGAATGTAGTGAAGAAGGTAAAAAAAGACTAAATCAAGCTCACCACACAGCAGACATCACGAAGAGGTGATGTTGCCTTGCTTTGGTTTGGAAGGTAACCAGCCCAACTGTGACAGAATTAAAGTGTTCTCCTTCAGCCAAATAAAAGCTGTGGTTGCAGTACAAACCACTCCCCTGCACTTCAGCATAAGGAGGGTTTGCAACCTGCTCTTGTGGGAGGGTGACTGGAGGCAGCACAGTTCAGCCACGATTCTCTAAGAGGGAACAGGATCACTGGAAAAGAGTTTTAAGAATCCCTGTGAAAGGCAGAACAGCTCGTATCTTCCCCAGCCACTCCCCCCACTGCAGAATACAGGACACTCAGTCCAGAAGCATTTTCAGTGTCTAAATATAACACAGGCATTCACATAGCATAAATAGGAGAATCCTTCTGAAGGGCTGTCTTCAAAACAACCTCCATTTTTCAGTAGGGCTAGAGTTCAAAGTCATACACTGGCACGTCAAATTCCGGATATCCTCCTAAGAAAAATGGATTTATTGTTATTATACCTGGCTATTTTTATAAAGTTTCTGGAAACAAGAAACATGAAATGTGCTTAATGAATACTCACACACCTTTGTGTTTCTCTTTGGTCACAAGCCAAGAAGATTTCATGGAATATGATCATATCCTTATGGGATTTCATAACATCAGTTTTCATTGGCAACCACTGATCACATACCCCAAATGAAGCTGCTAAATTTTTTCAATCTTTTTCCTAAGGTTTCATATATAAACCTATTAAAGAAAAAAATAGCTGACCCTTAATACTACAGATCATGCCAAAAATAATATGAATCTTTTAGAATCACAAAGCCTAGAATTCAATTAGAAAATGAATGCTGCAAAATATCCAAGCATAAACATCATGATTATATCAAGAAAGAGTAAGCAAAAAAAGTGTAGTTTTGTAGAAAAGCTAACCTGTTACTCATGATGGACAAATTTCAAAATCCTTTGTTTCTATCTCTAAACACCCCAGTAAAACAAATATTTTAACTGGCAGTAGTATGTATGCACTGGCAGATATATGTCCTCTGACAGTGACAAGGGCAGCACAAAATCCATTGCCATGTTTTCACAATGGAAATTCAAAAAATAAGCCAGTAGAGCCAAAATACCAAGTTCATATACCTGGAACAGGTCATGGGGCTAAACAAGTAAGACTCTAAAAGCACCCCTTCACTACTATGATGTATGAAAGTACTCAGCCTGACACTAGGGAAAAAACCAGACACTATTTATTTAGTTAGTTTTAAGTTAGAGCAAGAATTTAATCTGCAGAGGGAGGAAAAAACATCACTTTGGCATAAAGAGGAGAGAGAGTAGGGAGAAAAAGGAAAAAAAGTGGCAAAGGTAAGCAAATAACATAGGGAAACATTTTCTCAGTGTAGATAGAAATGGGGAAAAAAAACTTCCCAGCTGTTGGCCAATTTGTACAAGTTTTAAAAGTGTTCTGAAGAAGTAAAACAGTGGGTGGCATGAATTTCTTGTAACATACATAATTCAGAAGACCATTCTTCTTCTAAACTCCTTTGCACTCTTTCCCACTGCAAAGTTCATAATTTTTTTTTCAGAGAGCCAGTAAAAAGCAACTCTAACTCATCTAACTTGTGTTCTAAACATTTAAAAAAGCACAAAAGTCTGGTTCTCATATTACTGATCAAAAAGAAATCTAGAAACCACCTCAATCCTAATTTATGTTTTAGCTCCTTCAGTAGAGAGGTTCAACATAACTACTCACCACCCATTCTCAAGAGTCAGGCTCATCCTTTTATGTGAGTTATTACTCAGACAACAGATGAGAGCAACTACACTGATCCATGAAAATAAGTTCACATTTGCATACTGCTATCATCTTGTACCTCACCAATGTGAGAATTATACATTTTCCTCATCTGTACACAAATATTACAGCAGTTTGAAAAAGTTAGAAAGATGAATTGACACATCTGGACTCAAACCTTCCTGCAACCCTAGACATTAAATAGCCTCCTAGTGTCTCACCTTGCTTTTCCTTGGAACAGTCTTTGTGCATCTTAAGGGATTCTAGAAAACAAAATTAACTACTTTTATAGACAGGAAAAGTAACAATTTACTACATAGTTTTCTTCCACTACTACAGCTACCTGTCAAATCTTGAGAAATTGGAAAAAAGTTTATCTGTAATCTTGAGAAAAGAAGGGAGATGTTGAAGCAAGAAGAACTAAATTAAATAATGGTCCACAAGCTGAGGAGGTTTCAACACCTTCTTCCAGCTGGAGAAGGAAGACAGGAATCATATAAAAGCTCTCAAGCAGTATAAAAATGATGTGCCTTAGTTGTATCCCATATATAGTTAGCTTCCCTTCACAGGGTGGTACCCTGAATACTGCACAATGAAAACAGAGGAAGAGTCTGGCTATAGACGTCAGTATAAATGTATTTTTATATGTATCATTTTCTTTCTACAGAACCAAGAGTGAAATACCCCACATAACATTTTATTCTCCTGTAATTGAAGAATACAACATGCAGACTTCCTGTAGTGGAACACACTTTGCTTTTCCATGTGCAATTTAAACTGCCAAGTTTAAACAGAGAAAAATATTATATGTATCCATGGATATCTAATTTTAGAATGACAAACAATTCTCCTGCTCCAGCACCAAGGGGAAAAAAATGGTGAGAAAGAAATAGTTATTACAAGTCTTATGGAAAGGAGCTATGACAATACGTGACGTGCACAGAACACAGTAAGGACTGGGTTGGGCAAGTGCCCATGAGGAAAACAAAGCTTTTGTGGGCTCTGCATCTGAAATGGACAGGCTACAGTTAAAGCCATCACATCTGACTGCCAGATTGATAACGTTAATTTTACTCCAGTGGAAAAGGTTTGGGAAGGCTGATGACTTTGAGCCTTTGTGGCCATTGTCAAGCTGTGCGTCATGTCAGCAAGCACAGAGATTGGCATTGTGATAATTCCAAAAAAGCAACTGTAACGTCTGCTTGCAATTTATACACTTTATTTTCCAAAGTCACTGTGATTTTGGCTTACAAAATTTGGCCAGAAGTCTTCAGAAACTCAACTGGGCACTTTTCCTTCCTATAATCTGAACTAGACAGAGCTAGAGAGATAGATATTTCTGCTTCATGCAAGCACACATTCATCACATACTATAGTTTTTGCAACTACAAAACAGTGAAATACAGTATGTGAAATGTAAAGAAATAGAAAGAAAAATATTTATGTTCATACAGAAGCAGTGTGCTCTAATGAGAAGGTCCCAGTAAACAACAAAGGCAAGCATGTAAAAAGAGAAAAAGGATAAAAATCCCAGGATGTTACGGGTTCTGGAGCAAAAGGCCAGACTCCTTACAAATGCCAGTGCTGGAAAATTCATGCCAAAACCAAGATATGGCAAGGTCCCCCTTAGGCAGTTGCTAAAGGTAGCAGCGGTCTCCAAGGTGAAACTCACTGGTTTCCACTACCAGAAAAACTTATTCCTCAGAATGACAAACTGTCTAATGAGCAACTTAGTTCGTTAGTTGCAATTATGAACAAGCACTGTAATTCAGATATACCTTCATGTTGTATTATGCAATTTATAAAACACTTTCATTCTTTAAATATACTGATAACTAGGATCCACTAAAACAAGAATTGCTACTTCACATTCAGAATTGAAACCTGCATTGCATTTCTGATATTTTGTCCAAAATCAGTTGACAAAAGTTTACCAGTCCTCAAGGCATGCTGAATCCTATTTAAACTTTCCAGGTCATCTGAGCTTAAAAATTACATTTGTTTTCTTTCCCCAGCTCTTGCTCATATAAAATCCCCACATCATTGTACCAATCAGAAATCAAATTCGCAATCTTGGCACGATCCTAAGTGCTTGGTTTTGTTTGTTAGCAATATCATTAACAGAAGGCAAAAGAATATTATCCAGAAGGGCAGGGAAAGAAAAAATAATTGAACTATCATGATATTAAAATTATGACAGGACTTGTGACTTTCTAAAGATGAAAACAAAAAAATTCATTGTTCAAACTGGGACATTAACAATGCTAAATCCTAATAAATATATTCCCTGGCCTTAAATTCAATGAAATATTGTCCATTCAATAAAATATAAACACACCTCCTGTTTACTCCAATTTGCAGTTCAATTATCTTGGTTAAAAAAACAAACATCAAAATACACATAACTAAAATTAAATTCATTGTTCATTAATACTAAAATTTACGTAGATGGTCTAAGGACAAAGTAACCACCCAAGGCCAACAAAAAAAAAAAAAAAAACAAAAGGCCAGAGGAAAAAAAGTAACAAAGCATTTTTTTAAAGGGCAGTTTTGAAATTTACTATAAAGTCCAGAAATAGCTACTGAACAATTACAGTTACAAATATAGCTTGCCAAATTACAATTGCATTGCATAAATCCAGCAAGTTATGCTGGATCCCATGCAGGGCACTAGAATCCCCATCTCAAACTCCTATTAAGTCCTTTTGAAATACAGACCAACTCATCTCCCTCCTTTAACTCTCTCTGCGGTTCTTTGTTAGTGTCTGACTCAATTTTCTGTTTCCTTATTTTTATCACACATGAGAACACTGGGATATTTTGACTACTTACAATGTTCAAAATGTTTTTGAATTAAAATAGCCAAAATAATCCAAATCAAATTAATCAAGCGAAAACAGTGATAGACAACACATTTCTCTCTTTTAAAATCTAGTTTCTTACCCGAAATTTTATCTGCTAAAAGTCTACCAGTCAGACTTCCTCCCCCTGCTACAGCCACTCAGGCACTGCGAAGAGGACGAATCTCTCACAGCAGCCAGCCAGGAATTCCCTAATTTCCGACCCAAGCAGTGACCCATGCTGAGCCAGAGATGCCCGGACAACCAGGTAGTCCTTGCTTCCCACACCCTGTGCTGAGCAAACCTCAACACAAATTCTTCTTTTCAAACAGTATGACTTGAAAACAAACTAAACAAAGGTTCCTAAAAATCCCCGTAACGGGGAGTTGAAACTTGTCCGTGGGTGCACACACAGACAAAAAATACCTAAACCAGATATAACGTTGTGTAGGAAGCCAGAACCCTGTTCATGTGTTCAGGACCTGACAGAGTGGTTTGAAACACGATACAGTCCCTTTGATACAGCTCACGAATTCAGAAGTGGAGGGGCCGTATCCTATTAAAAATAACAGGAAATTGGCCACAGCAATAAATCTAAAGCTTTGGCTGCTGCAATTTCTTATCTTCTGTGAGCAGCTGGTGGTGTGCAAAAAAACCGTGCAACCTTTCCTTCTTAGAAAAACAAAACAAACAAACAATTAAAAAATCACTCCAAAACTGTAGCTTCCACTTGGTCATAGCTTGCATCAGTCAGTGACAGCCTTGGGAGACCTAGATCCCCAAGATCTTCTCCTGTCACACCAGGATATTGATGGTTTTCTGCTGCCTCCAGGCAAAACCACAGCACTGAGAAAGTGAAGATGGTGCACTAAGGTTGACAAGTCCCAATGAATCCCATCAGAGGCTTTGGCACTCCTGACAGGACTCTCCTCATGCAATTTCTGCCTCCAAGTGATCTCTCTATCTCTTCTGACAGCATTTTTCTCCTTACCTACTGAAACAAATTAAGATCCAAGATGATAGCAGCTGCTTCTAATGGCTTACCAACACTTAAAAGGGACTGCACCAGGCAGTGTTATCTCTGAAATTCTCACTAGTGGAGAAGCAGTTTCTGTCGGGATGGGAAAAAAAAGGATGAGGGGGCAGGCAAGAGTTAGCCAAGGCTCTTCCTCAAATGGAAGAAAATACATACGTCAGAAGATTTCATTCAACTGGCAGAGACTACACCGAGCTTTTTGCCAGCATAACTGTCTGCTGTGGGTATGACTTGTTTTCCCACTCATAAAAGGAAGAGCTTTGCCAACAAAACTTTAAAGACTAAGATCAACAACGTGGGTGTGGGGTTTGCTGTGTTTTCAGTACACGAGTGAAGTTAACTATGGTCCAGTTTCCTGCCAATCTAATCCACACATCATTTAGTGCCAGTATTTTCTTTTTTCTTATTCTGATTAGGTCCTGCAAGCATTTCTGGAGCAGATTTTTCAGAGAGGCAATCCTCCTCCGAAGCTATTTTTATTTTTAATCCCTTTGTAAGATCCTAAAGGTGGGAATAACTTGAAGGGCCAAGTGGTTCAATACAAAGGACAGATGTCTATTTTAAGAGGCAAAAACACATCTAAGACATGTATATTTTGCCTACATTTAGACAACCACAACATGCTAGTTGTATGAGATATAAGGGAAAGATGCAACCACTGCACCTACTAAAAAACCTCCAATCATTAACAACAACAGAAAAACATTCCTCCAGCCCTAGAGACTTAAAAACCAGAAGATGAACCTCCTTGCATTAGGACTAATTATAGCAGAATAGTTACAACATGTTTGGAGATCACCCCACCAGTGAGTATGTGCCAAAACCAGGGCTCGGTTCTCTTCTGCTGCCCCAGAGGAAGATGGGAGGGAAGTAAGTTCCATTTTGGATACTGCAGGACCCCAAGAACTACCTCCACTTGAAATAAAATATGTATATAAGAAAACAGATTGAAAAAACTTCCTCTCCCTTGCATACACTAATTCTGCAAAGCTGTTTCTTTGGCTGGAAAAGCTGTGCTAGAGCTGCGCCCACTATTCTCATCTCAATCATGCAATTTTGAGTCTCAACCAGCTCCTGATCCCAAGCATGAAGACGGCTCCACATATTTTTCAGTAGATCTGCCTCCAAGCACAAAAGGCTGTGAGCCAAAAAGTTCCATTCCTTGTCATTACCCCTTGATAGCCTCTTCCCTAGCACCAAAAAGCCTAATACAGAAGTCCACAGAGTGCATGGTGATCCCACTGGCAAGAAAAAACTAACATTGGCAAAGGAATTATTAGGCCACCAAAATGACTTTCCACTAGCATATTAGAAGGGAGAGTTAGGGATATGGAATTTCTTCATGCTTGAGGGCTAACTTTCACCAACACTTACCCATCTGTCATACATGGTTTCATGTCTGCTTTGATTCCTTTTTTTTTGCTGCAAAAAAAGGGAACGCACATCAGAAATGTTACGGACCACCAGATTTGTTTCATGTATTATCAAAGCTAAACATTCAAGCATTTTAGGGAGATTAAGATATTAGAGTCCGAGAGTTTTTATTCTTCTGTGTGCAAGGCTCTCTCTTTCAATTAAATTAAAAAGTGAAGTTCAAGGTATGTTGTTAATTCCTGAGGGGAAATGATACATAACCCACATGCACAAAGAAGCTGGCTTGCAAGCAGTTGTTTTTACAGCATGGAATCTGTTTCAATCTATGTTTGTTTAACAAGATGCAAGTCTAACAATGGTAATTTACTAAAAGCTTGTGCCCTAAGTATGTACAATACCAGAAACAATGGTCATAACTCCTTCCAAAGATACAAAAGCATCTACAAAACTATCAAAACATAAGCACTGCCCTGGATTAGTTGTTTCAAAACTCCACATTCCAAATAGCTTCATCATTTCAATAATCCATCTATAAACATTTAACTAATTTTGGACTACTGTTTTGCATTCCAGCAATGAATTACTGCCAGTCAGTCCAACACAAAATTTCACTATTTGTATTTTCACTGATTTTTTTTTTTTTTTTTAATCCGTAGTACCATTACTGTTTGCTCAGACAATTTATGCAACAGTAAATCGTGGCTTAAGTACTGAACTAGGAACACCAATAGTTCAAACAGCTATTTACTATTAAGCTTCTCAATCTATATTTAAGCACTTGAAAAACCAGCTGCTTCTACAACTAATGGCCAGTGACCACAGAGCTGCAGGAGGCAAGGTGACACTCTGTCTCTCCAACAAGCCTGTTTGTCAGTGCTCAGGCCCAATCTGCATCCTGTGGCATTACAACCATAATCACATTTTGAAATGATTCATTATTCACAATGTTGTTTCAGGCTTTCTAGATGATATTCTGTTCTCCCTGAGAACCCAAGAGAGCTAAATGAATCTTCATGATGAACAACAACCTGTGCCTTTAGCTATTGCATCAGATGGCCAAAGCTTCTCCCAACACCCGCATTTTACAGAACGTATCTCACCAAGAATTGTACCTGCTCACCATCTGCACCACAAGACTAAACTTTTCTTTTTCATGGTGAACATGTGGACTGTAAGAAAATTCTGGTTCAACATTTGCATTTTGCTGTTATGATCGGACACAGTTTCATGTCAAGACAGCACAGAAACTTCTAAATGGGCAGGTCACTTCATTAGAAAAGAATCAACCAGAAAATGACCAGGTGTAGCAACTCCCCTTGAGACTTAAAAAACAATTAAAAACAACATTTACAAAGTGCATTAAAAACGTTAGAAATACTAGCTCAGCAACAACAAACAATGCACAAACCTGTTCCTAGGACAACGGGGGAGTGGGTTGCAGACAGTTATATTGTAGTAAGGTCTGTAAACTATAGGTGTTTACAGTGCACTTCTTACTACCTTCAAAAATAAAGTGTTTCACATTTCAGACACATTTGGTCTTAATTAACTGTGGCAATCAGTTAACCATCATTCAATCACACATACTTGGAGGGCAACTCGCCAGAATGTCAGGTGTTTAACTTGCATGTTCCCCAAGTAACATCTAGCCGCTGACATTTTTTTCTCCCCTGCCTCCAAAGCACTGTGCACAAATGCTCACAGTAGTGGAAAACTTGCATCAGAGGATTAATATCATTAGTTATCATGGTTAGAATTAAAATCATTAGGAGAGATATGCAATGCTAAAACCACTCTGAATCTTGCAACAGCCATGAGATAAGCTTCAAGTTGTCTCTGTAAAGAAAGCAATTGAGGGAATGGAATTACCAAGATTTGCTGAAAATCGCTTTTTTCTGATAGTGTTCTACTTCTCAATTCTTCAGCCACTACAATGCAGGCACCATCATTACTTTATTTATTTAAAGAAATATAAATTCAATGGTGCTATCTATTTGAAGCAGACCTGGCATTTTAATTTAGCACATTTCTAAACAGTACCAAGTCATACACCTCATTGTTTTTCCCTTATTGGCAGTCGTCAATGTATTCAGCACTCATAGAGCATCTGGTTAGCAAGATGTGGCAGCCTTCAAGTTTGGGAATTCCTTTCAGTGTTTCTCTTTTAGAGAATTGTTTTGATCCCCAAGTCGGTCCAGATGGTATCCCAGAATTGTCCAACTCCTCCTTTCAAGATAGCTGCCACTATTGTTCCAGAGGGGCAAGCAAACAGGCTTTTCAAAGCAAGCCATCACTACTGGAGATGGTCTATCTAAGGAAGTTCACAACATCTAAATTCTCTGATAAGCACTGACAGGAGAATTTTTTTAAATCAAAATTGTTTCTCCAGTGTGTCAGACTAGAGTTTTGAAGTCTCATGCAGCTGCTGGGCTGCTAGCACCAGGTGACAGATTTCCTCAGAACTCTCTGAGTGGTGATCCTAAAACTGCAACAAACAGGGTTGGCTTGGACTGGAGAGCTTGATCCTACAGCTAGCAAAATGTCAGGGTTTGCATGAAAAAATCAACACACTGAAAACACCTGTCAGCAACACAAGGAGGCAAGAAGAGCAATTACCATTAGAAGAGAAGATTCTGATTACTAAAGCAGCTTGCACAGTGCCTCATGTGTCCAGCAGACCTCTGAGAACCACACAATCATTAAGGTTGGAAGAGATTCCAAGATCATCAAAACAATCCTTGACCAAACACTACCATGTCAGCTAAGTGTGTACCATGTCAAGACGTTTTCCACTTCCAGGGATGGTGACTCCACCACTTCCTCGGCCTGTCCATCCCAATGCTTTCCCACCCTTCCAGTGCAGACATTATTCCTGATGTTCAACCTCAACCTCCTCTGGTCCAGCTTGCGGCTATTTCCAACACATACTTTGCATAGGCAATAAGTTAATGCAATTCATCATGTAACCAAATAAATAAAACAGTTTTTGATCCTTCAGTAGGAAACAGTACATGTAGATGTACATGTGGAGAGATTCATCGATAACAAAGCATTACAGACGAAAGCCAGGCTTTTTGTACCAAAAAATTTTACAAGGGAATTATAAGGGTATCCTCAACCTCCTGCAAAATAACACCCATTTTTCTGTAAACTGTATAAAAACTACTGACACTGAATGTACCAGAAGCACTGTACTTCTGCAAACTCCAGGCAATTTAAAATAAAAATGCTCATTTTACCAAAAAGCTGCATTTTTAGCACTTTAATACAGTGAGAAAGGAAATGTCAGCACACATCTCTGTCTCTACAATTTAATCCTCTTTACTTGCACTGAATCTTCATCTAGTATGTACAGTTATCAGAAATCACATCTTGCAGCTACTAAACCAATTTAGAAAGGAAAAAGGGAAGCATTTATTTTCACCCTTTGGGTGGTGACACTTCACGGAAGGAGTTAGAGTGTAACTTGAGTAAAGACTTAGAGTATGCAGAAAAAAACACTTTGCAGGATTCAGGGGACAGGGAAAACAAAAACCAGATATTACCATCATCATTACTATTAACTCTCTATTACAGATAAAACAACCAAGAGGTATAAGAAAATGAGGTTCTTGAAGTTTTTTAATAACCCCGACCAGAGAAACCAACACTCCTCAATGCTTTGGAGAATTCCTTTGTCTAATATAATCTAGAAGTGAAATTATCCTTCTGGAAGTGCAGAAAAAAAGCTGTGCAGAGAAAGTGACTGTATCACCATGATTAAGGAAATCCTCTTCCTCCAGATGGGTTTCCCCACCACGACACTACAAATTCAACAAGCCACATTTTGTCCAAGTCTTCACCAGCTATATACATTCTAGGAGGTCTTTTAGCTAGCAAATATAACATTGCCCTTAAGAAAGAGTGTCACCATTCCTGGAAACGATCCAAAAATAAATCTCAGTGAATGAGAAACTAGAAGTCACCTACAACTATTTATTACAGTCCTGCATATCTGAATAAACAAACACATTATGTCAATTGGATAAATGTTTTTCAAGAAAAAGCCAGACAAAACATCAAAAAACATTCTTAGGTCTGTAAACAACAAATATTAATTCCATTAAAAAGATATGAAAAACATACCCATGTCTGAGTTCTTTTTAATGGAAAAGTTCCCTTTCCCAGTACCCGTTTATCTTCTTTGAAAAGCGTGTTTTTCATTCAGCCAAATACTAAAAACAGTCTTCAAGTATGGCTGATAAGGTATATATTTCAAATACTGCACCTTTTTATTTTTGCTTGTGCTCTAAACCAATAGAATAGGTTTCCTCAATGTAAATCTTTTCTTCAAATTGTCAAAATGGATTATATGAGAAGTCGATGTATTGAAGACTTGCCACTTTTTGCATCAGCCTTAGCAATCTGAAGAACACAAAAAGGGTGCTAAAAGCAAAGGTGCTTGAGGAAGAGTAGCTTTAGATACAAAACTGACCTCTGGCAAAATCTAGAAAAGGGACAAAGAGACTGCCACAAAGGAAGAGGTTTTTACATCTCTTCTACCCGGACATGTGAAATTGACAGGCAAGTAATTTATCTCTAAACACCAAGACGGATTTTTGGAAGGTAATGCTGAAATCCTTCAGAAAGACATTTCACAGCAGAATGCTCTGCTACAACAGCTTCCTCTTACACTGGCATTACCCACTTTCTTTACACGATGCAAGCTACTGGACCTTTAATGCCCATCACCATTCAAAGAGTACTAAAGCAAAATACTGACCTCAGTTAATAATGTGCAACAACCAAGTCACAAAACTGCAGGTACACCTAGCACAAATCTTGAACAATGATGCACTTCAAAAGCCCAACCCTGGGACTGATGAATGCACTCACACGCCGAAATACAGAAGTGATCTATATTTCTGTATGCACGTGCCGTACAGACAGGGTCTTAAACTCATAGTGGTGTCTGGTTTCATAACATATGCCCTTCCTTATCAAATGTCATTTTTATTGCCATCCCTGCATCTGTCTCCACAGATGTCATCCCATGTAATGGAGCATATGGGCTTAAGCTGACATTGTTTGCAAACAGGAAGAGCTTTTGGCAAGAGGAATCGAACATAAAGTGTTCTGCGGGCTGCCTCTCTTAACCCATCTTTGGTTGGCTCCTCTGCTCAGCTGAAACTGGTCGGCTACTTTCTGAGAGGGCAGAGTGCCAGCCTAACAGATGGGCAGAAGTAAAGTCATGCCAAAGAACCAGAATGTGCATCTAATTTGATAATTAGGGGCTGAATTTCCCCTTAGAAATATTGCAATGGCAGCGCACACAAAGTTTTCAAGCTTAAGGGTAAAAGAATATGCTTCAGCCTATCCAGTTCAGGGTTAATTCTGAAAATGACCAAAAAAAACAACAAAAGAAGAGAGCCATGGAGGAGGGAGGAGATCAGCCATGGGCTCCTATCATTCAGGATTAGTATTCTTCAAGGAGAGAAGAAATGAGAGAGAAGGGGAGGAAAGACACAGCAAGATTAAGCCTTTATCCTGAAATAGCTCTCCACAAGAGGCACCTGCAAATCTTGGCCAGAACAGTTCTGTGGCCTTGCTGAAAATAATTTATGCTGAATAGAGATAAAAGCAAGGATGGCCACTTTACAAAGCATTAAACACAGCTTTCCTGTCCACAAGGAATAGCCAAGCCAATAGCTAGTAAAAGGCAAAGGACAAAGAGTGTTTATGGCTCGGTTGAAATCAAACATAATAATGTACACACGTACTTGGAACTGTTGACAATTATTGTCTTGGTTTTGATATACAGTGATACAGAGCTGTGGCGTTCAATTTAAAAAGTTAACAGTAAAAGAGAGAGAGAGCTGGGGACCCAACTGAAATTCTCTTTTCATATATTTTACAAGTTTTCATGGAGTAAAGCAGTGGTCCCGTGACTATCTTAAAGAGTCCTGTCAAAGCAGACTCTTCTTGGTAATTTTTCTCTTCATCTTGTGTGTTCCCTCCCCTTTCTCAAGCCACTTTACTAGCAGAATGAATGCCAACAGCCATGCATGGCTCAGTTGGGAAAAAACATTCTTCTAATTCATTCTTTTTCCAGTTCTAAAGAGACTCTTACAATTCACAGCTTCTGAAACAAAAATATTAAGAGCGATAACTACGATGGCTTCATTGAAGTGGGATTTACAGGCTTATATTTTGGATAAACAAAGAAAACTTTTAATCTTGTCTTTTTATCATAAGCCCTGTGTTGAAAAATACTTGTGAAGAAGCTAAGAGGTTACTTACTCTCACTTTGCCTGCTTTGGATATATGATGTTTCCAGAGGGCTTTCACGTTGTCAGTGGATGGAAATTAGCTCTCCAACACAAGTAGTGTTCTGAGTCACATCTTTGAAACAGAGCAGAAGGCTCAGTCACAGATTTAAAATAATTTAAAAATGATAGCTGGAAAGTGTCTAAAATCGCATGTACTGCTTTACAGACCTCCACTGAGACATTTCCCTCTGAAGAAACTGGTCAATGAAATGTCCTTTGTTCTGCTGTCAAATTCTGGCAAGCTGCTGCCCAGTATAGCAGGAGACTTAATTGGGCTTTTGTTTAATTACCATCAAGACAATGACACTCAAATGAAGAGCACAATATCTGCAAGTGAGTGAAAGCAATCAATTAGGATGAGCCTGAAACTATCTTTCAAGGGAAAGGAAAGGGCTACTCATTATTGCACTCACAGGCGAGAAATTCAAAACACAAACATGTCATTTACTAAAATAACACATAGCTTCTAGAAGCAAATAAATTAAATGACAGAGAGTTACTACAAAGGAGAAGCATCATTATGAAGCAAGATTTAATACCACAGCACTGCTGCTGAGCTTAAGAAAAAAAAGACTTGAGTTAGTGGATTAACATGAATGCTGGTATCAAATTGGGCAAAACTCTCCCAAATGCACTACAGGTGCATATTTAGCAACAGCCTAGATGATACAATAAATGAATCAGTGAACACAGAAAGAAATTGCCATGGAACATTTTAGGTATCAATTAGCTTGCAATGAATCAAGAAAGAAGTTAGCATACCCAAAAATAAAATATGGCAAAAATATCTAAATATTATCCTGGTAACTCCCAAAATCAGTAATACAATTGAAGGTAAAAACACAAAAGGATCTAGTGTATGTTCTACAGCAGTACTACAAGACTTAGTATGAAATCCACAAAGAAACATCAGTTGGCCAGACAGCAGCTGCATTTGTGAAGCCAAAAAATGTTTAATCAAAAGGGTAAAACCCAAAGACAAGCCTAAAGACCCTCACATCCAGTCTTCACACCAAAAAGTGCAATTCCACCCAACACCATAGGCAAATACACACCCTAGCAAGCAAATGACACCTGTTAGTGGGAAATGAGATGTAACCATAAGGGACACACAGAAAGTCGAGCAGGGTACACAGCAGTGGGAATGTTTGCCCATGGTCTAAGGTGGGACTGACCTGGAGGAGTTCTATCTCACTGTTCTGAAAATTCAGCTCCACTTCTTGCTTCAAAACCTCAGGTCTAGGTTTACCTTTTGCTTTGATAAGTAAAGAAGCACAAGTGAAATCCTGAAAGTCCATTATTTTCAGTGACCACAGTTTTCACACTTAATGGCAAGAGAATATACTAAATGTTATGTATTTCCAGACTTATGTATTCAATTTCTATTCTAAATGTGCCAAACATGACACTGTGCATCTCACTTATTTTCTCAGACAAGAGTTCACAACTGCAGGGTCAGCTATTAAACGACAGCACTTTCCCCACAAGACCAAGAATAAGTACTGATACAGCTAAAAAGGCTGTTGAGTTTTTTCTACCATTTACATAAGCACACCAATTGCAGACAGAGATAGTATTACGCTTTCTTGGCCTACATGTTATTACAACAGCATCTGCCATTAAATAAATAAAAAAAAACCCTGGGAAAGTATCAGAGTTGAAAAGATTTTTCAGACAAAATAAGGAAAGCAGACAGAGAAAAAATTTTAAAACACAACCGGAAAAAAAACCCCGACACATAATTTAAGTGAAACCTTTCTTACAGAAACATGATACTGGTACCTCCTGAAAGAGATTGTAAAAATAATGGAAAAAACCCTGGTGAGACAGGAAGCTTAAACACAGCTAATCTAATGATAACTTTCATAATACAGGAAGCGAGCACACTACCAAAGAGATGACAAAACCAGAGATTATTTTAGGTGTTTACTTATTCCCAGACGAAGCTAAAAAAGTGTGCTAAAGGAGCTCGGGGTAAGCACACCAGACCTACCACTACAGCCTTGTGTTTTAAAATAGAATCACAGCACTTGACTTGGCAAGTAATAATCCAACAGAATTTACTTTGGTACGAGTTGTCAAAGAGTTACTGACCCCTTTCACACACTCACCTTTGGAAGTGAAATTTCCTGTTGCAGCCTGGTGTCCTGATCCCACAAACAGGGATCCTGATTTGCTCACACGCACGCCCTGGTTTGGTAAGCAGGGCTGCCAGCCATGCTGGTGGCAGCAGGGCCAGCAAGCACACGCCGGAGGCTTGGGGATGCAGTGCTCACCAACTGGACTTCCCGCTTGGAGCTTCCAGTGCCAAGGTAAATAATTACGATACCACACTGACAGATGTGTCAGAGGTATGAGGTATTAACTAGATTTACTACAGTCTTGAATAACTGAGTTGTAATTTTCCGCTCTCCTGGCACATAACGTAATGATGCGAGGTGTCTTACAATGCCAGGATGTACCTACAACATCTTAACCTCCTGTATCTTAGAACCCATGTGCATTGCACTGCCTCCTCTGGCACGAGACCATGAGCCCCTTTTGGCTAATTATGCATCTCCTCCACTAAAAGAGGGCTGAATCTAACCCAGCAAAGTCTCAGTTACCTCTGCCTTGTAATCCACTGAGACTGACAGAATTTAAGAAGTGTTTAGGCAACATTCTCAGACGCATGGTGCAATTTTGAGGCTCATGCTGGGCAGGGACAGGAGGTACACTCAGTGATCCTTGTGGGTCCCTTCCAACTCAGGATATTCCATGATTCTGGTCAAAGGACATAAGACACAGTTGTCATCATGAAGATCCTGGCAGGACAAGGATAGTGTAATCAGTGCTCAGTCTCAGCAGACATGGCAATCAGGCATTCTTTTGTTTTTAATTTCCTCTGACCTTGCAGTTCGTCCTTGTACAGTTCTCGCTGTTCATGAGCTAACGCATCTATGTTTGAACAAACTTAGTACACAAACTGCTTCCACACACTCGATAACATCTTCTGCTCACAATTCCACCAGATCTTCAGAACCACCATTCATTGTCATATTCTTAAAGTCAAGAAGATATGAAAGTACAGAAATCACTGAAAATATGAAAGATTTGACACATAGTCTTTAAAGGCTACGAATACTACAATGAAATACTATAATTGATTCCAGTGTTTCACAGTGTCCTAAAAATAAAGTGAACTTTTCATTGTCTGACATTTTTAACTTTTGAGAGATATAAACTGCAGAGGTAAAGCTCATGGTCATGTCTAGACATGACTGATCCAATGCACAATGCCACAGCGGTTGTGGTGATAAGGCAGCTCACAGCACAACTGTACACAGCCCATGATAAAAAACATCACATTTGAGAGACTACAGATCAATGGTCTTCATCTGTTGACAGAACTACTCTTAAAAGCCATATACCTTTGTTATTTTATTAACTACATTTATCTTTCCTGTATTTCTCTACCATTACGGGGATGAGATATATATTATGTTTTAAAACAAAACAAAACTACAAAAATCCCACAAACATTTCAAGCTCTCCTCAGTCCCTTTTCCTAATAGGTAGAGGAATCACTGCATAAAGACTTGATAAAACACCCATCACTGACAACGCCATCCAGAACAGATTCTGCAGTGTTTGGAGCAGAGTCCCTTCCTGTGCAGTTAACACTTGATACCCAGCCCTATCAGTTTGTTACCCTGATTAAATTCTTTTAGGTTTGACCACTGTACACAAAAATCACCACACATACCAGTAAAGTAACTTCACTGAGGTAACAAAATGAAGGAAATCTACATTTAAGTCATCACCCAAACATTTCCTATCCACACTGGTTCCCCATGAGAGGCATTTAGGACCTTGCTTGGAGCATGTTGCTGAGAGCAGGTTGAATGATGTCCAGTGGAACGTAGTGTACAAAGCACCCAATGTGGCCATGATGAAACATTCCTGGGCATCACAGTTCCAGATAGCCACAGGAACACAGACGAATGAATGCATGGCCTGGCAAATACCTCAGGATAGAGCAAATGAAGTGTGTATCAAAGTACAGGTATGAAGGTATGAAATACTGCAAAGGAGGTCACTTTGTTCACAAATGCCCCAAAACACTGCACTGCCAAAAGTAGTTACATAAAGATTTCTGGATTGGTTTTATACTACCATTTTACCAGATCCTTTGCTAAAAAATGGGTTCAAATGCTTAAGCAAAAAAAAAATAAACAACAAAAACCAAACCACAAAACAAACAAAAAACCCTTGATTTTTTTTTCCCCAAGTTCAGTAACCCAATTCATTTTTACCCCTAAGACAACTGCAAAAAATAACAATTAATGGAGCTAATATCACAGGCTCTGAAATTTAAAAAAACACTGCATTATTTCATACCACTATGGAGAAAACGACCTCTTTGCCAGAACCTTCTCCATTTCTCTGACAAAGACTTCGACTCTTCAGTGAATGCTTCAGTGGACTGGTGAGTCTTACTTTAACACAGTTCCCACAACAGACCTATTCCTCAGAAATTAATACTAGAGCTTATTATTGGAAAGTTTTTTTATTAACTGTATTACCAAGTGGTCATTTTCAACATAGAAGTTTTAAATGTTATTTTCATTCACTTATCTTAACCTTTGCAAAAGACACTCAAAAAAACGAACATGTTCTGCTTTCAAAACCACAGCCACAGGGCACTCAGACTGTGGTAAAAAGCCTTCTTGAGATAAACATGCACAAATCTGTTTTCTTCATCACAAGAAAATATTGGAATAATGGAGGATTATCCTTCCCTGTCACTGTCCTATCCTCTGCTGCTCTCTCTGATTGCAACATAAAGAGACTGACAAATAGACTTGCTTTGATTCCATCCCATGTAAAAAAATAAATCACTTATAAATCCACTCTATTAAAGAGAGCAGAGAAAGCAAAATTAAATGGTATTTAACAGTGAAGAGTGTTACCTGACGTTAGCTGAATGCCCCTCTTATTGAACAGATTTACATGCAGAGGACTTACTGTATTATCACCAGCTCATAGTCCAGCCAGCCATGACCATTTCAGTGTATTGCTGCATGTAGGGCAGGAAGAAAATGCAGAATTTCACAGATTCTGCAGTGCAGAGAACTAGTGGTACTTTTCAAGGACACTGACCACACAAAGCTAACATGAAAGTTAAGCCACGTGTTACCCAACTTCTACTGTAGTGCAAGCTGAAAATACAATAGTAGGTAGGAAACCTTATATAACATCAACCAAAGTTGACATTATTAACTAACAAACAAAATGACTAATTGTCTCCAATGTGTACCCACCCCTTGTCAGATGTTTTGACAGATTAATTAGTGCATGGGTGGCAGTCTTCATACCTAAGTCAGGTTCAAGGAAAAACTGTAAGACTACATCAGTCTCTCAGCTAAACCTATTTGTACATCAAAAGAGACAACTGGGCCATCATTAGACAAGGTTTTGAAAGCTCAGCCTATCCACAGTGATAATCTACCCTTACAGCAGTGAAAAGTTACATGCAAATGTACACTACAAGAACTCAGAGCCATTCTGTGACCAACAGTTTTAGGTTACTACATCAGCAGCAAAGGAACAGGAGCAGCTAGAGCAAAACTAACATCCAGCAAGCAGAGAAGATCTCGTACCCCAAGCTATTGCCTTCTCCTTACAGGTGCTTTAGAGAAATGCTCATCACTTCACAAAGTCAGGCAGATCATGAGGTGGTATCAGTAATTTTCTCCCAAAACAACTATCTCAATTACTGAACTATAAATCTGCAAATCTCAATTTGCATATTCAAATGCACATGGCAATTTCCCAATCAAATGCAGACACCAGAAAAACTTTTAAGGTGAACCATCTTCAGAGGCCGGTCTATGACCAAAGAAACCAAAATCCTTATAATACATGCCAGCACTCCCCAACATACCATTTGCCTATTGCACCAAAACATTTCTTCTCTTCCTTAGACTGTAATTCAAGACACATATTTTGTCTTTTCCCATTTGTAAACTTCCCAGTATGTTCTACAATACAGAAAGGAATTAAAAAACATGACTTACAAATTGAAATCTGTATTAAACATTTCTCCATAGATAATGTTAAGCAGCATGCAACATCAAATTGCATGGCAAAAGCCCTAAAATATGCAAAAATTAAAAATAACATTCATCTTTAAAAGGCAGCTTTTATTTCCCCCTTGTCAGAAGGAGAGATAATAAAAAATATGGAAGCGAAATTGCTAGCAACCAACATACTTACCATTTGGATGCTAAATATTATCCCACCTCACTAACCCTCTCCTGCAATATTCCAGTTCTGTTTTACAAACAAGACTTCCAAAGACACACAGATGCATTTTGGGGCACCAAGCTAAGAAGGGCAACACGGATATATGGAAGAGAACTTGCAAAAAAAAAAAAAACCCTGTCATTGCCTTTCCCTGCTCTCAAAAAGAACCACAACAAAGCAGGGAGCAGCAGCACACCAATACTGTGATTTAGCTTCCTCTGCTGTCACAGATTCCCATAGCACTGTCTTGGCAAAGGTGGAAGGAATCACAAGACCTTTACTCAAGTATGTCTATGTGAGTTGTTTTATTCACAAGCAAAAACTTGCCTTGTCCACCCTCCATTCTGAAACTGCCAGAGCTCTGAAGCTCTGTCCATATTTCTGTCTACCAGCAGCAAACTGCACCAGCCATCCCCTTCAATTAGCAGCTAACTTCTTTATCTGGTCAACTGACCAAAGTATCTTCCTAAACAGGCTGAATCTTCACAACATTATAAAGAACGTAAATAGACATCAATTCCACACAGTATCTGTTAAAAGTATGCCAAACCAGGAAAAACAAGAAAAATAAAAGAGAAATTATTATAATTTCAGACGCCTGTTTTCCAGGACCTTTGAAATAAATTCCCACCACCCCCGAAGCTCGCCCTTCCTGATGCAGGTCTGTTCACATTGGGCATTTCACAAAGCTCTTAAGGCAGAAGTCAGATTTCCTCTGAAATGCCTCTTTTCTATGTATGAGGTAGGACCTTCAAGGCCTGCTCCCTCTGAAGGGCCAGAAGTTTCACTCCACCTCAGCACAGGGTGATTTAGGTTACCGAACATATTGCTTTTCCCTCTCCTCTCTCTCTGTCCTGGCAAACAACAGGCACAATGTTTTGTGTAGAAATTCCTTTACACACTGTCCCCCTTTCAAAGCACCTGAGATAAGCACTGCCTATCACATACCCTGCAAAATGCAGGGCTTCCACTCCCAACAGGATACATTTTGCACTGAAAGTACAAAACAAAGTCCTGAGTGAAGAGGTCAACACCAAAATGGCATCAGCGATAGACATCAAAAATAGGATCTGACTTCTATCTGTTGAATCTCTGATTGGCAAAGTCCCCTGATTTTGCCCAGGCTTGTCCAAAAACCTGGCTTAATTATCATCACCAATAAAAACCTCAAGGCATTTTATCTACAAGGTAGTGAATGCCTCCTCTCAAAAGAGGGAGTTCCATGATAAGAGCTAATCTCAAAAACCTTAGGAATGCAAACTATTTTCTCAGTTGTAAAAACAAGAAAGAATTTCACAAACACGAGTTAAAACAACTACTGGTAACCTCCTGCTTCTCCTACACTGCCAGCTTCTTCTGGGATATGGCCCTACCCTCCTACCCTTTGTCCTTCAGAAAGATATGCTTTGAATGCAGCCCAATGGCCAAAGGATGTCCCAGGAGAGGACATCACTTTTGTGCACCTTTACAAATGAGAGCCTTCTCAAACTTTTTTTCCTAAGTTCAAAAAGCAGTACAAGGCTGCCTTCACAACAGCTTCAGCCTTTTCAATGGAGAAGTCAAAGTCAGTCCACATTTTATTTTGCAGATAGTTGCCAGGCAGCCTGTAAGACAGCTCATTCTGGCTGGTTAGACTACCTAAATGTTGCCCAAGTCCTGGCTTTTTATTCTTTAAGCTATAGCATAGTTTTCTGAAACTTCTACAGACAACTCTTAACACTACATATACCAATCTGTTAACCTGAGGTGTTGATTGTTAGATCAATCACAATGCCTGCTACTAAATCAATCTTTCCCCCAACCGATAGATATGCAAGAATCCCATGGTGTTGGTACACTACTGCTTTGACAATATTTTCTTTACAACATCTGCTAAGCTGCAAGAGATGTAGTTACCTTGATAAACCAATCCTCATGCTTCTCACAGCCAGATACAGAACTATCATTCTGCTACAGAAATCAAAACTATTTATATTAACTATCCAAATTAAAAAAAACTCTTTGTCTATTAGAAAACATACTAGAAATCATAACCAAATGGACTAATAACAAATATCAGTGCTATCTGCCTTTTAAATGAAGCCTAACCATGACTTCTGTCCTTCTCTATGCCAGCCCGTGCCACAGAAGAGCAGGTTTCAGTAAGTTAAAACATCAAACTTGAATGCGTTAAAGACTTAAAGTCCAAGACATACTTTCCAGAACATATACAAAAAAAAATTCATCTTTCGATTCCACTTGCATGAATATGTAATTAAAACCAGGATCATTCACAGTACAGTAGAGAAACTAAATTACTATAGTGTGCCTAATCATCAGCCCAATAAATATCCTGCTTCTAAGAGCAGCTCACCCGGTAAGAAAACATACAAAATATCACAACAGGCACATACAGCATCATCTGTCCTAAGACAAATTTCTCAATCCCTGTCAGATAGGGCTGATTTATGCCCTAGAGCAGTACAGTTAACATCCCTTCATTGCAGCTGTGACTGTTCTTCCTGTCCCTAGAACAGTTCACTGATCTTGTTCATCCAACCAGGCTTTTGGTTTATATGATCTCCTTTGGTGGTGTACACCAGAAATGGTGATTTAGGAGTATTATTGTCTTCCAAACTACTCCCTATAACAAGTCATTGTACCAAAGGGTAATGTCCAAGCACTATTTTGCACACATACATCCTACCTCCTCTAACTGACTCCCTTCAAAGAGTGCTACATTAATATTTTCTGTTCAACTTCATATGAATATTTTTCAATCACTCTCCTTTGATAGGAGATCACAAATTGATTATTCCAGGTGAATTCAAGGAGCAGTTTAATAACATCCTTTGTGTCATTAACACGATTAACACAATTGCAAAACAACCATGGCATTTTTCTTCTGCCCAGCACTAAGCATTAAGAAGGTGCACAAGTTCAAATAAGATGTTGAAATCTTCCTCTCCACCTTAAAAAATACAGTTAATTTACAATCCAGAAACACGAACAAGTAATTTGATTATTCCATCTAACATGCATATTCCTGAATTTATCAACATCATCTGCTATGCTTCCCTTTCACCCAGCTTTCTTGGATTCCCTTTACAATTTCTCAGTCTTCTTCAATCTTGCCTAATCCAAATACTTTTGCATCATTAGCAAGTTTTGGCACACCATCATTCATCTAGTTTATTAGATCATCAACATACACATTCACCACCCTCTTTTCAGAGGTGTTTATATATCACATAATGTAATTTTAGGTTTACATTGTTACTGACAAAATAAAAAAGTATTCTTAGTCATAAGGACAGGTAGACTGAGAATTAGAAAGGAGAGTTGCAGTTTCCAGAAGATGTGCTTGGTATTGAGCAAAGCTCAGTACCTAAACTCTTTACATGAGCCACAAATAAGACTGTCACAATGGCTACAGGACATTAGAGGGGTCAGAGCTCTCTTCTTCCCAAGCCAGCATGCATCCATTATGTCACACACCCAACATCCTCCAGGAAAGTCCTTTGCTCAGAAAACCTTCTTAATGTTAGCTGAATTTATAGCCCCTTAGATATTCGCATATAGCTGACAATAACATGTATAACTGCTTATTAGAACAGCCATGATATGGTAGGAAATACATTTTAGAACAAACATGCATTTCTTTTTACATGCATTGTGCTGCACCATAATCTTGTGCCCTTAATTCCTTTCACATTCCAGATTTCTCCTCATTCTCTCTGACAGCCCAGAGGAAAGGGGAAGTGTCATGGACTGCAGTTCCTGCTCCTGGGATCCTGCTATCTCCACACTGGTGAGGTTCCCTGTCCCTTCAGAGGGTGTGACATGCCTCCTCACAGATCACCTCTCCAGCTTCACATGCACAGCAAACCAAAAGGCTTTAAGGAGAGCAAGGGCACCCCATGGGACAGGCTCCACTTGCTCTGCACATGGACTGAATCCAGCACCACCAGAGGAAACTACACCTGCCCGCTGCGTGTTAAGGTCCCCTGCACCAGGCACAGGAGGACAGGGGTTAGACAATGAAACCAAAGTCACACTTTTACCACAAACATGGACGTCAACTCAAGTCTACCACCATTCCTTTAGGACCTACTCTTTAATTGTTACTTTTTAAGATATATTTTTTTACTATTTCATAGGTGGAGGCAGCAGCTTTCATGAAGCCTCTGAATAGAAAACCAGGAGATTTCAAAAAAGGAACCTGACTTTTTCACATATAACTTCAGAGAATCTTGTGTACAATCTTGCACCATAGTTCCTCCTCACAGGAGGAAAATCTACATGGTATTGCTTTATTTTAAAAAATCAGGATCTGTTCCAATGAAACTCCACACAAAGCATAATAGGCCAAGGCATGCTGTATTTCACAGTGGACTTAGACATAAAAGATACTTTTATGGCATTTGCCCAGCATAAAAATTAAGCCTTTACTGAAATCTTCTTACAACTGAGCTGGATACAAATGCACAAATATACTGCGTACTAAGTATCATAGCCTGGCTCCTGCAAGGACTTGTATACATGTTTATTATTATGTATATAAAAGAAATCTCATGGTTTCAAAAGTACTATTCATGAGTGGGAATTGAAGCATATGGGTGGGTCTTTGCAGGACCTATATGTTGCTGAGCAGCACTGCCTGCTGAAAACTTTGTACCTTTTGTAAACTGTTGTATACTACCAGCAGTTTATACATTCCCCCCTCAGCTGACAAACCCGTGCAACAGAGGATTTGCTTCCAGCTGAGATGGAGTTCAAGCACACTTTTCATACTGCATACACCTCTGCTAAATGTAAATCCATATTAAAATGAGCTACTTAAGTAACAATTAATCAAGCACAGCCTCACTGCATATGAAGAGAAACAGAAAGAAGAGCAGCAGATTGGCCCAGCAGTACCAAATAAACATAGAAGAAGGAAGCCATTGAGTTATCAGAACTATGCACACAACTCTGTGTATGTATCTATATAAAATACTTTCTCCATGATTGGACAAGCCACTGGTGGCCAAAACAATTTGCTAAGTGCACAAGAGTAGATGCATTTCATAGAAAGCCATTCCGTACCCAAGTTACAATAACTGACTCATGGGCTTCTGCTGGACGAGAATGACCAGGAGAAGTCAGTCATTAGTACTAACACTGGTTGCTAATTAACCTTCATGAACAATGCTGCGCCAAAGCTACTTCTGCTACTATTACAGAAATATTTAAAAGGCATGTGTAAAACTGTAAATATAATGTACATACATAAGCTCATTTTGCTCAGTACAGACATCAGCCCAGCAGCCCTCGCTCTGGCCTTGGTCTGCACCACTGGATTCCCTGTGCATGCATCAAGACAGTCATAAATGCATGAATGCATTTACAGTCATGCTTTACAGCTTCTCACACACAAATGCACTGGCAGAACTGATGGCCCACAAGCTCTGCCACAGATTTTAGGGACTACCTTTTAGCTGAGGGACTGTGCTTCAACCCGTAAGTTTCCAAAGCTCCCAAGTTTTGTATCATGACCTGTGAGATATACACAAGTGCCCTCTGTCTGTAAGCAGCTCTGGCACAGCCTTCTGAAGATACCAGAAAGAGTTCAAGTACTGCCTATAACAGAACAGTCCTAAAGCTTATTTGCATTACTGTAATATCAACACACACTCTATTTTATACCATGTAACAAGTACTAGATGTCAGCAACAAAACCCCCAGAGGCCAAGAGCAAAAGCTGTTTAATCTGTGTTTTGTCACTCATATTTGATGGGACATTCTCAGCTGGATAACGAGAGCACAGACCCTGCTGGGACTATGTCCCCTCACATCTCTCCCCAAAAACACCTATCTCCTCTCATAATATGGAGGTTGGCAGGTGGTGACTTGTGATTTTTGGGGAGGAGCCATTTTATAGGTATATTTTTTCAAACTCTGAAGAACTGCAGCATGTAACAGTGCTTTTGGAATAACCAAACCCTGTAGCAACTATCTGCATAGAGTTTAAAGAAAAAAGAACTGGCTTCTGGTAAAAGCATTTCTTCTATGGTTTCAGGCCACATGCCAAAAATCCCAGAAAACTTCTTGGGCAACAGCATATTGAATCTGAGCCTTTTACGGGTCACTGTTCCCACCTTATTGAAGTTACAAACAGCCAAAGAGTTGCTTATAATGGAAAAACATGATTATTTTATGCAAATCAGATAAAACATACTCGATAGGAAAGCTTCAGCACACATTATATCCACATACCACACATACATTATGTAACGCTTGTCCCAAATACACCCCAATAAAGTGAGCTGGTTCGAGATCTTAACAATTCAATCGACTTTGCCACATCAGAAACGAGAGCAGATGTCACTCTTTCCTGCCTCGCCGCGATCTTTGCTGCAGCACTCGGCAGTTACAGACTTGCAGAAGACGGCCAGTTTAGGCTTGACTGTAACTTAACAAAGAGCAAGGTAAAGCCCCGAGCGGGGGGGAAGGCAAACACGGGCATGCCGCGATGTAAATAGGGGCAGCCCAGCACGGAGCCCTGCCCGTTCCTCGCTATTTACAAATACCTCTTGACTAGACAAATGCCATGTTATCTGGGTGTCTAAAAGATTAAACTCACAGGCTGGACAGACCGTCCGAGGCTCGCTTATCGCAGGTCACCGACTGGCATTTGTAACCCAAGCATGGCTATTTTGGTGGCTCACGGACAGCGGTGCACAGCCGGTGGAGCTGTGTTAGCTGTGCCGCGCTCAGCGAGCCCCACGCAAACGCTGCCGACCGCACACTCCGAGTGCGAGGCACGGCTCGGGCTGTTTCAAAGTCTGCGCGGGGACGCGCCCGAACTCGAACGAACTCGGCGGCGGCGGCTCCTTACCTGCTGGGCAGCGGGGCGGCTCCGGCTTTGTGCGCGCCCGCGGGAGGCGGCGGTCCCGGCCCGCGGGCAGCGGTGCCGCCGGCACNGAGTCACGGCCCAGGAATGCCAGGAATGTGGGGCGGCCGCTGCGGCCGCGGGGCCCGGAGACGTCGGGGACGCGACTTGGGATTTCTTTTCTCTTTCTCCTTTCTTTTTTTCTTTCTTTCTTTTTAACTCTTACTCCCTCCCCAAGGAAGGAGGAGGAGGGCTGAAACCCACCCCGCGGAGGAGGGAAAAGGAGGGAGGAAGAGGAGGGCGCAGGCTCCTGCCAATCCGGGCGGGTGCCGGCGGCGGCTCTCCCGAGGAGGGCAGAGCTGCCAGGTGCGGGTGCCGGCCCCTTCCCGCCCCTCCCGCCGTGGGGCTCCGCGCACGTGTCCGCCCGGGAGCACCGGGAGAGCTGGGGAAGCACCTTCGGACAGACTTTGGGAAGGGGCAGGCGCAGAGCTGAGACAGGCTCTGCACGCCCGGGCCTGGAAGCTCCTGAGATCCTTCTTTCAGCACTCCCGTTCGAAGGCGCGGTGCCGCCCTGCTTCTCTGTGGTCACTTTTCCGCCCTTCCTTAACACTGTCCATCTCCTGCAGCCTTGCGCGACAGCATCGTTTCTCTCCATTCCTCCCTGTGTTTGCTTGTGTTGTGATGGGAAGAGCTGAGATGCTCTTCCCATCTCAGTCTCAGTCCTTTCGGTCTCCTGCTCACTGTGTGACCTTCACTTCTAGAAGGCTGGTTATCCCTGCTCTTCCAGCTGCACAGAGGGTAAAACACCCGTGTTGGAAAAACACTCATAATGCTGCCGTCATGTCTGTGCCTTGCTGGAATGCAAGAAGGAGAAAGACTGAAGTTGGCCTAAAACGTGGTGGTTTTTAACTACACGATATGCCCAGGACTTGGGAGATGTGGGAAAGCCCATCTGATGCCTGGTGTAAATGAGAAAAGGAGCAGGGAACACGTCACGCTGTAGGAATACCGTCAGGAAGGTTGACGCTCCCGACAGGCGTTCAACATATCACACTAAATCAAGTAGGCTTAACAGCAATGTGAATATTTGAAATTATGTGTAGATGCTCTTGTGCATCATGGCAATGGGCAATTTGCAAAATTATTTTTGCCTGAAAAACTATACTTATTTAAAATTATCCACATTCCAAAAATAATCCACATTCTAGAAAGTGTGCACAAATACCTCTGGTACCAAGGGGCATCTACAGAAATGTCAAAGGCAGGTATCCCTTTAAAACAACTGTGACACCTTGAGGAACTTAAGGACTCTTGCAAACAGGAGACATTATTAAAAATAGTGATAAATGAGAATTGTTTCTGTTTTGGAATTGCTGTTACTGTTTGTTTCTTGTACACCTTACCGAAGGAGTAAGTGAGCAGAGTCAGGATTACTCAGATTATTAATGGTAAGAGGATCAGGAACTGAGAGAGGGAGAAATAGCACAGATTCTTGATTTTGATAGATAAGTAATTGTATTTAAACACTGTACCTGGAATCACAAGCCTATGCCTTACCTCTGGCATAATAATATTATAATTACATTTTGCAAGCACTCCTTTTCATCTGAGACTCTCAAACATTTTACAAGCACCACACCTTAATGAAGTAAGTAATTATCCCCATTTTACATATGGCTACACTGAGGCACTAAGAAGTGACACCATTTAATATTTAAACTTGAATTACACTTGACCACGTATAGATACGAGAGCTTAGAGTAACATTCTGGAAGAAACATCAGGTGTCAGAATGAGATGATAAGATGGCTCACGGAGCCACTGTGCTCTGAACTGATACAGAAAAGGGATTTCCTTACTGAGTAGAAAGTTGCAAAAGAGGGTAGTACACATCAAAACTAGGGTTTAACTTGTTTGGTTGCTGAACTGTCCTTCCCATGCTGGGCCAGGTGTAAGGATGCTGGTTTTAACACAGTAAATACTGACTTTTGCATCTGTGCCTCAAGGGGGTGTGCTGGCTCCCCAAAGCCTTTTAGTCGGATTCCTGGTTTGCAGCTGGTCACTTTCACTTTCTCAGGTCCCTCTGCATTTGAAGTGAACTTACTTAGGGAGCTTAACTGCAAGGGAAACACTGTTGCAAGAATCACTGTCACGCTGAAGGATGGGAAGGTTTGGGGGGGAGATTTGACGTGTTGGTTACCCACAGGATCAAGTCCCGTGGAAGAAATAAAATGAACTAGAATAAATCATACTGCCTCTGAGCAAGAGCAAGGTCAGCTCAACAAACTCTGCAAAATAAAATGCATTGCAAATTTATCCAACCAAGAGAAGTTCCCGAAACTGGGAATGGTGATGATCATTACTTTTCATGGGATTACTTAATGCAGTGATTAATATCTGTATTAGACTCTCAGGGATTGTAGCAGTAGGTGCTTTAAAAAACCAAGTTTCCCAGACATTATAGCCACTTCCTGCAAAGATGTTTCCATCAGCAAATCTGCCTTATTGGTGCTACTACAGTTTTCTAGGACCATTAAAACCTGGAATCTTTACATACATCTTTGTTCCTCAAGAGCAGTCAGGAGTATATGAATTTGGGATTAAAACGAACCTTCTTATCTGCTACTCAGGGAGTGATTTAATAAAAGACTAAAACTAGCTTAGGTGTTATTCAAATTGTTTCAAGAATTGGAGGTAAAAATGATACAAATTATTGATTTGGTTCCAGATGCCTGTGATGGTTCAAATTTGTCCAGAAAACTTTGATGATTAATCTTGTACCAGTCATATGTGGGCTGGATTATGCAGTGTCTTTCTATGCTGCTAGGGAATTTTACAGCAATTTTTTTTTTTACCTGAAAATACAACACCTCTAAATTATATTTAGAGATTTTATTGACTTGCTGTAATGATTTATGAAGTCTATCTCAAAAATATTTTCTCTACTCTGGTATAATTAAATTCCTATACTGGATCCTTGTACAGTATCACCAGGATTATTTTATTAAGTGCTCTACAAAATAGAAACATCTAAATAACATACAAAAAGAAACATCTCAACAAATGGGAAATAACTTACTGACATAACGACTGTACCTCAGTTACCTTAGCTACCAGTTTTTGGGCTGATGTTGGGCATGTAGCAGCATATCCCTGTGTCTGTTTTCTTGTCTGAAAATTGAGATAATGATAGTGATCTTAAGAAGGTGCTTTTTGATTTCCAGATGAAAGCAACATATAGGAGAGAGACATTATTTAATTTTTTTACTCCAATTTTGGATTTGGTAGGCCTGAATGTTGTCTGAAGCCCTTGTAAAAATAAAGCCCAACACCATTCAGCTTGATAAAAAGGTTTACTATCAGCAGAGGAAAACTGACTTTATCTATGTCAAAATACCGGAGACATCTATCATGAAACTGTGCAATGAATTTTGAAGTGTCTTAGCACCTTACTAGCAAAACCTGTATTAAACATATTTTGAGTGTGTTAAAGAATCTTGTTATAACCTGGAAAAATCTCAGTCCTTGTTGGTCAGTGAAACCATGTCATAGCCTGTTTCATACAAAACTGTCTTTAAACTGTGCTTAAGCAACAGCTGGTGGTTTCTCCTGTGAACAGTAGATGATGTTTAATTAGCTTTACAGTCATCTACATTACAATCAAATCAAAGAATGCAATTGCAACACATTCCCGATTTGTATTGTAAATGTGACCTTAACTGTGTTCCTAAAAATCTCTGTCATGTGCTACAGCTGGGTACACTGACCTGATTGTAAGCAGAAACTTAGTGCACTAGCAGAAATTCCCATTCCTAAAATCATATTAGTTTTTTATAAATTGATACGTTTAATGTTTGAAGCTTACCACAAAAAAAAAAAATTACTTCTCTAGTATTCAGTGCTCTCATTAATTATTCCATTTAATAGTGCTTCTCAAAATCATCTCTTAGAAAAGGAATTTGGATTACACAACCTTGGAAAACAAACCTGTTGCCACCAAGCATGAGCTAACATGTTACAGTACTCTATGGCTTATCACAGGTAAGCCAGCACCCAGTTTTGTAGTTCAGAAAAAGTCTTGGTTGATTATCTGTGCAAATAAACTATGCTCTATTGAATATTCTAGTTTGCTTAGTGTAGTATTCTGCCTGAGGACTTGTTTAATACCTGTGTCTCTTTTCAGCTCTCCAGTAAGTGCAGTAAAACAAAAAACTTTTTAGTATTTGTGAATAAAATAATGAACTTTTGATTCCATGATTGCCAGTACTCCAAAGGGATTTGGGATGATGAATGTAGCTTACTATGCAACTGTTACTGCTGTCCAATGGCAGAATGAATAACATCTTTACAGTTTTCATGGATTACCAATTTGGATATTTTTGAACATACCATTTAGCATGGTATTGGGTCTTCAAATTTCTGAAAACAGTGGCCTCTTGAACAAAACAAAACACAACAAAACCAAAAAAAGCCCCCAAAAATAAAACAAAACAAACAAAAAAAACCCTACTAACTTTCAGCAGAACTTGGTTTCCAGTGTGCCTTGAAGTCAGTATACACCACTGATTTGTAGATGCTTTAGTGGCTGCCCACTTCTGGTAATCTTCATGCATGGATTTATGTGGATTTATGGATTTATAGACTGTGAGCACCCCATTGAAAATACATTATTGCCACTTGGAGATAAATGGTTTCTTGAGAAAGCAAAGAGCTAATATCATAATCTAAAATGTGAATTTGGAGGTGTCACAAACCTGTGTAACTTGAATTGAGCCATTAATGTTTGCTTATCTCTGTGAAATGGGTCTAAGGCCATGCTTGGATATGAGAGCACTCTGAAACTCTGGATTTTAAAGCTTTCTGAAATGATTTTCTGAAGTGTACTGTAAAAGAATAAAACCTCAGCTAGATGTATCTAGCTTTTTGGAATCTGTATATAATTTCTAAATGAGCTCTGATTCTTATTCTCACTTTTGGTCAAAACAAACAGGGAACTTGCTATGAGTTAGAGCAATTTGGGATGCTGAGAGGTGTATATATAAATGTTATTTTCTATGCTGACTATAATTTATGTGATAAGATAGATGGTCTGGACAGAGTTGAAATACGTACAAACATTTTCCTGGAAAGGATTAATACAAAAATAGTATAGGAAATATCAATAAAACTGTTGGCATTTAGACTTGGAAGAGGTGAGGAGATCAAATGATAACCAGTCATTAAGATGTAGAGAGTAGTTGTTTCCTCCTTCCATACTTAGTCTGTTGGATCATTTTAGTGAGTGGCTCATAAACTATGGCTTTTTGAGACGGGTTTCCCACTGCAATTAGTTGGGTGACTGAAAACTCACTCTAGAACTTGCCTGTAAAATGGCAGAAGTAATGTTGGGTTGGTTATGGTGAGCGCAGGATAAGGAAATGTACTTTTGTCTTATCTAGTCAAACTTTTCACAGAGAAACACTGGAAGATTTTGGAGACAGCGTTAAGATAGGTAGAAGCTAATATGTGATTTGATTCTTTTGTCATGAATGGTGTAAGGGATGTTCTTAATTATCTCACTGACTGATAAATTGTTTGACCAATAAGTGAACACAACACAAAGCAAGTATAGAAGATTCTCAGATAAGCACCTGCATAAAAATGACATATACATATAAATTTATATATGTATATATATATTACAAATATATGTGTGTAGTAAAGAGCAGTGGAATTTACTCCCGATGAATTCTTAGTTGTTGTAAGACCAATCTGTCAGCTTAAATCCTAAGTTTCAGGCTGCAGACACATTGTGGACTTAAAGCCCTGTGTCAGTGGCCAGGTTGTCAGATGGCAAGCAGTCAGCAGTGTTGAAATGAGGTAAAGACTTAACATTTTAACAGCAATAATGATGAGTGGAAAGGCTTTTCTAAGTCTTGCACTGAGCAAGAAATTGGAAGCTGAACAGGAGATACCTGCAGGTAAGCCATCTGATGTATGAAAGAATTCAGTGTGCTGAACATGTCCTTTAGTGTTCTTGTGACTCCTGTCAAGCGTGAGGGAAGGTTATTCTTTGCAGGATAATCTAGTAGTGTGCCCAAGCAGGTGGAATGCCATGGAGAAGAGGATCCAGGACATGAGAGAATTACCTGTGCTGGAGGTAATCTATAGGGATGCAAATAAAGAGAAGTCCTGTGTAGATCCAGATGAGATCCAGTGTACACAGTCCATGAGGCAGAAGTTTGTATAGAGCTGTCTTTCTCCACTTCTGGAAAAAAAAAAACAAAACACAACAAAGCAAAAAAAAAAAAAAAACAAACCCAGAAAAAACCCAAAAACAAACCAAAAAAAAAAAACCACAAAAAAACCCACCCATCTGCAGGTTTGGGTTCTTTTTCAGAGAAGTTCATATTGTTTTTGTTTTAGAAGCCTCATTTATTTTTAGGTGTGTGGGCGCAACCTCAGCTTCTGTGAACGATGTGTGCAAATGCAGAGACCCACTATGCAAGTGCCTCAGGAGGGAACACCCATCTGTCAACAGTCAGTCAAGGTTATGTTTTGCCAGAAGGAAAAATCATGCCAAACACAGTCTTCATTGGTGGAATTTATTTAAGGGTGAATGAAGCAGAAATTTGGAGTTTCTTCAAGTGATACGATACTGTGAAAGAGGTGAAAGTAATTACTGACAGAACTGGTGTTTACAAAGGGTATGGATTTGTATGTTTCCTGGACAATGTGTATGTTCAAAAAATAATGGAATCACAAATCAGCTTCCATGACAAAAAGCTGAAACTGGGGCCAGTGATTAGAAAGCAACAAAACTTGCTTTCTTATGTGCATCCCAGGCCATAGCAAAGGAGAAACAAAGTATGAGCTCAAGACTTCAATTTGAGTAGCTCATAGGAAGGGAATGTTCAAACTGAAGATTAAGCATAGCAAGAGCAGCCATGATAAAGGATCAAGAACCTAGAACAGAGAAGTCAACAAAGAAGCAAAACTCACACTTGTGAAGGCAGTCATGCAGATATTATGGCCAGGTGACACTGGGAGAGATGGCCTTTGAGGAAAGAGAAATCGGTACGTAGTTTAAAAAAAAAAAGGTTAATAAAGTAGTTAAAGGTGATCAAGGGAGAAAATTATTGAATGCAAGTTAAAGAAAAAACAAATTTAGAGAAGCCTGACAAGAAATAGAGGTAACCTAACTTACCAGCTGGCATTTTCTAAATTCCCCATTTTAAAAAAGTGGTGGTAAAGGTGGGAAGAGTCAGAGATGGCTGTAAAAAAGTACATACCTTTTAGTTTATATGTAGTACACTTCTGTCTTAACTGCTTTTCTCTCTGGTTAGAACAGAATCATACTCAAAATAGATGTACTTGTGTGTAGTTAAGGGTACAGACCTAACAAAAATGGGGGCCAAAGGAGATGTAAGCATTAGATCCATGAAAGTTAGGGAAGAGTGGATCACAAAGGATACATGTTCCCATCTTACCAAATGGCCTTTGAAATCTGATAGCTCATTGCCCGTAAGAAATAACAGCATTTGATTGTATCATGAATGTATATTTTTGTGTTAATATATGTAGCATGAAACATTTGCTTGGTATCGTCATTTCTAGTTGGCAAGAGAACCATAAAAAGAGAGAAATTACCATTAAAAAAAAAAAAAAGTGTTCCAATCTTATTTACAATTTAGTAACTGGTAATTTGAAGCCCTAGACAATATGGACTTGATGTGTCAGATCATAATGTAATTGCTGTAATTATTTATCATTTTCTTAACTGTACATCAGCCCTTTAAGCATTATGCTAATGGCTGTATTCACAGTGTTTGAAAATGATGTTTTTAGAACAGGAAAGAAAGACATGAATACCTTTTCACTACTGTAACTATTGTTATAGCTGCAAACCCTTCTTCAGGTAGGACGGTATGTGTTCACTTACATAAAAAACATTTCTTTTTATACGTTTGCTTTCTTCCTCCACCCTTCCAATATACTAACAAGTGTTAAACAAGTAACATTTACATTCAGAACTAAGATTTACTAACATCAACTAACAAGTACCCTGGTTTTCAATCCTTTATGAGGTTCAATACTTTACTATTGTTTGTTGTAGTGGGTCAATCTTTGTAACTGCTCAGCAGTTTTAAATTCAGAGGCTAACACTTCTGCAGAAGTTTGTAGATTATTAAAACATCACAATAATACTACATTGCATGTAAAGGTCAGAGAATACTTTCCTGTGATGAAAATTATTCAGAGTAATTGCCTTAAAGGTATCAGGGGCTTAACCAAAAGCAGAAGCTACAAGAAAGTTTTATCCCTGTAAAGCACACTGGTTATAAAACACAAGAATTCATTTATTGTGTAAAAGTTTCTATCATTTGTGACAGATAGGTGTTAGGGATTAGAGCACAGGGGCTTGGGGTCTTGCTACATGATGTTTTAACTCATTTAAGCCAGTGTCCCCACAGCCTTCTTCACTCTCTCCTGCATATCCCTGTCCCCCCTGCTGAGCTGGGACAGGCATTTTTCTGACCCAACAATGCAGCAGTTTGGAGCCCAATTTATATGTGTACATGCTGATGCTACCAGAAAGGTCTGCTTCACATAATACCCCTCACCTGTTTAACTATCTCACCTGGCAGTTCAGCTCAACACCACAGCTGTTACAAAGGAGCAGTGGCAGCATGCAGGTGGGGGACAGGAGGGAGGGTGACAGTGTGGCAACATTGCCTGGAGGTGTTTTAAACTGCCAGGAGCCGCACTTGTGGGTCCATGGCCAGCACCTGCCTGTGAATCATTCGGTCACCTTAGACAAGCCAGGTAACCTCAGTCACCTTGTCAGTACTAGGAAACCTCCCACTGGTGTTTAGAAGGCTGTACTAGCCAATGTGATCCCAAACAATAGAGCTATTGTAGGTATTTTATCCACTAATATATTCATCCAGTTCACTGTAGCACAGGTGTAAGCATTGGCACTTCAGTAACAGTTTCCATTGGTACATAAAAAATACTGTAATACTCACTAGAGAAACACCCCTATCTCCTTTGGGAACAGAGTTATAATTTGTGATATGCTGTGGTTCCTGATTTTGTTAATAAATTATGAAAAAAAGATTGTGCAGATCACTTCAACCTTTTTTAAGAGCAGAAGGCAGTTAGGAAATCTAAGGTGTGAAGTTCTCTATGCATCGCAATGGCATCCACCTTAACATTCATTCTGTTCACCAAACAAGGTATGTGTTCTGTGAAAAACCGTGTGAAGAATAGGAAATTTAAGGATGTACAAACAACCAAACGTATTTTAGAACAGTAGCTCGCTGGGTTTTATTAGTGCAGACTTAACCTTGCAGCTGCATTACTGACATCTAGGCTGCCAGTTAAATTCCTGCATTGTCAGAGACGGGGAATTTTGTTTTCCAGAGGCAAGAGACATCACTTAGTGCAGGGTGGGGTTTGGGTGAGGCTAAGGAAAATGATCCATCTTCTCTTTCACACCCAGCCTGGCAGAGTGTCTGCTTCTTGTGCCTCCACATGGAAGTTGGGAAGGTAGAACCCCATCAGACACAGAGTATCCAGCCCATTTATTTCTTTCCCTGGGTGAATGGGATTGCTCCAGTTCTTCAGGTACTCTTTGATGTTTAAATGTATTTATATATATACTTACATGAATTTGGTCTTACCTGATGAATTCTGAGTCCAGCAAGAAAAAATATGAAGGAAAAGCTCCATCTGGTTTCTGCTTTTTGTACTATCCAAGCAGGAGGAGATTTTCTCATCAGAAGTTCTTTCCTTCCTTTCCCCTCTGGTTTTGTTCCATCACATGCTCTGACATAAGCTGTAGCAATACAAATTTCACCTTTAGTGGCTTTTGTAGTCTACTTAGTGTTCTGGCCCTTTTCTAGAAATTGTAGTAAGAAATGCAGGTGAGAAAACATAAGTGGTGATTTTTAACATTTGGCAAAAACCAAATGGAATTTCAAGGACAGAGAAAAGACAATTCAAAAGACTTGAGGTAGTTTTCTCTACTCAAAATCATGGGGAACTGTAAAATAGGATTTTGAGAGCCTCTTAGAAAGACCTTAAGATTTCTAGCCAGTAGAGAATAACAAAAATAATTACAAGTGTTAGACAAACTGATGGTTGCTATTAACATCCTTTACAACTTGTCATTATTTTTTCAGAGCATTTGATCTTCTTCTTCTGTCTTATAATTCAATCTTACATTTACTAATATTTCTATTCGATATTTACTTCTGGTAATATCTTGATACTTATGAAAGTACTGTACAGGATAAGGTTGATGTGGCAAAAGAAAAAGCAAGTTTCTGTACTCTTTTCAAGTCTTTTTATCTTTCATGATAATTAGTTAATTGCTTCAATAGTCATGTAAGGGTTGTCAAATACAAAAGGATTAATTTGTAGAACATTATCAACAGGAAATGAGTACGAACCTGATCATTCATAGAAATCAGCTTCAAAACAAGTGTTTCCTCATATTTAAGTTGACAACAATGGTCAGGTTCCCTTTCTTTAGCATCAGTTATCCAGATATTAATCAGACTGCATCTTAAAAGCACTGCACACACCAGCTGATTTTCATTTTTCATGCCTAGTAAGAACCCTGAAGGCAGTCTCTACTCATTTGTCCCCTTCTGAAAAATATGCCACCAGTCTTGGAAGTTGAAGTTGTTTCACTGAAGCCTTCCCTGAGGGATTAATTGTGATGAGTTTGTTTAAATGCTAGGGCTCCATGTCTGTCAGTAGTCCCACTGTAATATCATCTGTAGAAAATGAAAACTCTTCAACTTCTACAATTGATTAAGTAGCATTTGTTACTGTCCAATGGGACACACTTACTGAAAATAGCATAGAATGAGTATTTTATTATTACAGATTTCCCCCTTGTCCACCATGCAGAGGATCCCCTTCAGTTCAGACTGGTCCTCAGCTTTCATAAATTATTTGGCAGTACTGTGTGAGGGTTTTCCCCTCTTCTAAAGCAGTTCCTGCTCTGCTGCTGTTCCGTGCTCTTCCCTCAGGAACACCTGCACAAAGTTCACCATGGAATTTTCTAGCCTGTTTGGTTGGTTTGTTTTTTTTTTTAATTGTAATTTGTGAAGAGGTATTTATGATAGATCAGTTCCATCACTGCCATGGCTTGTTTTGTTCAGGAGATAGTTTGGAGATTTTTTAAACAATGTGCTGGTGAGTTTGTTGTGCCGTATTTATAATCGGAGCTCTCACCAGCTGACTGGTGAGCTGTTTAACTTCTCAGGGAAGATTGGTTTAACTTGATTTCCCAAATATGATTAAAAGAACAGTGCTTGAGTAAATATTCTCAGAGTGATTACGAGAGGAAGGACATTTAAATAGGTAAAATGGCAATCTGGTCATAGGATTCCAAATCATGGATTCTGACGGAAAGGAACATTGTGCTTCAAACCCAAAAACTCCCCTCAGAGAGGCGGTCAAAGGGTATGGAGGCGAATACCAGAGAGTTTGAAAAAACCAGTCACAGGTACCCAGGGAACTTCACAGGAACTTTAGAATCGTTTAGCCTTCACTGGTGCCATGTCCATTCTATGCTCCCTGTTAGATCATACTTACAAACTATTTGGGACTTTTGGAGTGTGTTTGTATTTCTGGGTAAAAAATGTGTCGTATTGGGCTGAATTGCCTTCCTTCGCCTCAAAAGAACTAGAGAAAAAACGAACCCCAACCCCCGAGAGCAGAACTGAATACGAGAGCACTTGGGCATCCTTCCGTTGATCTTTCCCAGTGAACGGGTGGTGATCGGGACAGCGTGTTTCNGCGCTTAACAGTGAGTGAGCGGTCGGGCGCGGGGCTGGCGGTGGCAGGAAGACCCCCCCCGTCCCGTGAGGGGTCTCTCGTTTTAGTTACTCTGAGGTGCTCCCAGCTCAGCTGCGTTGCTTTGAAAAGTAAATAAAGAGGCGTCACTGACGCCTCGTCCGGAGCCGGTTGTTTTCGCAAGGAGACGCCACCTGGGGTAGAGCTGTCAAACGCAGCTCTGAGAGTATAAACCCTGTTGTTGCCATGAGGTTTTCTGAACTGCTCTTATCTGCATAGACGTGTGTCAAAATAGGACCTAATATTTTAAGTTGCTGCTTTGTGTTTAGATTAGGAAGCCTGTACGGATGTGGAATGCTGTATTCGAATCTCTGCTAAGCTTTAAAAATGCAATTTATTTAAACGGGACGCTTACTTAACCTCTTGGAAGATCTCATTGTAGTTGTCTTTGTGTGTCAGGCATAATACTGTCCATTTTGTGTGGAACAAGAATCCGGCCAGTATGAGCTGGGCTGTGGAGGAATGGAAAGAGGGCCTCTCCCCCAGAGTCCTGCAGAAGATCCATGAGCTGGAAAGTCAAGTAGATAAGCTCAAAAAGGAGCGTCAGCAAAGGCAATACCAGCTAGAGACTTTGGAGGCAGCTTTGCAGAAACAGAAGCAGAAGGTAACCCAAAATGCCATTTTCTATGCCAAACACTGTTATAACAGTTTATTTTCTGGTGGTTGTTGTTGTTAGGGGATGAGTGAGTGTTTTGCTTCTTCCCCCTGGCTGAAAGGAAAGGTAGCACAGAATTGTAAACTGTTTATCTTCATCTTACTTCATACTCCTCCACTCTGTTTAGTTCTTTTTGGTTGTTAATATATTCCTGCTTCCCATCTGTTTGGCATGATTGTTCATTTCTAGGTATTTATGTGAACTTTGAGGTTTTTCTACAGCTCTTTATGATTAGGAAAGTAAACATTTTATTGTTATACCTGTTGAAATCTGTGATAACAACTGGGCCGGTTTTGTATAGAGCTGCACAGTTGGCAGCCTCTTCCTATTTCACCATGTCTACAGATGTCCATAGTCTTAGTTTATGTAATTCCTTAGTTTTTTCCGTGTAGAGACTGGGGATTTAGAATTTGGTGTTTTTTGGTTTTCAGGCTATAATTTTACATCTTCTCTAACTCTACCTTATCAGCTTCCTAACCAGGGAACTAGAGACCCTCTTGGTCTGGGTTCTGCCGTGCTTCAAGTCAGCAGTGACCCATTTGGTTCAATTTTGTTTTGTAGTATCTGACTTCAGCTCAGAGACAATTTACAAAGGTTGCCTGTTATTCCCTTATTACAACTTTCTAGAAAATCTTAAGCTTAGTACTTTTCTGAGTTTCTTCCTGTGAATTTCCAGGAAATTGTTTCAACTGTTTCAAGGAACAGCTGTCCTCCCAAAAGAAAAAAAGGGATGCTTAAAAACCCTCAGAAGTAGTACATAATACTATTTTTCATTCAAAAGAACAAACACTGCCAAAGATGATGCCAAAGAGGAGAAGGACATCTTTCCTGGCAGACTGTCTTCAAAACTGTGACCCTTGATAATTGTTGTGTGGACTTTGTGGAGTGAGCCAAGGTCTTGTGGCTGCTAAAGATAGGCGGGAAAGGGAAGTGAGATGATCAGTGAAGAATGTGGACTAATGACCATTATTAGTATTTAGGAATTGATGAATTTTGTGATGAGCTTTTATCTAGTCAATAAATAGAAATTGTCAATGTCACCGAGTTGAATTTAGGAAATGTGGGTTTTGTTCACACCCAAGAATATTTAAACAATGTGTACATCTGAGGTTTTTAGAACTGTCAGGACTTTGAAATGTTAGGAAGAAAATAACGGTATGTAAACTTTTTGTTACTAAAATAATAATAAATGCACCAAAGTATAGCAAAGACTTGATAATTTCAAAGATGTCTCTATATTCCAACTAGGTTGAAAATGAAAAAAGTGAATCAGCAATATTAAAGAGAGAAAACCAGAGCTTGATGGAATTGTGTGATAATCTTGAGAAAGCGAAGCAGAAAATTTCACATGATCTTCAAGTAAAAGAATCTCAGGTCAACATTCAGACAGGTCAGCTGAATTCCTGCAAGAAGGACATTGAAAGGCTAGAACAAGAACTGAAAAGGTGAGGACTTGCTGTATGTCTCTAACATATTAACAATGGTTATTTTGTCATTTTTTTGCTCATTTAAGGTGTCCTTCATGGTCTTTTAGTGTCATGTCATACTTCATTCAGAGTTTAACTGAAATCTCAGAACATTGGCCTGTTTTTATGTACACATGTGCATATACAGACTTCTACATGAGCCTTGTGCTACTTGAAGCTGTTAGTGTCTGTAATTTCTGTTTATTTGAGGGAATTCTGCAGGGACTTTCCCAGGATGTCGTGGGAGAAGGGACCCATCCATTCNTAATTTGTGAAGAGGTATTTATGATGGATCAGTTCCATCACTGCAATGGCTTGTTTTGTTCAGGAGATAGTTTGGAGATTTTTTAAACAATGTGCTGGTGAGTTTGTTGTGCCGTATTTATAATCGGAGCTCTCACCAGCTGACTGGTGAGCTGTTTAACTTCTCAGGGAAGATTGGTTTAACTTGATTTCCCAAATATGATTAAAAGAACAGTGCTTGAGTAAATATTCTCAGAGTGATTACGAGAGGAAGGACATTTAAATAGGTAAAATGGCAATCTGGTCATAGGATTCCAAATCATGGATTCTGACGGAAAGGAACATTGTGCTTCAAACCCAAAAACTCCCCTCAGAGAGGCGGTCAAAGGGTATGGAGGCGAATACCAGAGAGTTTGAAAAAACCAGTCACAGGTACCCAGGGAACTTCACAGGAACTTTAGAATCGTTTAGCCTTCACTGGTGCCATGTCCATTCTATGCTCCCTGTTAGATCATACTTACAAACTATTTGGGACTTTTGGAGTGTGTTTGTATTTCTGGGTAAAAAATGTGTCGTATTGGGCTGAATTGCCTTCCTTCGCCTCAAAAGAACTAGAGAAAAAACGAACCCCAACCCCCGAGAGCAGAACTGAATACGAGAGCACTTGGGCATCCTTCCGTTGATCTTTCCCAGTGAACGGGTGGTGATCGGGACAGCGTGTTTCGTTCCTTTTCTCGAAACTCAGGTTCTCTTTGGGGTCGGGAAAGTGGGTTTGGATAAAGACGTGACGCTACCGTTCCATTCCAAAAGCGCTGTTTCCATCCCCCCCCTCATGCTCTCCCCGCCCCGCCGCTCGCCCCGCCCGACTGCGGGCACAGCCCCGCCCAGCTGTGGGCAACGGCCTCGGGGCCGCTGTGCGCAGGCGCCATTGCCTCCAATGGAGTTTGAACGTTTCTGAACCAGCCACTCAGGAGGGCGGGCGGTGCTCCGCTGCGCTCCCATTGGCGGCGAGGCCGCGGCCGCGTGGCGGGCAGCGTGGCGGCCCAGCCAATCAACGCGCGGGATGCGGCATGGCGGGGGCGGGCGCAAACGGCCGCGGGGCGGCGGCGCCGGGTTTNTAGTTCTTTTTGGTTGTTAATATATTCCTGCTTCCCATCTGTTTGGCATGATTGTTCATTTCTAGGTATTTATGTGAACTTTGAGGTTTTTCTACAGCTCTTTATGATTAGGAAAGTAAACATTTTATTGTTATACCTGTTGAAATCTGTGATAACAACTGGGCCGGTTTTGTATAGAGCTGCACAGTTGGCAGCCTCTTCCTATTTCACCATGTCTACAGATGTCCATAGTCTTAGTTTATGTAATTCCTTAGTTTTTTCCGTGTAGAGACTGGGGATTTAGAATTTGGTGTTTTTTGGTTTTCAGGCTATAATTTTACATCTTCTCTAACTCTACCTTATCAGCTTCCTAACCAGGGAACTAGAGACCCTCTTGGTCTGGGTTCTGCCGTGCTTCAAGTCAGCAGTGACCCATTTGGTTCAATTTTGTTTTGTAGTATCTGACTTCAGCTCAGAGACAATTTACAAAGGTTGCCTGTTATTCCCTTATTACAACTTTCTAGAAAATCTTAAGCTTAGTACTTTTCTGAGTTTCTTCCTGTGAATTTCCAGGAAATTGTTTCAACTGTTTCAAGGAACAGCTGTCCTCCCAAAAGAAAAAAAGGGATGCTTAAAAACCCTCAGAAGTAGTACATAATACTATTTTTCATTCAAAAGAACAAACACTGCCAAAGATGATGCCAAAGAGGAGAAGGACATCTTTCCTGGCAGACTGTCTTCAAAACTGTGACCCTTGATAATTGTTGTGTGGACTTTGTGGAGTGAGCCAAGGTCTTGTGGCTGCTAAAGATAGGCGGGAAAGGGAAGTGAGATGATCAGTGAAGAATGTGGACTAATGACCATTATTAGTATTTAGGAATTGATGAATTTTGTGATGAGCTTTTATCTAGTCAATAAATAGAAATTGTCAATGTCACCGAGTTGAATTTAGGAAATGTGGGTTTTGTTCACACCCAAGAATATTTAAACAATGTGTACATCTGAGGTTTTTAGAACTGTCAGGACTTTGAAATGTTAGGAAGAAAATAACGGTATGTAAACTTTTTGTTACTAAAATAATAATAAATGCACCAAAGTATAGCAAAGACTTGATAATTTCAAAGATGTCTCTATATTCCAACTAGGTTGAAAATGAAAAAAGTGAATCAGCAATATTAAAGAGAGAAAACCAGAGCTTGATGGAATTGTGTGATAATCTTGAGAAAGCGAAGCAGAAAATTTCACATGATCTTCAAGTAAAAGAATCTCAGGTCAACATTCAGACAGGTCAGCTGAATTCCTGCAAGAAGGACATTGAAAGGCTAGAACAAGAACTGAAAAGGTGAGGACTTGCTGTATGTCTCTAACATATTAACAATGGTTATTTTGTCATTTTTTTGCTCATTTAAGGTGTCCTTCATGGTCTTTTAGTGTCATGTCATACTTCATTCAGAGTTTAACTGAAATCTCAGAACATTGGCCTGTTTTTATGTACACATGTGCATATACAGACTTCTACATGAGCCTTGTGCTACTTGAAGCTGTTAGTGTCTGTAATTTCTGTTTATTTGAGGGAATTCTGCAGGGACTTTCCCAGGATGTCGTGGGAGAAGGGACCCATCCATTCTGTGATTTTTTTTTTTTTTTTAAGCTTTTTTTAAACTAACAAAAAAGCTAGCACAACTGAGACACTTGGCAAAAGTCACCTGCAAAGAACTTGGAGTTGCAAGCAAAATACTTGAACAATTCACTCCGTAAGATAAAGCCTACCAATAAATTTTGAGCTCTGAAAGAAGGAGGCAGGAACACCTATTGGAGTGGATGAGGAAGCTGCCAAAAGCAGGGGTACTGTGACTGAGTCACAGACTCCAGTTGCTCTGGTAGCGTGGTGCCTAGTTCATAACACTTTGGCTTGCAAACATTGCTGAGACAGTGTCTGTGTGCTGTCTGTAGAGGTGGAATGCAAATCACACAACAAAAGAATCTTCTGTAATGCAGGCACATCTTATATCCTTCTGCTGAGGGTGCTGCACAAGTGGAACAGTTGCCCAGAGTGAAGGGTTCTCAGCTGTTAAATCGGCTCTCATAGAAGAAGTGCCCTCCATTCTTGGATAAAAGGATTTCTGAAACTGTGTGCGCTCATAATGCTGAGTGTTCTGTCTATGCAATAAGTTGTTGTGCTAGTACTAGTAATGCAAATTACTGTCCCAGAGAGGGGCGAGTCTGGGATACCAGGGTTCTTTAGGGCTTAGGGTATTTGTTTATTTTTATTTTCACAGCCTGAACTGTTTGCTTCCTTTAACTTCTGGATGGCATGCCTCATACATGTCCTGATAGAAGCAAAGAGGAATCTGTGTTGCTCTTTTGATTTTTCTTTCTTTTTTTTTTTCTCTTTAATTTTTGTGAAAACTAAAGAGAGCTGAGGAACCTGACTGCTGTGAGAAATAATACAACACGATAATTTCTGGCATGTAGAAACACCAACTTTGAGATTTGACAGAGCTGATAGAACCTCACTAATGTTCTCTGTATCTGCTGTCAAATGTTGGGCCAAAGAGACTGTGAGCTGAGGATATGTGTTTCATTTATCTCTTCCCAAAATTAGGTCTGGTTTGCTGAGTTCCCTCTTCCCATTATATTGTTTTACATAACCGTTCATTACAAAATATCAGTTGTTGCATGTACCTCATTCTTGGCACTTGTTTGTGTTTTTGTATTTGCGTTTTGTTTGGTACGTGGTCATTTGCCTCTTCATCCCAACTACCAGTCCTCTGGGAGAGGAGTTCTTGGTGGTGGGCTGTAAAAGAGGGAGAAAATGCAAAGGCAAGTGTGAAGTCACTGATACAACGAGCAGCAGCCTCGAATTAGCGTCTTACCAACATGTGCTCATTGAGCAGGATGAAAGTTAGCGTATGGCCTCTGGATGCCCTTCAAGCTCACAAAAGTGGCTCGAATGGGTTGTCTGCTGTGGTGTTTTGGGTGGTGATGTAAATGGATTGCATGAAAAATACACTGTTGAGTGGAGAGCGTTCCCTTGTGTTTTCTTGAGGTATGCATACTTTTCTGAAAGTATGCAATATCAGAACACAACAGCTAAAAGTTGTGTTTCCTGCCATAAATATGCTTCCTGAAGAGTAAGAGTTTGATATTCTCGGTGCTTACAGTGGTTTGGGTATGTTTAGCTGAACCACAGCTTCGCACAGTGAGACCTCAAGCAGCTCTAACAGATTTTCCTCTATTTGGGGTTTGGTTCTGTTTTTTAGCTCTGACTCCTGTGTAATTGATTAACTATGTTGAAACTCTAAATAAAATTTCGTTTATATTTTTGTGTTACACCACCTAAAAATTTTCATTAAATGTGTCTTGACTTGCTCTTTAAACTAAGTCCTCAGAATCAAATAATTTATGAGTGTATGTTAGACTCTTAAAAACGGCTAATTAACTTTTTAGTTTCCATTATTAATTTATGCTGCTGCTTCTTTCCTGAACAGATGCAAATGTGAGCTTGAGAGAAGTCAGCAAGCACTGACTGCAGGAGATGTATCGTTCAGTGGCACCCCACAGAAAAGTTTTGCTGCTCCTTTAACACCAGTTCAAAGCAATAATGGTAAATTATTCTTTTCTTCATCTGGCATAGATAGTGGACTGTCAGTTTTCTTGGAAGATGGACTATTTTAAACATTACATTTGTAGTGAGTTGCTTAGTCCCTCTTAAATAGGTTATTATGAGAGTGTCTAATTTGTAGCACCCTAGGTTTCAATTTTAAAAGTTATTAGTGCAAATTGAACACATCACAAATATTATATCTTTTCAATGCTACATTGATGGACATGGAATAGTAATAAAATATCCTTCAATAGACTGCAGCTATCTTTTGAATGGATGTTCCTGGTGTCAATTCTTCCCTTCATGTAGTGGGGAGCAAATTTCTTTCTCCATGTACCACAGGTACTTTACCTAAAATTCAGTGAACACTTATAAGTACTATTTCTTTGGAAAATTATTTTTTATTTAAACTATTATTGTGCATTATAAGCTGCACAATTAATGTTCTTGTATCCATTTCAAAGCATCATTTCTATCTTCAAATTAGTGACATCAAATAGATTTAAAATGTTGGAATGAACTGGAAAAATGACAGGAAGTTTCCTTAAGTGGAGAGCTGTTCTGTAGAAAGACATCCTTAAGTTCTTTATGCTGAAAAACTTTGATGTGTTCAATATTATACATGTTATATATGTCTTTCCGTGCCGTGATCAAATGTTCAGTGATTCTGGCATCTCCGTCTTACTCCAGTGGGGAATCTGGGATATTCTATTACACTCTTGTTCCTTTTACTTTCTTTATGCATATCTGAAAAGGGGTGCAGTTAGTAGCAATGTCAAGCACTCCACTAAGCATGGCACTCCTGAAATAGGGATAAGATTAAAATTATTTACCTAACTTTGTTTAAAATTTTGTTCCTGGGGAGATATTTTCCTTTGAAAGCTGGAGTCTTAAATTCATTAAGATCATTGAATCCTAGAATATTTCAAGTTGGAAAGGATCTGTAAGGGTAAAAAAAAACCTGGCTGAACTGGGTGAAAAACAAAAGGTAGATTGTGAAGAAGTATTCATCATATCTTTGTAGATGCTAAGTTTGAAGAACTGGAAGAAAAATACAAGAAAAAAGTACAAGAAAATAAAGAGCTAGAATTACAACTGAGAACTATCCAGCTTAGGGTAAGTATCTCTTAGGAATGGTTTGTGTGATGTCTAAGAAAGTAACCACTGAGTGAACTTGGAGGATGAGGTGGAAAACTGCTGAAATATATTCTACATCACATAAAATACGATTTCAAAAGAAAAAGAGAGAGAATTAATCTGTGTGTACTGCCATTCAAAAGTAATCTTGGAGAATTCAGAAAAGTCAGCCTCTTTGAATAGCAAAGGAAAGAAGGACATTAAAAATGAGAACACATCCTTCAGAAACTGGAAGTTTCCTGCAAGCAAGGACAAGATAAAACAGTGTCAGTTATGCCAAGTTAAATATGATAGGATAGTAAAGTAGCCTTGAAAAAGATTGTGAGAAATAATTCACTCCTAGAAAATAGAAACCCATAAATCTTTCAGACTTGTAAGAAGGAGGAACAGTATTAGCTAATCTCTGAGAACAAGATGAATAAGATGTGAAAGCCCCCAAGGAAAAAGCCATTGCAGAAAATGTGAAATAATTTTTTCTTTGGTACTTACTATGTAAAGGTTTAAAAGCTTTTCTGTATCAGAGCCTTTTTTCATTGGGGTTGAATCTTTGGCACAGCCTCAAATGGGAAAGTGAGAACTAGTCTTAAATTAGATTGATAGAATGAATAGTAATAAAAAAATCACCAGATACAGAGAATATTTTCCCATTAATTGGTAGGGCACTGCAGTGTGGGACTGTTGAATCACTGCAATGTGCAATGTTGCCTCATTCTTCTCTTGACACTGGAAGGGAACAAGGATGATGACATGAGGAAAAACCTACTTATCGTGCTGATTCCTGGAAATACAGTTTAGTCAGGCCAACATTTTGTCCTGGGCAAATTGTTAGAAACATGATACAATATGTTTATTGAAGAATGTGTAGGTGTATGGAGAAAAGGTCAACCATTTATTGATAAAGGCAAATCGTGCCTTGTATATTTTCAGACCTTTTGATTTTTTTTCTCATGAATAAATCAGAGAATGTGTAAGTTAAGTGTCACTTGGTGTAATGTTGTTGGCTACCCACAAAACACTTATGAAAGGGAAAAATTTTGACGAGGGGTGTTCTCGCAAATTTAAAGGAAAATATAAGAGTGCAGTGGCAATAAATGGTCAGTTTTTACTGGGGAATGATCAACAAAAAGACTTACTAAAGACACCTGTGCTATTCAGCATATTGATTAGTGTTCCGAAAAAGAGTTGAATAATATAGTTCAAGATCACACGGTATTTTCTACCACTAAATAATTACAATAATTAAGATGCTGAGTAAAATTCAACTTAAAAAAAAAAGCGAAGTAATACATCAGGAAAACATAATTTGAAAAAGGAATACCAGATACATTCAGACTCCAAATCTATGATTCCACGAAGCATCTGGTAGTCATTGTGGCTCATCCTGGATTCAAACATTTGTCTTAGAAACTTTAAACAGCAGTAAATTTAAACAGCATATAGGGGAAATGATTACTGCATGCATGGTTAGGTTTCTTTGCTTTTTGTTAGCAAGTTACTTTACAGGATTGGACACAGCACTGTGGACAATAAAATATAGATTTCTGGTCTTGGCACAGCTATTCCTAGATAACAGCATTTTCTCTGGTTTGACTGAGAAGTCACTGGGTATTACATGGTTTAGGGATTTAGTTTAAGAAAAAATAATTCAAATGAGCTGCATTTCAAAATCCAGTTAAAAATACAATAGAGGCTTTTCTGTTTGAGATTTTGTTTGGTTTTTTTTTCCAGTTAAGGAGGAAAAATATCTACTGTTTTGGCTTTGTTTAATTTTTCTATGGGAAACTATTGATAGCTTGTACCTGGCAGATTTTATTATAGCAATTTTGGGGTACTCTGACAATATGTTTAAATAATTAAATATGTTTTGAATTTATATGTGCTTCTCCAGTAGAACTGAATGTTGGTCAAACATCAGATATGTTAGTCTAGACCTGTTTTGTTGGTTTTTGGTTGGTTTNTTTTTTGGTTGGTTTTTTGGGTTGTTTTTGGTTGTTTTTTTTTTTTTTTTTTTTTTTTGCAACTTACTTGTCTTCACTTGCCTGCCAAAATGTAGGCTTTGGTTTTAAAAATTTTAGGAGTTAAATGATGGGATCTCTCTTGAAAAAGTCAAAAATTTATAAAGATATACAGATCAAAATACTTTTTTGGATATCCTGGTTTGTATTTTTAAGTATCAGCTATGGTTGGATACTTTGGCTATAGTTACTTAATTTATGTAGCATAAAAAATGATGACATGTATCATTTTTCACTTTGTACTGGTGGATGCTGTGATGTTATGGCAATGTGAAATGATGATGACCTATTAGCTACCTAATATTAAATTAATTATTTTGTTATATGTTGGATAAGGAACTGCGTTAAGGTACTTCCTTTTCTTTTTTTGGACACAGAAAATAAATCAGCCTCATCCTCAAAGCTCTTTGAGTCACAGAGAGATTGCTCGGCATCAGGCTTCCTCATCCGTGTTTTCATGGCAACAGGAAAAGACACCAGCTAGAAACCAAGAAACACCTGCAAGGGGAAGTTCTGCAGCATCCTCTTATCTGTGGGATAAAGAGACAAATTCAAGTATTCTATCAGAGAAGAGCGAGTTTGACAACAGCTTTGCTGAGAACTTGAATTCTTCCCTCATGATCCAGCTAAGAGCACAGAACCAAGGTATCTGATGCATTTCCTTAAGACACAAAGGCAGTCTCCTACACAGTTTCATGAAAGCTGGTGTGTAGACAGAAACAAGCTATTGAAATAAGTGCTTTAGCAAGGCAAAGAGAAAGATATTTGTTGCCTTTGGCAGCTGGCCCTGTTGGCTGCTGGTGTATTTTCAGTGATCAGCCAGAACACAGAGATTACCTACAGGCTGTGGAATCTTTTACATAAGGAGTGTGAGAATTAGAAGGGAACAGGGTTTTTTTTTTTTTTTTGGGATGAGTTGGGGACAGCATCTAAAAGGAAAAATGCCCTTCTCTATGAATACCATTGCTCATGGAACAGTCTTCTTAAAATAGCTAGAAAAGCTCTTGCATCTCACTATTATTGAACTATTAATATAATTCAATTATATTGTTTCCTTATTTTTCCATACTATTGATAATTTTGGCTGAGCAATAACTGTCTTAAAAATTTGATGATTGAGCATGCTTAGTCTGCATTCTGAGTTGGTCCATAATGGATGCTACTGGAAGCACAAAATGAAGTATGCTGCAAAAAGTACAATCAAAACCCAAGATATGGTCCTGTACTGCACATACTGACATGAAGAAATACTGATTCCTGATACCTGACAGTCGTAAGAGAGGAAATAATTGGTTTGTTGTGGATTTGTTGAGCATCCACTTGAGTCTGCTATTTGTATTCTTTGGACAGCTTTTCTAGTATTTTACAAGTCCCTGTATTCTCCAAACTCTTCATTCAACTACCACGCATACAGCTTCAGTTTTGGTGGCTTTTTCAACCTGGAAGCCATACAAATTCAGATTTAGGAAGACAGAACTTATTTTAACAAAAAAAACCAAAAAACAAACCAAAACCAGGTAATAGTAATTGTGGATAATGCTTCATGTCACTGACTTATGTTTTCTACTGTGAATTGTGTTGTGGTTTTTGGGAGATAAACTCTTATTGATGTATACTGTGAGAATATTACTTGGTTTTTATGTGTGCAGTTTTGAGACAGGAAAAAGATTAAAATATTAAATGGGACATTTACAGATACCAAATAGTTGAAAAGTCTTTTGGAAGCACATTTGCCCCAAGCAAATGCTTCTAGTGGATATACTTATAAAAAGAGAAGAAATATAATAGATATTTCAAGTGACATGTTTCTGCATGTTTAAAAACAGTAACAAAACCAAACAAAAATAAATCGGCAGAGGAACAAATTGTCTTTGCCTTTGCAGCACTTGTTCCTGACCTCTCATGTTTGTGTTCTTTCTCATGAGGTAGGAATTATCAGTTTAGAGTCTACTGTCTTTCAGTCTTGATAGTTTTAGTCATTGATATCATAGTAGAAGGCAGTTAAAACTTGTTTTAACTTGCTGAAAATTTTACAGGGTGTCTGCCCATCTCAGGAAATTGGGTTGTTATCAAACATATTAAATACTTGAAAGTATGTTGGAAGAGCTACCTTCCAAAGCAGAAAATATCTTTATCTTTACTGTTTTTTAAATTCAGAACTAAATTCCATTATTAAAGACCTAGAACAGCAGTTGCAAGCTCAAGAAAAACTGAAGAGGTCCCATATGAATAAACATCAAGAGACTGAACTGGAACTGGACAGATTGAAGTTGGAATTAACAGAAAAGGATAAAATTTTGAACAAAACCAGAGATAAACTGACTCAAACAAGTACACAACTTGATCAAGCTACCACACAGGTAAAATATTGCCTCACACAACTTCTTACTGTTCTTACAATTCATTGCCAGTACTCCTGTGTGTCAGTTTTCAGCCATTTTAGTAAGAACCAAGGTTCTCAGACCAAGTTTCTTGACAGTTTACTGAGGATCAAGTTTTAAGAAGTATATATTAGTTTGATATGTATTATGTGTAAAAACATTGATATGTGTAAGCAGTCGCCCATTTTCTGGAAGGTTCTTACACCACCTGAAGAAATAATTTTCATACTTGAGTAAGACTGACTCAAATTCTGAAAAATATTTACTGATCAAGTTGCACAGAGCAACAATGACATCTGGTGGCAAGTTCAGATCTGAAAAAGACTGTCATGCAACTTCGGCTGAAAATCAGTATCTGTTGCTTATACTACAGGGGGCATAGCCCTTGTATTGTAAATTGATTGTTTTAAATAAAGTCTAGGTAAAAATGCAATACAGGATTGAGAATATATGCAGTTTCTAAATGGAGTTTCACAGCCTAATCCTAAGGAGTTTGAATTCATAGTTAAAATCAATAAACCGGTACAATTTTTTTAGTCAAGAATTTACAGAGTGTATGTAAGTACATATAAAAATCTGAAATGGTTCAGATTTTTGCTCATAATCATGCAAAGAAGAGGAGTATACCAGTACTTAAAATAATTCAAACTGCAGAAGATAACAAGTGAATAATTTCCTTGATTAATCAAGTTACTTTACCTTTCTGAAGTCACTTTTCACAGCACTTATCAAATTTGAAATTAGTACACAGCTGTCATAATTCCTTGAGTCTTCATTTTTTCATTTATCTTTTAACTTTTTTTCCTCTACTAGTTTGATTCATCTACAGGATAGGGAAAAAGATGTTTCTGTGTGTATCTTCTTTGGGTAGAATAATTATCTATGCTTGTCAACAAGTTTCTGCATGCTTCTTAAGTGTATTGGTGAGCTGCAGTTTCCCACAATGCTGTATTGGCCCTTAAAAAATAAACTTTTGCATGTTTGCATGTAAACCTTGATCACTTTGCCTTCTCAGAGAGACTGCAACATTTGCCTATTGATAATTCTCTGAGGAACTAGTTTAGGGGAAGTCTTGGCTGAGTAAGGGAAAATCAAACTCTTGACATAGTCCCTTGACTTCATAAAGGCACTGTCATCATTGTGAGTTTGTGGGAAGACACAGCTGACCCAATCTGACAGCTCAATTTCTCTGAAAAGGGCTTTATTTTAATTTATTTGATTCCACAAATGGCTTGATTCGACTTCCTGAAAGATTAGGGTATTATGTATTTAATTTTCCCTTGTTAATTTTCTATGGGTTTAAGAGAGCGCAGTTGTTTTGCTAAGGAATCAAAGGGGGATTAAAAGCAGGGCAAGGTTGTGTATCTAGAAAAATGCCTCGGGAAGGATGTGGAGGAGTGGGACTTGCCACCAATGGAATTGAGGTGCAGCCCATCCTTAAGGTGCAGTGTATCTTGCCCCAGAAGGTTCCTTTGGTCCTGCCACCTAAAGGTGACTCCTTTCTGTTCTGTTTCTTCTTTCTCATACTGGAATTTGATCTCTGCCTGCCCACTCTGGACTCTGAAAGTGCAACTGCATTGAGATTTTGGATTTTAGTTCTTCCCTTGAGGCCTGGATTTAATCCTGCACCCGCACCGCCCCCCCCCGAGGATTTCTCTGTCACTGGTGCTATTCACAGAGCTCAACCCCAGCACCTCTGTGTTATCAAGTATTTTCACTCCTTGTGAGCTCTGCAGCCTTTCTGCAATCAAGTTCCCATGTGATCTCAGAGGAGTTCACGATCCCTGCAGTCTTTGCCTAATAACCTGATATCCCAATACAAACACCTGCTTCTTATTTCTACTGTTTTATATACTTAATAAACAGCTTTTGTTGCTGAAAAAAGAGAGTTCCATTCACCCATTGCCATTTTTCTTACTCTCTGGGAGAAAAAAAAATTGAGTACATGTTTTGCATTAAAAGATTTAGTCTGGAATAAAAACTGTATTTTTTTGTTCAGGAAGTTAGGTGGACAATGCTTCACTCCCTTGGATGACATATTATTGACATAATCAACTGAGTTAAATAGCAAGTTAACATGGAGGTGAACCTAGATATAGTCTGCTGGGTTTTTTTTTTTAAATTAAAGTTTAAATAGTAAAAAATACTCTGTAGTAAACGAAGATAGTTGCTTCTTTTTTCTGTCCAAATCAACATTCTGAATCACTCTGAAATTCAGTGGAATATCCATTTATTTTCCGTCTAAACATGTAGTTACTTAGCAGTTGGCAGTCATTCTTTCATTGGTAGCAACCTGAGGTACTGAAAATACAGTCTGTTCTTAGTACCAGATGTAGCATATTTCTGCAGACTGTCAGAGACACTGATTTTCTTATTACATTCTTCAAATATATATCAAGATACCTTAAATGTAATCTAAAGTTGTTTTTATTGTGTGCGTATAAACTCTTGTATACACATACACACCTAGTATGTATAAAAGTATAGAGACTCTTTCTGTATATACACACCCATTTTCTCACTAACATGAAGAAGAATGGATGAGTTTTGTACTTTGGATTGCTGACAATTTATATGGTACCAGCTAAAGTTACTCTGGTTTTATGAATTGCTAGAACAATTGTAGTAGCTGACAGCAGTGGTCTTTTATATGAGTGCTTATACATTTAAATGAAGCATCACTTGCACCTTTAACACTTGTGACTGATAAATAAATTATTATAGGTCCAAATGTTGGAGCAAAAGGTGAAGCGATTGTCAGAAGAACTGAATTGCCAAAGACAAAATGCTGAGAGCGCTCGTCAGTCTTTAGAACAGAAAATAAAGGCAAAGGAAAAGGAATACCAACAGGTAAGGCAAGGAGAACTTCCTGAGGAGACTAAATCACTTGGCTTATTTTGTGTATCTGATTTTCTGTTAGTTTCAATCACATTTGACAGAGAGGTAAAAGTTGCAAAGGTAAGTGAAAAACTGGAAAACAAACATTGCAATAGGGGAGAGGCTGTTGGAGAGGTGCAGGTTTGTGTTGATATTCACTGGACAATAGAGAACACATTTGAGAGTTGGAATGAGATGCAAATCCATGAGAAACTAGGCTCCATTTTTCATAGAATTATTTATATGTGAGCTCAAACTTAGTAACCAACTCAGTGATTTCTGTGGAATCTAAGTTAATTTTTCATGCATTTCACACAGAAGAAAATAATTTCTTTATTATTCTAATTTTGGTTCATGCTCAGAAGATGTTAATATAGTCAATTAGCATAAGTGCCTTTCATTTCCTTCATGCCAGCTCTTGCAGAGAGAAAAAGTGTAGCACTATCCCAGGAATTTTTCTGGAATGAAGTTATATTTAGTATAGTATTAACAGCATTAATACTGATTTGGATTAGGGCTGAGTTCTTTGTGTTTTTCTTTTTAAGGCTAATAATGTAATCAGTGTTAGGGAATCCAAGACATAGATTTGGAAGTGATAGTGCCATTTCAGATGGGCATTTTAAGTTTGCTTTAGGGATTGAATACGGGCATTGCCCTGAGAAAGGCTGCTCGTTGTGTCAAATGTTTAACCTTTTCTCTAAGGTACGTCCACATAGGTAAAATAATTGGGAGAGGAGTTCTGGTGGGTTAGGCAATAAACAGTGCTTCTACTAGCACTCTTGAGTGAAAATGTGATTTTACCAAGTCTTTTAGTCTAGATACTGCCTCAGGATCTCAAATTGATGTTGAACTTTGTCTAGAAGTGGTAAATTGGCACAACTGATCTTTGTATTTGAATAGTTGTAGCATCATTGTATTAGTCAAAAAAAAGATGGGTTGAAGGCCTATGAACTTTGTCTTGGTTTTTCCTTTTTTTAGTTAGCTTAAAAAAGACCTTAGTAAGATTAATATGTAAGCCCTCATACTGCTATTCTAAGTTGTTCAGCAAGGCTGAACTGAGAAGAACTCTTTTTTCTGCAGTGTTTAGGATCTGTGAACTGTTGCAGGTTCTTACAATGTTTGTTTAATGTTCATTTATTTATAATATTAGTCTGTCAAGTCCAATTTAAAGGCCTTGTATTGCATCTTCTTGCAACAAAATTTGTGCAATATTGTGGAAAAAAATCAACCTTATAATATGGTAAGTAAATAATAGCAGAAATGAACTTGTGCACTTGTACTGTAATGTAATTCTTATATGAAACCTCTCACATGAAAGATTTTAACACTATTACTTTCACTAGTTTTAGAATTTTTTTTCCCCTCTGACAGGAATGTTGCAGTAATTAAGTTCTTAAGCAGATGACAAATTGGGTCAGATGACAAATATCTTTTCTTGACTGTAGCATTTGCCTCATGAATCAAAGCTGGGTTTAAACTGTTGTTTGCTGTTCAAGACAAGTGTCCCTGAGCAGGCAGTACCTGCTGATAAAAATCAGCTGTTATTTGTGCAGTAACTAAAATAGAGACTTGTTGTGGTCATGTGTTTATTTCTTTTCTTCTCTGCCACTGTTTTCTAGGAACTCTCTTGTCAGCAGCGTTCCTTGCAAACACTGGATCAGCAGTGCAACCAGATAAGAAGCAAACTGAATCAGGAGCTCCAGCAAGCCAAAAATGACTTCAACGTCCTGCGGGCAGAATTTGACAAAGTAGGTTTTTTTTTAGCGTTAAAGTCCACTACTAGAGTGGTATTTGGTTGTCTCAACAGCACTGCCTTAATTTAATTATACATAAAGCAAAAAAAAATATATATATGTGTTGTCTTGTATTAATGTTTTTACAGTATGTATTAGATGTTTTATATTTACCATTTCTTACTGAAATACTATGTATTTAAATGTGAATTCTAGGTGTTTAAAAATTTGTGGCTAGTCCCCTTCTCCCAGGGAAGGAGATGTAAATGCATGCAGTGCAGGTAAAATAAATCTGAGAGAGGAGCAGCTAAGGCTGATCACAAGGCACTTCATGTAAAAATAAACAATGCAGAGGTGTAGTTTGATGATAGATCTACTGACCAACGGGTCACTGCCCTTTGGAAAAACAGTCCCATTTCCATATACCTGGGCCATTGACTCCTCATGTGATCCTGGAGAGAGCTGATAGAGGAGATAACAGAGCAAAGAAAATATTACATTTAAATTAGCATGCGTGTATACAAGACCAAGTGTTTGTTATCAGTTTAACTCCCTGAACTGGTTCTCCACAAAATCAGATGAGTGTCAGGGCTTGTGTAAGGAAGATCAGTTTGAAGGAGCTCTTCCACAGCTTTGGCAGCAGCAAGCTATTAGAACCCATTAGTTGTCACAAACTGCCAACTTTAAGTAGGTTAGAAAGCAGCACAAACCTCAGGAGCAGTTGTCCAGAAAAGAGGAATGTTTAAAAGCCTCCAAAAACCTTTGAGAGCATTTCTCAAGCAGCAGAGCTAACTGATTTTCTAAAAAGGGCCACAAGTTCTTGAAAGTTATATTGAGAAGCCCCATTTGCAGGCAGCAAGAGCTGAAACTTCATTTCTAAAACTGCCGACAGTTTTCTTGCAGGCTTGTTTTATTTTAGAAATATAGCTATAGGACTGCATTCAGTCAAATGTTTTTACTGGAGGCTTCTTTATTATATACCTATTCTTTTGTATATCCTTACTGAAAAATTGATTTAATTGGGAGGACAGTAAGTGCCTTTTACTTCCCTCTCAAAGAAAGCTAATTTATTACTTACTTAATGACCTTGGAATAGACTTTTTTTTGACCCATTGGTGTAATTTCCTTCCATTATGATCTGGAGCTTTTTGGGACAATTTTGAAAGATCTAAAACTTGTTCATTTTTTGTAAAATATGCATCAACAGAACAGTAAGTGCAGTTATTATCCTAACTTTCTGATTCACATAGCTTAGCAAAAAGACAATTGTATTCCAATCTCATTTGTATCCTACAGATATCATTGTGGTGATGTAGCTGCAAGTTGGATGAATTAATCTTATTTCAGACAGTCTAGAAATGTATGTATTTTATAGATTCTGTTTTTTGGTCAGAGGCAAAGGAGTGGAAAGTCAATAAGCAGCTTTTCTCTAAACAACAGTAAAGCAACCCTTGGGTTCATGGTGGGATAAAATAATGCAGTTTCATTTTGTAATGGAATGTTGAGTTCAAGAATGGGAGTTTAAAGAAAGAAGTTGTGTATTACAGTGTTGGTTTTCCAGGTAATGGCAGCGAAACAACGCTTGGAACATGACACCAGCAATCTCACCCAGAAGCTGTGCAGAGCAGAGCAGGCTCTGTCAGCAGCCCAGGCTAAGGAAGCTGATCTGATAAGAAGCTTTGAGGTGAGCAATGCTGAGGAGTATTTGGCAGAATTAATACCATAAATCAGCAGTTTGTAAACACTTAATACTGTAGAGCATTTGCTCACAATTGTGTTTACCCCATAAGCAATCTTTAAACACTTTTGTGGACTACCTTAATAACTCATCCTAGTTGTTACAAAAAATGAGGCCTTCCCTAACATCATGGAAATTAGTGCAGTTTCTGGAATCAGCTGTATGGTTAGGATTCATTACTGTAATGCTGATGATATGGTTCTAGCTCACGTTGGACTTATTTAAAAAAAATAGACTGTATTTCAAGAGATCCATGCTTTTACTTCTGAAATAAAAATAGAATGGTATTAAAATGCATGTTTGATTTTGAAAGTAAATTATAGAATAATTGACTGCTGCTTTGATTCATACTGCTAAACTCAGTGATTTCGTACAAATACTGTATCCTCTTTTAAAAAATAAATGCATCTTTCATAGAATAAGACAGTCCAATAAACAGACCATGCTGGAAAAACTTTCCCCTAAATGAAGACGAATTCAAATAAGTTTCTGCATGCTGCCAAACTCCCTTACTCATGCACGTGGAAACCTTTTCACTTTAGAGTCTCATCTGTCTTCTTAGTTACATTATTTTGCTTTGGTGGCAACCGGAGCAGCTAGGCTTGAAATTGTTACAGTTTTGCCACTAGAGACCTCTCAATGCAAATTTTATCCTTTATTTGAAGAATCAGCAGTAAGTAGGAAGAACAGCTGGATACTTATGTAATCCATGTCACAGTTTGGTTTTGTTAAACACTCTCATTTTGCTCGTTGCCAGTTGTCATCAGCAGATATAAAATAACCTGGCATAGTTTCTGCCAAAAAATTACATTCAAATTCTCTGCAAAATTCTGAAGTAAAATAGTGGGTTTTGTTCAGATCATCACAAACATTTTGTACGGGTTTCATATATTGTGACAATTTAGGTACATTCTTGCTGGTAGATTGCAATGTCTGAGAACATTCCCAGCTATTGGAATGTGACTATTGTTAGAAGAGCACTTTGCATGGTTTCGGCCCAGCTGACCATCTCTCTCTCGTACATTGACTTGTTGAGCAAGTCCACTCCACAGGAGGCCACCAAGGGATCAGAGGGATGGAGCACCTCTCCTGCAAAGAAAGGCTGAGAGAATTGGTTTTGTTCAGTCTGGACAAAAAAAGGCTTTGGGGTGACCTAATTGTGGTCTTTCAGTCACTGAAGGGAGCCTACAAGAAAGATGGAGAGAGACTACTTACAAGAGTGTGAAGTGACAGGACAAGGGGGAATGGATTCAAACTGACAGAGGGTAGGTTTAGATTAGACACATGGAAAAAATTCTATACCCAGTCTAGCAAGGGAGGTTGAAACTAGATGACCTTTAAGGTCTCTTCCAACTCAATGCATGATTCTATGAATATTGGGAATGTTTGCACCAAATCAAAATAATTGGATCTTTCAGCCATTTTAATTCCTTAAACTAATTCGTTTTTCTTTCTACAGACCACCCTAGGTTTCCTAATGAATGGCTTAGTTTAATTCATGTACTTGTATTGCATCTGTGCATGCAGCTTTGAATGCAAGAGTTTAGATGCTTAGACTTCTTTGAAAATTTATTAAGATTGCTAGAAAACTTGTTCATTGAAATTTGTATGTGACTGGATTTTTTTTTTAAATTGTGGATAGGGAAGGCTGTGAGTAGAAGGGAAGGCAACTGTTAGCAACAGTGACAATTTTAATCTGAGGGTAAATGTTCTCAGGGTAATTAATTTATGTTGTTGCAAAAACAACTTTGCCACGTCAGCAAGCTTTTAAATTTTTTCATTCAGACCTTTCCATTTCTTGAACTTGGCTTTTGTGAATCGATGCCCATCTGCTAGTAGGAAATGGATGAATAATTGATGGTCTGTTTCCATTCAGGCCATGCCAGTTCCATTCCATCTGTTGTCCAGAGCACAGGATTTTGGAGAACAACGATGAGTTTCCTTAAAAGAACTTCTATATGGTTTCCTGGGCGCAATTTAGTTACATAGGTGGTTTTCTTTGGTAGTGTTGATAGTGTGTTTTGTTTGCTTGTTTGGGTTTTTTCTTTAAATCACTTTATTTGAAAGAAAATGCTGTTAATTGCAAAGCAACTATCTGAAAGTATTTAGTGAACTTCTAAATAAAATTTGACCAGTGTTGCCATGTTGATGATGTACAGTGGAAAGAGAACTTGTCTCTACCTGAGATGACAGGTGAAATCTGATCCACACATTTCATGTTAATTTTGATGCCATTGCAGGGATTTGGTTACCAAGCTTCTTTGGGAAAATAACTTGACTTCAACAGGATTTTGTGGAATCTGTCCTGTCCCATCTGTCTGTGAGGTCATGTGGAGCTGCTTGTTCTATGGTAACAAGGAGCATGCTGACTATATCAACTGGCAGCATCTCTCAGATGCTGTCAATTCATTAAGAATAAAATAATTCAACTTATATTTCCAAGCAGTACTTAGAAACCCAGGCATCTATGCCAAAGTCTTAACAGGATCTAATGGAATATCTTTACTTTGAATTAAATGAGCTGAGTCCTTTGATCTCCATATCAATTTACATGAAATATGGTCTTATTTGGTTTTGGTTTAGGAAGTGAAGCAGGAGAAAAATCTTCTTGACTGTCAACTTCAGAAGAAATTGCAAGAAATCCACCAGCTTGAAGAAGAACTAAATATGATCAAGAAATCTCTAAAGCAAAGCCAGAATTTTGCAGAAGAGATGAAAAGTGAGTTATGATTTTTAAATTTGTACAGCTCTTTCTGAATGTTTCCTGCAATGCTGTAAGTCTCATTGTGAATTAAGTAAAGAGTTTCTGCTGGGGGACATGATTCGTGTCTTTTAATAACATTGAATTTTTTGTCTATGAAATGTACAGTTCATGAAGATATGCTGTTTTGAAAATAATCAAAGTCTACTGAACTTATCAGCAAATTTGTTTTCATAGAATCTATTTAAAATAGAGAACTTCTGTTTTGCAATTCCTTTATGGAAAGCTGTATATAGTGCCTGATAGCCTAAAGTGATTTAAACATCCTTCATCCAGTGATATAACTTAAAAGTAATGCTTTGCAGTGGAGTGAGAATTGAAAATAATAAAAGTAAATAGTAACATCTCATCTAGAAAGTTATCAGTGGACGTGCCAGTATTTGCAAGATTTGATGGTATTTTCTTCTACAGATAAGAATGCTGTTCAGGAAGTGGAGCTGAAGCTACTGGAAGAGAAGTTTAAAAGGCAAGAGAGCTCACTTTCACTGGAGAACCTGAAAATAGCTTTAGCTGACATGGAAAAGCAACAAGAGTCTACCCGAGATCTCCTCAAGGAAAAAGATAATCATATTAAAGAACAAGATTGTAAAATAAGTAAGATGGAGGGAGAATCAGAAGCTTTGCAGAAACTCCTTGGATTAAAGCAGAGAGAATGTGAAGAATTGCAAAGAGAGGCTACTGTTTTTTCTCAATGGAAAAATGAAAGTGATAATCTTATAAATAAACTTAAGTCTGAAAAGGAAGGTATGCTGGCTCATATCAATGATTTGGAGAGTTCCCTTCAAAGTCAGCAAAGCAAAAATCACGAGCATAGTGAGAAACTTAGAATAATGCAAACCGAAAGTGACAGGAAATCCACAGAGATTAGAGAACTTAAAACTATGCTGGAACATAAAAGTGCAGAATTAGAAGAACAAAAAAAAGCTTTTGATGAACTTAAGCAGAAAGCAGAATGTTCTGATAAAAAGTACTGCAAAGAGATAGAAAATATGTCCTGTAAAATATTCCAGCTCACCAACCAAGTTGCTGAAGTAGAAGAAAAGTTACAGTTGGCAGCGAGTCAAGGACTCCAAAGGGAGCAGTGCTATCATGACCTGCTTGGTGAATATGAAAAAATCTGTTGTCTTGTAAAAGTGAAAGATACTTCAGAAATGACAGAAGACGGAGAAGTTACTTTACAAAGCAGCCAGGGTAAGACTCCTGTAGATAATGTGCAACTTGCCGCACCTAACTCCAACACTGAGGATCATGGATGTGCAAGAGCTCTTGTAGAAGAAGGAAAAACTAAGGATCTGGCCAATTTACAAGAGCAGGTCTCTTTTCTTGAGAGTTCTTTAGTTGCTCAAAAGCAACTAAACTCAAACCAGCAGCAGCAATATGAAGACTTACTGCAAATAAAGAGTGAAACAGAGCAAAGGTTATTTGCAGTAGAACAGAGGCACAAAAGCTTCGTGACAGAAACTGAGCAGCACGTCAGTTACTTGCAAGCAGATATTTCAGCACGTCAGAAATTAGTTGAAGAAACTTCAGCTCTTCTTGAGGAAAAGGACATGCAACTGCAAACTCTGAATGAAAGATTAGAAAATGGACAAGCTGAGCTTCAGGATTTAAAGATCAATAATAAATTGCTTGAGGATTCACTAAGACAGCTGAAGCTCATGTCTGAAACATGGGATTCAGAGAAGAAGGACATGTCTTCAATGATTTGCTCATACAGTAAAAAAATTGATGAGCTTACTGAAGAAAATGCAGCCCTTAGGGATTTAAGCAGTGCTTTAAAGCAAGAACAAATAACTTTACTGGAGGCAAATAAAAATATTTATGGTAGTTTAAAGGAAAGAGAAGAAATAATTTCTGAAATGTCTGGAAAACAGGAGGAGGAAAGACAGCGTATTGAATCAAGAACTGAAGAAATCAAAAAAGAGCTTGAAGTTTTACAGGCAAAGTATAAATCAGTAGAAGAAGAAAATGAAAAAATGATGAGCATTCTGAGAGAGCAGACAATTGAATTAGATGAAAAAAAAGCAAAATTAGAACAAGAGAAACAGGTACTTACTGAGAACAAAGGTATCTTAGATAAACTAATAGCCTCAGAAGAAATAAAAAAGGGTTTGGTTCATGAACTTCAACAACTGCAGTCAGAATTTTGCAACAATCAATATGTGCCTTCTGCAGAGTTTGACTGTTTAAGTGAGGGAAGGTTAAATGTCAGGACAATGCAAAATACAACGCCAGAGAAAAGTGGCCTTGTATTGCAAGGAAAGGAGCAATTGGGGAAGGAACTACCTACAAAAAATGAACCCCTAATGTGTGATGTTAATTGTGAACAGAGACTCTGTCCAGAACAGTTCATAAAGTCCATGGAAGAAAAGGACATTGAGCTAAATAAATACCACGTTAAACTTGAGCTTCTTCAAATGGATTTTGAGGACACCGAACTGTCTCTGGAGAACTGCAGGTTAGAAGTGATGCGACTGGAGACTGCTTTAAAAGGCATGGAAATAGAACTTGAGAAAAGCGTGAGAGAGAAAGAGAGGCTGCAGCAAGAACTACTGTCTGTTAAAGAACTGAAAACTGCAGGTTCTTCGCTTACAGTATTAGAGGAAGATGGCCACTCATTGGGGTATAATTATGGTGACGTTTCCCAGGATTGTGGCAAAAGAGGAATAGATGATAGTCCTTCATCACTGTTGCTGGTATCCTCTTTGCAGGTAACAATAAACCAGCTGAGTGAGCTTGAGAAAATGTGTGAGAGGTTGCAGAGCGAAAACATTGCATTAGCCTCTGGATTCAAAGATGCAAAAACCAATGATACCACAGGTATTAATAAAGAGGAAGAGGAGAAAGATAATATAATGAATGCAGATAGCAATTCAAAAGCTGAGAAAGCTATTCTTCCTGATGAACTTATGGATCAAAGTGATAACAGTGATCTGAGAATGTGTCCAGATGATAAGGAAATGTCCTTCAGACTTAAACAATGCATTTCTTCTGACTACGAAGATTTGAAATTGTCCAGCAAAGAAGTTAAGATGCACTTTGCTGAAGTAAGAGGGAAGCTTTTGACTTTCCAAAATGAACACCTAAAATTATTTGAACAGCACTGCAGTATGAGCTCAAAGATATGTGAGCTGCAGTCTTGTATTGAAATACTGAAGGCAGAAAATTCTTCGTTGTCGACAAGTCTGAGCAGTGCTCATGTAGATTTTGTGCAAGTGTCACTGTCATCCAGCCAAAATGACACACTGTCCAAATTAGATGAGACTAAGGCCACGGATTCTTCCTCAGACCTTTCTGTAAATCCATGTTTGTTAGAAGTAAGTGAGGTGGTTGATTCTCATAACAGTGGTACCTCCAAATGGGCAGAGGAAATGAATCAGCCAGACAGTTCTGTGGAAGTAATTTCAGAGGATGCAACAGAAGTTTTGGTTGAAAAGTGTCATGATTACAATTTGGACTCTCTTAAAGGGCTCAGGAGTATTACTCCAAGAAAATCTAACCTTGAAAATAGAATTGAAGAACTTCAGATGCTCTGTCAGACATATGAGAAGGCCATCAAGGTGCTTGAAGACCAGTTTCATGTTCAAGAGAGTATGAAAAATGAAGAAATACAAGAGCTGAAAGAAGTTATACTTTCTGAGAGGAAAGAAATAGATCATCTCAGACAGCAAAATCTGTCTGAAATGAAAGAATGGCAGCAAAAGCTGAATAATGTGACTATGGAGATGGAGAGCAAACTGGCAGCAGAAAGAAAACAAACTGCGAATCTCTCATTGGAGCTGGAAGCAGCAAGACTCCAACTACAGGTCCTTGATTTAAGTTCTCATTCACTGCTGTGCCCAGAAATTGAAAATGTAAGTAATTGCTGTCATGCAAATGAGTTTTGTGTGAACTCTTTGATATGTAAATTTGATATAAAATTTACAAATCAAATTTATATATATAAATTTTCCAGTAAAATCTATTTAAAACTGTGCCCCACAGAAGCAGTACTATTTTTTGGAGAAAGAAGAAAAATAATCCATACTCAAGCAGTAATCTTTGTCCACTTAGCAATACTAATAATAGTTCACTTTGTCATATAGACACTTATTTTCCCAAAATACAGAAGTATGTGGTAGTCTTTCAGCAAATTTATCTGAAATTTCTCCCTAATATCTTTAAAACCTTTTGGCCAAAGATGTGTGTATAAATAAGTGTCAATCCTTTCTATTAGAAAGGAAGCTGTGAAGTAGGGAGGGATGCTATCTATTTATTTCGCGTAAGTGCAGGAGCTTTACTAGTTGAAGAAAACTTCTAAAACTTACCTTGTTTTTTCTTATATGTATTCTTCTCCCTCCTTTTTTTTTAATTGATTGATTCTTATTTCTTGCAGAACACAGAACAAGAAAACAATAGTCCTTATAAATTGGGAGTTCCTGTTGAAAACTCAGCTCTGAAAAACAATAATCTTAAAATAATCCCCATTGAGAAAATGGCTGCAGGAGATGCCTCTGTGTGTGAAAATGAAACTGAGACTGCTGAAGCAAGATTGATGGAAGATTACACTGAGGAAATGTCTGGAGAACATGAGTGTAGAAATGTGTCAGGAAAAATAACCAGCCCCTCAGACCATGCCAGTGCATTGTCATTTTCCAATAGTAGGGTTTTGAGTTCTGGGTATTTCTGTGAAAATCAAATAGCCACTGAAATGCTTCAGGAAGAGGAAAAACAAAAGACTGCTGAAAATTTGAAGCTGATCTATGAGATAGAAAACCCCCCAAACCATGTTGATTTAAAAATAAAAGTTGAGCAATCAAACTCAGAGAAGAGCTTCCAGGAGGCACAAATAATTTCAAATAGCTCAGCATTTGCAGAACTGGAGGAAGCTACTACAGCTGTTAAGGAAGAAAACTGTGACATAAAGGAAAAATACAAATCATTTTTTGTTGGTAAGCAGGAATTATCTCTTCAAGTATTCTCATTTGAAAAAGAACCTGAGAACCTAAAGTCTGAGCTGGAGATACGTAAAGCTAGATCATCTAATGCAGCAGACACATTGGATGATGTAGAAATGACCAAGAAACATGGTCAGGAACAATTTCTTGCAGCTGAAAATGAACAGGAGAGTCAAAAACCTGAGCAAGTTAATATCGAGAACCAGGCCTTGTTCACAGAGTATGACATTGAAATGCTTCAAGCAAAATGTCAGCAATTAGAAAGGGAGAGGGAAGTTAATTTGAAAACTATTTCTAGCTTTCAAGAGCACCTTGTTTCAGTCACAGCTGAGAGAAACTATGTTGGCCAAGAGCTGAGTATTTTGTCTGAAAGCAAAAAAGAGCTGGATCAGAAGTATCAAAAGCTGCAAGAGAAATTAAAAGAGCTAGAGTTAACCAAGATGGCTTCTACTGAATTCATTAGAAGGTTAGAGGATGAAGTGAGGACACAAACAAATCTGCTTGAGGCTGCAAAATCTGATGCAAATCAATTATCCAGTGAAAAAGACCATCTTCTTCAGAAGCTGCAAAGTTTAGAAAATGATGCTGTATCTTTCACCTTAGAAAAAGAAAGATTCCAGGATGAAGCAGCAGATTCAAGGAAAGAAAAAGAGCTGATTGCGAGAGAGTTGGAAAAGACGCAGCATAAATTAGGTTCATCAGAAATGGAAAATTCAAAGCTTTCCAAATCTTTGGAAGGGTTGTTAATGGAAAAGGGAGAACTTGCTGCAAGACTCAGCTCAGCACAGAAAGAAGCAGACCAATTGCGATGTGGAATTGAGAAGCTGAAAGTAAAAATTGAGTCTGATGAGAAGAAAAAACGTCACATTGCTGAAAAGCTGAGAGACAATGAACGGAAAGCTGACTCTCTTCAGGATAAAATAGAGAGGCTTGAAAGGGAATTGGAGATGTCAGAGAAAAATCTAGAAGATACAATTATTGAGTTGGAGACTGCCAAAACAGAGGCAGAAACATTAGCAACAGAGGTGGAAGAGATGACTGAAAAGCTGAAATGTTCTAACTCACAAATTGATGTCCTCACCTCACAAAAAGAGTGTTTGGCTAAAGATTTAAAAGAAATGCAAGAAAGATTCCTTGAATTAGAGTCTTCAAATCTGACAACAGCAAAACAGTTGGAAGAAAAGGAGGAAGAAAATATACTAATCAAGGATGAGTTTGAAAATACCGTGGCATTGCTGAGATCTGAGCTCAAAGATATGAGTGAGAAATTAGAGTTTTCATGCAAGGAGGAAGCAGATGCTAGAGCAAAAGAGCAAGTCTTGATTAATCAGTTGGCTTGTCTTGAGCAAGATAAAATAATGCTATTGCAGGAATGTCAGGAAATAAAAAATGAAAACATCAAATTAGATCAAGCAAGGGAAGTACTTGTTCAAGAACTGATGGATTGCAAACAAAAACTCGATGAGAAGGTGCAGGAAAATGGTGCTCTTGAAAAGCAGGTGAAAGAAACAGAAGCACTGTCTTTACAGCTGACACACATGCAGCATGAGCTTGAATGCTGGCACCAGGAAAAAGAGAGGCTGCAGAACTTGATTGCTGAGTTGAAGCTGAAGAGGCAACATTTTTCTGATGGTGAAACCTCTCCGGATATCCTGAATGTTCTAAAAATGTCTTGTAAGGACCTTGAGAAGCAACTGGAATCTACACTTTGTGAAAAGAACACTCTATGTAAAAAGGTAGTATCATTTCCATTAGGGTAGAGTTCCCTTTGTAGGAGTGAGGATAAAGTGTCCTCTGGGTTTACCACTTCCTTAATAAATTAAATCCTAAAATAATTTTAACCTCAGACTGTTGCAGGAAACATCCTATTTTTAAAATTACATTTTCCATACAAACATGAATTTTCATTGAAGTTACAGAGCTGGAAAGCAGGGCATTGTTTTGCTTAGGATGAATGAGAAGGTATCTTGAAAGTAGACATAGAAGTTTAAGCAATCAAATAATGCAGGATAGTTTCTCTTTCCTTTAGAAAAAAAGGAAGAACAAATTGGTATGGGGTGACTGAGTTTTTGTATCAAGAATAAATGCTTCGGAAGCTTAAAAGAAAATGGAACAACAATAGTGCACTTGCCATGTGAAAACATCATTACCCTCTTGTGACTCTTGCTTAAAACTTGACCAACTATGGGAATAAAATAACCCATCTTAAAAACTGCTTTTTACATGTAAGTATATTCTTTGGGGGTCATGACCCATGTATTAAAAATAATTCTGGAAAATTTTATTTCAGATAAATGAACTGGCTGAAAGTCGAACTGAGCTACAAGTCAAGCTAAATAACACTGAACAGAAGATTGCCAAATTACAGGAAGAAAGAAATAAGCTTGCTGAAGAAATGCAATGTGTTCAAGAACATTCAGAAAAGAACAAAGTAAGTTACTCCATCTGCAGTATTTCTGTGTTCAAAGCCAGATGTTCAAGTATAGTACATGGGTACTGGTCAAGGGAGTCTGTGATAATGTACAGTATTAGAGGTTATTGCTTCCAAATTTCAAAAAATCCAATGTTCTCTTCTGAGATAAACTGATTACTTAATAGTTTTTTCCCTCTTCCTTCCATTCAAGCTATGTTTTCTTTGTGTAAAAGCCACTGCTGGTTCTCTAGACATTTTTCAGTGTTGAGAAATTCTCTTCTACAGGCTTTCAATCATCAGACTAAGGAGGTCAGATAAGAAATATTACATTTCTCAAAATTACTTTGTGTTTCAGTAGTGCTAAAGTAATTCAGGACATAGTCAAGCAAGATACAGTTTTAGTGCCTTTATTTTTAATTTGTTTGCATTTAATTCTTATCTTTTTTATCATCTAGACAACTTTAGGTCTTATTTGTGAACAATATTTTATATCTTTAAATCAGTTTGTAAGGTTGTCTGATCTACTAACATTATTTAGAAAATTTATAACCAGGGCTTGTTTCTATTGTGGTATTGGGAATTTTGAGTGGGAAAAGAACAGAAATTTCTGCAACTCTCAGAAATCCTAAATGGAAATACAGGCCAGCTGTCCAAAGAGTAGTAATAAAAGTGGATGAAAATGAAAACCCTTAGAAAGTTTTGTCATCTTAAAGAGGGTGAAGAAAGTGACCCTTAACCTCTCAAGTCACTCTCAGAGGGAACAACATTTGGAGAGGTGAAGCTTTGATTTTTCCAGTGCTGCTTGATTTAATGCTGTTGGCAAACTTGCACTTGTTTTCTTTTAAGAAAACTTTTCTTTGCCTCCTGTCCTACTTTTTGTATTCAGATGTTCTTCTCTTTGATTACAGTGTGTTTAGCCACTGTTAAATATCTTTTTCTTATCAAGGTGCTTTTGAAAATTCTAAGATGCTTTGGATTTAAACAGTTTAATGTGTCAATTCTTTCTCCGTTGAGATAATTCCAAATACCAAAGAATGTGCTATTACTATTTACAGATTCAGCTGCATCTAACAACATCAGAAAAAAATGAACTGACCAGGAGTTTGGAGATGGTCCAGAATCAACTACAAGAAAAAGAAAGTGAAATTAAAAGACAAATATCAGAATACAAAGACAGACTACTTCAAGCAGAGAAAGAGCATCAGGATGCTCTGACAGAAGCAAACCGAAAGGTAAATCAGAAAACAGGAAGAGTAGTGCTGTAATTTTTTAATTCAGTTCTATGTATTTTACAAAATTTTGCTGATCCTATTGCAAATGAATTTATCTTTGCTAACAATATTTCCAAAATCTACATATACTTACCTTGGAACTTAGTAAGTGTTAAATTAACTTTTTTTCATATAGCAAGCACTTCAAAGTGAATTTATCTCACAACTCAGTAAGCATTTATCTATATAAAAATCACTGGGACTATATCCTTTAAAAAGGGAAAGCAACAGTACGTTTAATCCAGGAAATGGTTGTTCTGGTAGGTATATGGAAGAAAATTTAACCACTTCACAATATAAGGACAAATTTATTGGTAATACATTTGTCATATGTGCTATATGCAAAGAGCCATCAACTTTTCTGCAGAAATGTCTGTGAACATTTACTTGAGGCCAGAAGAACACAGGCAACTAACTTACTATAATTGTTTCTTAATAGTTTTCATTTTTATTAATATGAAGTAGATGTGAGAGCAAGTTATTGTAAAATATAAGGATTTTCTTCTGACAGACTTCTTAGAGGGAAGATTCTAGTATTCAAAATATACTTAAGACAAATTGCCCTTTCAGTTTTAAACTCCTCAAAATATAACTATTAAATTTGCTGTGAAATTCCTGTGGGTTTGTGATATGCTGTTAGGCACATCTTTAAAATACAATTCAGTGTCCTTTTTGGTATCATAGTAATTAGGCACATTTTCTTTCTCTAGAATGAAGTTGAAATTGAGGCCTGTCATGAGAAGATTAGTTCACTGGAACATTTTATCAGCTCACAAAAATTGGAAATTGAGCGTTTGAAGTCCAATAAAGAACAGCTAAATAATTCCCTTAAAGAAGCTAATCAAGCCTTAGGAGAACTCCTAAAAACTAAGGTAAGAAAAACCCCTGAGCATGACCAGTTACATGGGATTCCAGGCACTGTGTAGTAAAATAAACATAAGATAGGTAACTGGTGCTCCAGGAGTTTGACTTGACTTTGATACAGCTTTTTTTCACTAAAGAGAACATAGAGTCTGGAGAAAACATTGTTACTATTGATGTACATTAGAAAAATTCTGTTCTGTGTGCCATGACTGAGATCACCTAGAATTGGCTTCTGCGACCCTAAACACAGCAGTCTATTGACTACAGTGAATATTGCAGCTGAGCTAAAACGTGGTTAGAACCCACTCAAAGAAACTTTGCAGTGCCTCTATTTTCAGTTTGTGATTTACTTGGATGGTAAAATGTACCATGATCTGTCCTAAGCTCTTGATTCAGCTTTATCAGTTTAATTTTATATAGAATTCTCATTATAGCTATTAATTAGTGTAATTCTCTGACAGAATTGTTCTCAGGGATGCTGGAACATGAGCTCCACATATTGTTAACTACTGACAACTGGGAACAGTTCTTCATGTTCTTGGTTTGATTTTCAGTACCACAGGTGAAGCTTCACTGTCCATATACTGAACTTCTGTACCAATAATCCTATCCCTGCATTTGTCTTGTTTTCTGGGTGGTTTTGGTCTTTTTTGGTGCTGCTTCAGTCCGTGATTGATTTCTGGCTCCAAGTCTGTAGTTCCGCTTCAGGAATAAGTGTCTCTCTAAATGCATTCTTGAAGAAACAGTCAATTCAGTTTACTTGCAAGGAAACACTGAATTACAGCATGTTCATCTTGCTCAACAGTGCTTTATTCTTAGGGCCCTCCACTGTGGTGTTAGTTTAATAAGAGCAGTACAAAGCTAAAGTCCTGTGGGATGTGTGCCAGTGACAGAAAGCAGTACCCATGTCAATGTAGCAGAGAAGGCTCCTAGCTGAGCTCAGTGTGGCATTTGCACACAGGTTTGTACCAGATCGATGGGATGATAAAAGATTCAGGTTGGACATTGTGAAGAATTTCTTCACTGTTGGGAGCAAAGTTAAGGATTGGAAGGGGCTGCCCAGGGAAGTGGTGGAGTCACCATCACTGGAAGGGCTCAAGAAACAACTCCAGGTGGCCCTTAGTGCTATGGATTAGTTGATATGGTGGTGTTAGGTCAAAGGTTGGACTCAATGATCTTGGAGGTCTTTTCAAACTTTATTGGTTCTATTATTCCATTTGACATTATAATATTTAAAAGGAAGAATTATGTTTCTGGTGAAATAACTAAATTTCTTATTTCTTAGGCTGATAATAGTAACATAATAATTCAGCTGAAGAAGGAAAATGAATATGCCCACAGTAAAGTGCAGATGTGGATGAAATCCTGTAAGCAGCTGGAACAGGAAAAGGAAATGTTGCAGAAACAACTTGCTGAACATGATGAGCTGCTAAAGAAGGAAAATCTGACTGTGGCAAAGCATAATAAAGAAGGTAACTGAATCTAGATTGTATTGATGGTTTTTAGTGGTGCATTAATCTGTAAAACTTTCTTGTTCCCTAAAATGTCTGTTTTCATATGCAGCTTTAGTACCAAGCATGATTCTTAACTAGGATAAAAAATTGCCAGCACAAATGTCAAATATTTTTCCAGATCTAGCTAATCTCTTTTTCTCTTGAAGTTGTAGTTTCTCTGTGCAGAAACAACAAGGTTGCTAGGTTATGAATAAATATATTAAATATTACATTTTTGGTGTTAAAATGACTTAAGGAAGAACATAGATGTTTTTCTTATTAAGTAAGTTTTGTGTGCAACTTCTTTTATCATTTTCCAGCAAGCTTTTCCCTCTGGTTTTCATGCTTTGTTCTTTATTTTAGCTCATCTCGTGAGATGCACTGTATTGTACGTGATATTTAAAGCGAGTTAAGGGTACAAAGTGAGTGTTCAGATGTTACAAAATGAGAGGCAAGATGTTTCCCCATACACTGGTCAAGGATTCTTTTCAAAATTTGCATGTTCTCTATTTAACAGGGACATAATTATGTCTGTCATATTACTGAATTTGTTTCAGTCATTTTTTTATAGTTTCACTGTTACAGAACATGTATAATTAAAAGATGTGTGACCATTGCATTATAAATTCTTACATATATGTCTTTATGTCAGTTACATGAATAATGATGTTTTTCTTTGAAAGATGCTGATGCCAATGCCATTACAGAAGAAATGAAGTTAAAATTGGAAGAATTGCAGGAATCTACAGAGGTGAAGACCAGAGAAGCAAATGAGAACTTGGAGAAATACTGCTCTCTAATTGTGAAATATCATAAACTAGAGGAAGCAAATGAGATGCTAAAAACACAAGTCAGTTTGTTGAGTACTCAGCTGAAACAGCACGCAAGTGATGCTGTCAGCACTCCTTTGCTGAATTCAGAGAAGTCATTAACAGTGAGCAAACAGTCTGTAAAAGAGAGAAGGTCAGGTGAAGATACCACTAAGCTTTCAAGTAAAAGGCAGAGATGTGAAGAAAGCAGGAAAGAAAATGGAGAACCAAAATCCCCTGCTCCAGGGACTTCATCAAAAAAGAAAAGGAAGTGTGATATCTCTCAAAATCTGCAGGGTTGGGACAACACTAACTGTGAGCTGGATGGGCTTCCAGAAATAGTGCAAAAAGGTATTTATGTGTCTTGTAAAGACAAACGTTCTCTCAGCACAGCAGGTGTGCTTTTCTCTTCTGTTTTGTTGAATGGCTTTCACTCTGAGTAGGTGACTATGAAAACATTTTTGGTGACAGTGATGGAAGGTGAAAGGAGTCAATGGGAGATGTGGCAGTTGATGCCAAGTTAGCTTTTGTGGAGCTTTGGTGTTGGACCAGCAGAACATATTTCTGTTGGATTAATAACTCCCATTCTGCTAAGAGTTAAATGGTAATGACAATCTCCTGTGCTCCCATCACCTCACTCACAGGTGTAGTATGCAGTGAGGTGACTGGAGACCAGAAACTGGGGAGCAGTGGTATCTGGAGGGAAGCCCAGGTGTGTTCCCCGAGTATTTCCTTATTTGTTGGCTTTTATTTCTTTCAATACCAGTAATTAAAAGTGTGTTAATTTGCAAAACATTAAATCAATTAAAATTCCCCAAGTTGAAATTGTCTTGCCCACAGCAGTAATACGTTATCATCTTCATGAGTTTACTTTCCATCTGCTATGAATACCATGAAATTAGATAGCCTGGCATTCCATATAAGGGTTCACTGCAGCAGAGAGTAACTGTGAAGACTGCACAAATCAGGGCTTGAAAAATATACTGTAAGTTCAACTACCTGTTAAGTCGCCCTTTATAATTAATCTGATTGCCATCATTAAAAGACAAACCACGGGGATACTGAATCACCTCAACTTTGCTTGTTACTCCCAGAAATCAGGATTTCTAGGACTAAGCATTATTTGCGTTTCACTTTCTTACCAGCACTACTGTATCTTCTGAAAATAGCCCTGTTCTGAGGACATATGTGCCAGTTCATGTTTGACTTTTAGGCTAGATAAAGAGATAATAGGCAGTCTATAACTAAATGGTTCAATACAGAGAAAAGTATTAAAAACCAAAAGCATCATGTCACAGTATCATGAATTAACCAGTACTGGTTTTCAGTTTGAAATTACTTTCCACATAATAATGTACCTGTAAAAAAAAAAGACCGAACTCTTGTTTGATTTATTTTTTTTCTATAGAATTCCTCTTGTAAATGGTTCAATTCAATGGTTGTTCTGTGATACCCAAGTTTTGCATTTGAATTTTGGAATATGCAAGATCTATTCAGCAATCTCTTTGTTCCATTTTCTGCAATGGAACAAATGATTTATTTCAGTCAGCTATTTTACTCCTATTGTGAAAAAAGGAATCCATTTGAGGAAGGGTGATTGCTTTAGTTGGTTTTTATAGAAGCTGTTTTGTATTTCAGGGTTTGCTGACATCCCCAGTGGCAAGGTCAGCCCTTACATTTTGCGTAGAACAACGCTGCACCTCAGATCCAGTCCCCATCTGGCTTCCTTAAGTGAGAAAAGGCCTTTGCCTACACAGGACTCACAGAAGTGCAGACCAGACCATCTTGGTGAGCACTGCTCTTCAACACCTGGTGGCAGCAAACCACAAAAGGTAACTTGGAAAATTTTATCTGGGTATGCAAGTCATGGGGAAGACTAATACATTCATTAAATGTATTCATCTTACCAAGTAAATTTCAGGACATATCATTCTTTATGTTCTGCAACAATACAGTGGAGAGACAATCATAAATACTGAATGACTAAAACATGACAGAGGTCTTGACCGTAGTAGCAATCTGCAAATTGTTCATGTGCTATTATTTGTGAGCTCATAGGAACAACCAGTGAGAAATGTCAATTCAATACAGGTATATTTTCTATTTCTTATAATGGATATTAAAGAGCAGATATTCCTAATACTGTGGTTTCTGAGGTTGCAGAGAAAGTAACCACCAAAAGGATTAACTTCTGGGAGTTTGAGCTGGAAGTTCTCTGCAAATAGCTTTTTTTTTAATTTACAAAAGAACTACAGATATTTGAGAGGCTTTTAAACATGTAAATAGGGAACATATGGATGATAAAGAATGGGTTGTGTTGGAAGGGACCTTTAAGATCAGCTAATTCCAGCCTCCTTGCCATAGACAGGGATACCTTCCACTAGTCCAGCTTACTCATGCTTACCAGACTTTGATGTTATCAAAACAAATAAATACTACACAGTTATGTTTTGAAAGTGAATGGTTATTAAAAAAAGGTTAGTAACTGAAGTTTACATTAACTTTGTGTTTTCAGTAATAGATACATTGCTGAATGTTTCACAGTACATCAGAGCAACATGTTCTTTCTAAGATGATACAAATACTTTGCAGCTTATAGAAAATTGCTCCAACTTTGGGAGAGGAATAAACTTTTAGTTGTCCAAAGCCTTCTCCAAAGTTTTGTAACCATGTTACCTGAAGTTACCTCTTGACAATCAGTGGAATCTTGCACATAGCTTTTTGGGTTCTTTCTTTCTTTCATTTTTTTTTTTTTAAATCCAGTTATTTTGTATTAGCACATAAAGGAATGTTGGCAAGATATCAAAAGTAAATAAAGGCAAGTGCCACATAATTTAGTGGATGTATAGCTTTTGAGGCCAGAAAGCACCATTGGGAAGACAGATCAGATCAGAGCTATAATTTGTTTGGAGCTACAGCAATATGAAATCTGTGTTTTGGTGTGAGAGTGAATCCACTGGATTTGTGTATGTTGTTTCAAGAGATAATTACCCTACTTGCCAAAAGTTGCTGCTTCTTACAGACATTGCCTGGAGGTCTGTGTTTTATAACTGTTTCATTAAGTGATGCCAATAAATTTTATTTATGCTCCTTTATGTCTGTTTCCCTATAACCTTAGAAACAAATGGTGTTGCTTGTAAAGAATCTGAGCAGTGCAAAAAAGAAAGCAAGTCTTGGTAACAGAAAATTGTGTAGTAATCACCTGCCAGCATGGTGTAAGCTTGTTGTTGACTCTTGCTGACCATAGTTAGGGTTATAGCAAATCAGTAATAATTTTTTTCTAATTTAACTGGAGGAGGGATTTCCCAAACATTCCTCCTCTTTGTTTAAGCTTGTATTGTCTGGGTCCAAGGTCAGGCTACTCCTCACCTTCAACTAGATTGCAGTAATTAAGATTTCAGTATTGGTTTCGTTCCCCCCAAGTGTAAATATGCAAAAGTTGTCAGTTCCAGGAATTTGTGCCCTTCTCTCTCAGACACTGCTGAGTATGTGTGCTGGTTTTATTTCAAGATGATGCACATCTGGGAATTTCTGGCGGAATTGCTCCTATTGTTTCATCATTTGTTGAAACCATCAAAATGTGTTGTTTCATGCTTTATATTAATACAGTAAATGGTGTGTCTTGTTTTAAAAGTGAAATAAACCTTGTTTCCTTCTCTTTGACAGGTACTTGTATCTACTTTATTTCAAATACCCAGTTTCAAACTGTTGCAAATTTCTCAAGGTGTTTAAAAGTGCCTGTCATGTTCATATGCAAATTTATTCACTTTTCTATGTGAATTTAATGTAGAATTTAAATTGAGTGCTTTGACTGCACATCGGTCAAAACATGAAAGCAGTGGTTTCTGTCCAGATGTCAGCAAAAAAAGTGACACCTATGCTTTATGTTTGCAGAATATGTACAGAAAAAAATAGAAACAGCTTTTGGTACACTCTACCAGGTACTTTAGTAAACAGCTTAACAGGACTGTCTGTTCCTTGTGTAGCTTTTTTCTGCTCCTGGAAAATAGCTTGCCAGCAGTGTAGCAGATATTTCATCTCATACCACAACAAAGCAAGAGTTATCAAGCCTCACTGTGTTGTGTATTCAGAGTGATAAGTGCCTTAAAAATATATTTTTCTGTTTTCAATATGTCTGTGTTTTGCAAATTCCCAATATTTAGTCCTTTGGAGCAAGTCTTTTGACTCAATGCAGAAAGCTAACATGGTTTTCCATTACCAGTAAACAAGGATGTTTTTGTTTGTGTTACAGGAAAATGATGGGCAGCAGTCCCAAGCTTTTCCACCGATGAATTCCACATCAAGGTCGTCACTTTGCCTGCAAAAACAATCCCCAAAACCTCTCTCTGATAATACCAGGGAGAGTCGTACGATGCACAAAGCAAAAAGTTCCCTAAATGAACAAGGATTATCTGAGCAAGATGAGCAAAAAGAAAATTGTAAGGTGCAGTAAGTCTGACTTAGTCACAATACAGAATAACTGGTGATCAAAACCAGTTTGTAAAATAAATATCAAAACTATATGGAGGGCACCATTTTCTCTCCTCCAATGAATAATGATATATGGGTTCTGCAGCGCTTGCTTGTGAATATTTACTAATAGCGATAGTCACTGATATTTGTGAAATAATAGTGAAAAGATTTAATTGATCTTTTTATAGAATCACAGAATCAATTAGGTTGGAAAAGACCTTTGAGATCATTGAGTCCAACCTATGACCTAACACCACTTTGTCAACAAGACCATGGCACTGAGTGCCACATCCAGTCTTTTCTTAAACACCTCCAGGAATGGTGACTCCACCACCTCCCTGGGCATCCCATTCCAATACCCAATCACTCTTTCTGTGAAGAATTTCTTCCTAATGTCCAGCCTAAACCTCCCCTGATGCAGCTTGAGTCTGTGTCCTCTTCTTTTGTCACTTGTTACCTGGGAGAAGAAATCGACCCCCACCTGGCTACAGCCTTCTTATAGATGTAATTGTAAGAATTATGATTGTAGAATTTTCTGTAAATACTTCTTTATAAATCTGTTAAAAAATTAAACCATAGAAAAAGTGGCCATATGTTGCCATGTAGTTAATTGTTGTCACTTTTAATGTGTACCAATGGTTGATTTACAAATGGAAAATAAACTCAACCTAAGTATCTAAAAATACTAGTTTCCAGGAAAAAAAACTTGGGTGATTCAAAATGAAGCACTGACTTACTTTCTAGGTGCGAGACAAAAATATAGAACCAGGTCGAAAGTGCATTCAATGCACAGGTCTACTGTCCTGTATCTTGGTATTCCTTCTTCCTGATGGAATAATACTGTGGAAGTAGGGGTGAGACATGATTCAAACAAAGCCAAAGAGGACTGTCTGTTTTCCTGAAACTAAGCATCTGACAATGTACTTTCCTAGCTGAAGGTCTTAAGTTGATCTTCACATCAGCCAAATGGCCCTTGGCCAGCCAGTAATCCTCAGCAAGATGGGGGTGAGCACTTTGTACCAGGCCAGAAAGGACCCTGTAACAACAAATTTGTTCTTGTTCTACCAGCAATGGCTGGCTGCTGCTCCTCTGCAGCTCACCCTTCACCCTGACACTGCTTAACCTCAAATCTGTCTCTGTAAAAATCATTGAAGCCTGTATCTGGTATAAGGAGAGTGGATGTGTTGGGAAATGGTCAGGTGTCAAGAAATATCTGTATGGAATGCCCTAGGTTACCTCCTTTTCATTCAAATTGCATTTAAGATTCTGGTGTCATCAGTACAAGAGAAGCAACTCCATCCAGTTCATGATAGGGCACTTGAATTTAGGATGATTCATTACAAAAATGCTCACCCCAGCTTGTGGATCTCAAAGGTCTAACTGGGCTTGCTCAGCAACACAGACCAATTTAACACTATAGAAAAGGGTGACATCAACCACATCAGTCATTATCCAACTAAACAGAAATGACTTCCTGGTAATTCATATTGCTTATGCTCACCTGGCTGGCCAGGTATTAGTGAAATCAAGCTCCTGTGCACAAGCAGTAGTGCCCTAAAGCTCCAAGATGCACAGCAGAGAAGCATTTTCACATTGTTGTAGTTACTATGTCAGAAAGATGTTTCTTCTTTCAACCAAAGTGTCTAATAATGTTTTCTACTCCTTGAAAAAGATTCCTAAAACTAAGAGGCAATAGTTTTGTTCAAGTTGAACTTTTGAAGTATAATGATGCCTTCTACTTCAAGGTTAGTTTTACCTGCAAAGCAGAGTATTTTTCTCTTTTTACATGTACCTACACACTATTATTCTGCCTTTCTTACAGTGTTGCCTGTTAGAATACAGTCAGTTTAGGAGAACAAATCATCTACTCATCAGTCTAACAAAAAAATCTTTAAAGAAATTCGACATTTCTATCAAATACGAGTAACAGAATCCGACAAATGAAAATATTTTCCATTGTTCAAAAGATCAAAATCCTGTCACACAAGCTATCCTTCAGTAATTAGTTATACCTGTGCTTGGTGTCACAGCAGTAGATCTTGTGGCTTTTTCTTAAACATCTCAAGTTGTTTTTTAACTCAAGTGTTAGGTAATTAAAACAATCCTTGTGGCATTATGCCTAAAGACATCTTCCAGAGAGACTGAAAGGGGCCCATCTCAAAGGATGCATTTTCTTGCCTCATCTTATGTCAGACTACTGACAAAGATCATAAAAGCTGAATTATTTCAGACCAAGTTTTGTATCTTGAAATTGTTTAGGGATCATCTGTGGAATTATAGCAATTTATAAAAAAATTAAGTGTCTTGAGGTAGAAGCATGGGTATGAAGAGGCTTTGGTAGCTGACAATAGAAAAAACCCAAACAAAACTGGTGTGTTTTATTTATCCAAATCATTATTTTGCTATTTTAATCTGGTGCCTTGAAAAGTGTCCCACTTGGAGAAGAGTATGGAAAAAACATCTATCTTTAGAAAGCTGTCTAATCTTAACCAGACAGATTTGAACAGCTATGTTGTAATGAAAGAAGTGAGTATCATCAGTAAAAGAAAGCATTGAGACTTCAGTTGTTACATATTTTCCCACTTGGCTGCATTTGTGTTTTATAAGCCTTTAGATTTCATTAAGTGTGAAATGTTTGCATTTTGAAAGGTTACAATGCCTGGGTTTTTTTAGCAACTAGTGTGTATTGGAGTACTGGCTAGTCTTAGCTTTTTGATATAGGTTAAGATTTTAAAGAGGTATTTGATTAATGCCCAAATCTGTTGGAAGTGGGACTTAATATTCTATATTCTGTTGCAAATTGATGAGACTTCAGGTCACAATCCACATAGGAAAGCTGTATCAAGAACATAATTGAAGAAATAAATCAAGAACATAATGTATACCAAGCACGCAGAGGAAAAAAAGTGCTCCATTGGGATTCCTGGTAGGATTGCATAGGATGTGTTTTGTCATCTCTCTGTAATGAATGGAGGGACACTTGTATGTGGCTTTCTATTCTGACTGTGAAAGCCCATGTAAAAATGTCTTTAGTGCTCTGCTATTGTTCTTAGCATGCTAACCTGGTTGTTGCCATAGTGATTCCGTGTTACATCACAGGAAGATGCATTAGCTGGATCTCTTCTTCACTTTCCTGTTTACCCAAGGTGTACATTGTAATTGGTGTAAAATCTAGTTTGCTGTCCCATGTGGTTTGTCATGCTCCCTGAAATGCCCAGAGCTGTAAGTTAAAAGCATGTTGCATGAATGCTGGTGTCCTTCTGCCATGTTCCCCCACAGCTGATGGAGGGTTCTGGGTGGTTTGTGATGTTCAGCTCTTTTTTCAGACTTTGAACTATTCTTCTCATTTTTACCTAGAAATGAAAGAAAAACATAAAAGATTTGTTTGTCAGCTGCTCCTCCTGGATTATTATTGTTATTATGAAGGGCCAGTGTTTGAAGGGATCTCTCAGGTGTCAGAATTGAGAATGTTCCCAGGTCAGATCCTGCCCTGACTTTTGGAGCCCACTTGGCTGCAGGGGTAATCAGGAGTTCTCTGCACTGCCCTGGAGTTCCACCCCTGGGGACAGTGCTGCCATTCCTACATTTGCTGGCTCATAGCGGGACCACGCAGAAGGGTCTGCCCTTCCAGGGATGGCTGGTGGGAGAGAGAGATGGAGCTGAAAGAAGAATTACACTCACTATCAGCTAATTTTGTTGGTGTGCCCTACAGCTGATGCACATTAATACCCTTTTAAACAGAAAGAAGAATACCAGGAGGAGCAGTGATGAATCCAAGTGTGTCTGATCTCAGAAGTGTGTATTGGACAACAAGGCAAATAGTGCCCTAAAACCTTGAAGGTGATGACAGAGAAAAGTGCAACACATACCTAATGGGGTTCTCTGTGCAACACAGACAAACAAGTTCCTTTTACACAGGGTAACATTCCTGAACAATGTAATCACTGTAGGGAAAAAAATATTGCTACTCCATGGCCCAGGTGCTGGAGAATACTCCAGATTTGTCCCAGAACTAGTTTCGGGTGCCTGATCCTGGTTCTTGCTGTTTGAGATTTCAGCTGTCTAACCCTTAAAATGATTCCACCTCCCTCTGCTTTGGTTATCTTATCCTAAATAGCCATAAATTACAAAAGGCTGCCAGTAATCTTCTGCAGCGAACAACAATTGCAAACAGTTGTTTGAACTGCTCAACAATGTTGTCAACTGGATGCAAGGTGGACTGTGGTGAAAGCAGACTGCAATAGCAGTTTTCAAAGGCAATGTTGTGGATTTGCTTGATGTATGGACTAGTCTACCTATAGTTCCAGGGAATCTGTGTATGTGCATGTTCTCTGACACACTTATATGCACACTTAAGCACTTGTTTCAGTGTAGAGTTCAGAAACTCTATGGAACATAGAAAAACAGGATGTAGCTATAAAACAGCTAAATCTGTTTGGCTTTTTGCATGGTTTTATTCCTGGAAGCTTTTTTAACAGCAGACAAATCATGATCTCTATTGACAATACAGCTGTTGAAATACTTCAGTGAAAGGTCTGATGGGTGCATAGAAAAATCAGCAGCTCTTTGTATTTTGCTTTTCTGCTACTATGCTTCATAAATTAAACAGATGGAAGCTTAGTGAGAATCTGCTCTGTGCTGGATACAGAGGTTTCTTTATTTCAGGGCTCCTTTATTTAAGTGTCCTGCTGAGTACCACATAAAATACAGTGTAAATACATTTGATCTTGTGAAAGTTGACTTTTTCATGAAGACTGTGTATCCACATCTGACTACTGATTTTTTTCTTCTTTTAGAGACAAAATGAGAAGTTGGAAGTTATTAACTGTGGTTGGGGAGTGCTTCGATTTTTTTTTCAGTATAGAGAAAGGGAGATGTTCTGTATTCTTTTGACCCCAAGTTGAAAAATACTCTGTTTTTAGCACTGTTGTTGGTGTTGAAACTTGTGTGGTTTCAGGCACTGCCTGGCACTGAGGGATTGAAGATTTTAGTTCTTCTGAGGAGAGTATAGTTCGGATTAGTTTAATTTTGGACTAACGTAATTACCTTAGATTCTGATCATGGAAGTTAAAAGTAGTAATGGAGAAGACTGATACTTCATCCTATGGGATTTTTCTTTCTCCTCAATTTCTTGTGAGCAATTACAGAGGAAAGAACCTATTTTGTGATTCATGGATCTCCTACTTGCTTAACTGCTTGTTTAACTTGATCAGCTGCTCTTTTACTTCTCTTTTTATCTAGGTGTTTGGTATCTGGCTCCTGATATTATCTTCAGGTCAACAAATCTAGTGCTGAGACAGGCAGTTACATATGAAAGTATTGGTTTATATCAAAGAATCTAAGAATCTCCCATTAAGTGCACATCCCCTTACAAAGCTGTTTCTCTGAGTGGGAAGGGTAGCAAATGATTGGTTTGTTCAGGTGTCTCCATCCCCATTGCTGGCTTCCTTGACAAAGCAGCACTCTTGTGTTGAAAGCATCATTTTAATGTGCTTAAAATGATACGTTAAAATATGGAAGGTCGGTGAACCAACTGCAGGGAAGACAATAGAGCCTTGAATGCTATGGAAGGTCTTCCAAAATATAGCTGAGTTTATGGGTTGAGTTCACATAATGTTTGGCTACAGCTTAGAACTAAAAGATGGAGAAACTAAAGTCTTGTCTTTGCTCTAAAGCTGATGTTTTGCAAAAACAGTCAACCTAACCTGTTGCAGGACTGCTTCTGGAATACCCATATTCCATACCCAGATAACTGGGAAAGGGTTATACCCTGCTCTCATGAGCTCTAACAAAGGAGATCAAGTGTTAATTCTTCCCCACTTGTTTCTTATCCAATATCTCTTCATCAGCAGAGGAAAGTGGGGGATTTTACAGTCATTTTAAAGGCAATTCTCCTGGGCTCAGCCACCACAGTTGCTATTTCTGCATTGCTGTCTAGGGTACATTGAAAAAAATGTTGATGGGAATGTAAGTGATTGCTGGCTTGCTGTAGCAAGCAGGAGGATTCCACAAATTCACATCGTCCCTGTGGTACACTGGAGACACTTCTATAAATTCAGTAATGCAGCTATGATTATTCTTCTCCTCGCCTCCCAATTAACCAGTACTGCACATATTGTTCCCTGTCAAATATCTTATTTTGTCAGATGCCAGAGAGCAGTGTTGTTCTCTTTTCAAATTGCTGGTTTGATTTCTGGCAGTACTTGATTGCTTTAAAATGTACTTTCTGCATCCATTTTCCTCAATACTTAATTAACTGGAGAAAAGTACTGAAATGAGGTTTCAGTTAAGTTTCACTTTTGTCCCCACTACCTCATTTATTTCCTCTAGCTCACTCCAGTAGTCCCAGAGACTTTGTCTTCCATTTGCAAGAAATGTTGCAATCTAGATTATCTATCTTTTAGCTAAATTCTCCTGAAAAATCCCATTCTGGAAGATGCAGTCCCCATCTACATTAAATACTAGAAAAGGCTAGAAAAAAGCACCTCTTTTCCAGGTCACAGCTGTTGCAGCATGAACAGTGCTTGAGCATTGTCTATGGTACTTCTGTGCCTTTACAGGGGTGTGTTAGGGACCTACAGTGCAGGTGACTGCTGGAAAGCTCTTGGGTCTCACCTTTATCACCTTTCTTTCAGTGGAGTTTGTTTTATGGGAAGAGCCTGCCTACAATAAGCTCTCATGGAGCCGTGCTCCATGGAATACACAGCATAAAGTAGCAGCAAATTTACCTTTTCTATGTGAGAATAATGTGGAAGATTGCTACATCATAGCTTGGGACTGCATGTAGTCCAAGGTTATGCCTACCATATGCTCACAGATTAAGACACCAGCTTGAACATCCAGAATCCATTGGAGTTAAACAGGTGCTTTTTCATATTTTGTTGTGACCCCATGTGTTTCTCTATTTCAGCCTTACAAAGAGCCAAGACCATTGGAGCTAAATATGTCAGTACGGGAGAAGGGAAAATGGTGATGAAATACCATCAGTCTGCAGTCTGGATTGCAGGTAGTTAGTAAGGAAGCAAACAGTTTCCCTGTCTTGGAAAGTACAAAAGTAGATTCTGAATGGCAGATGATTTCAGAATGGACCAAGAGCACCTGACCAGTGTGGTCTGACTTGCTCAAGACTGAGAAAATCGTTAATATCACTGTCAGAATGAATAAAGTGGAAAACGGATTATGGGTTAATCAATTAGGATTCCTTAAGCATCCTCACTGATCTTTGCTTTATTAAGAGATGATAATCATGATGGCCTCTTTGCCCTATGGAGGAAGACCTGTGGGTATTCATGGCATGGAATAGAGTCTAGAAGCTGTTACGTAGAAACGGAAAAAGGATTGGCAGACTCTGAGGAACTTACTGGGGAAATTTTAAAACTCTGGTTCAATTTGAAGATCATTACAAGAAGCATTCAATCTTGAACACTTTAACAGAAAATTAGTTGTTCTGTTGAAACATATTAAAGATAATGGGCACTCTCCATGATCTGGATACATATAATGTCCAGTGCTTCAAAAGAAGTCAGTTTTGTAGCTCAGCATATTAGTGTTCGAGAAATATGGAGCTAACTCCTGATAGGGATCCAGTGGATTCCTCCATGCACATGCTTTCTCAATCTGACTGATGAGATTTACAGTTTTCAGCATTTTTTTCTTTTTAGAAGTTTATGCCCTTAATGTCTTAGGACAGACATTAAGAAATACTCAAGAAAGTGAAAAGAGCGACTTCAAAAGCTCTTCCATGGCTCTAAAGCAATTCTTACAAAAATTTCTGAACTAATATAGAAGTTTTTAGTTCAAACCTATCTGCAAGGATGCTCTTTGTAAATATTAGAGGGTAATTTTATATCTTCTGTGTTCTGTTTTGCTGACTTGACTGCTAAAGTGAACCTTCAACAAAAGGGAAAAACGCATTATAGCAGCCAAGACTATGGAAGGCCAGGGAGTGTGAGAGTTTGTGGCCAGGCCTGCACAGTGCTGAGCTAGCAGACTGGATCCCACGTTTAAGTAGGTGAGTGAAGTCTGTTTTAAATATGAGAGTTTCCCCTCCTAATGTCATTTTAAAGCTTGGTGTCCTATGACTAAATCACATTCTGGGTTAGGCTTGGTTTCAGTGGCCAAAGTAACCAATGCAGGTGTGAAGAATCTACTGTACATATGCCCTCTAGTACTGAGATGGATCATGTTTGGGTGGTACTCATCCACTTTTCCAGTTGTTTTCATGTTTGGAAACTCTGGTTTACACAGGCAACTTGGAGAAAATAGTACTTGCCACTGCAGGCACACCACTGAATGTGCACTTGAAATGGCATGAGCTCTGCTGTATAAACAGTCGGAGCAGGCAGTGAAATTAGCACATCCAATTGAAACTTCAGAAGAAATTTAAGAAATTGAAATTTAACTATTCATGCTGGAATTTCTAAAATTTTGACAAGATGGAATATTCCTACTTTTAAGTCACATGGGTAAGAGAACTTGTTTCAAGGACGTTTCCTCTTCTGCCTGTCATGGGGCCGCTAGGTCAGTACTGGTTTGGAAGAAAGTTCCCACATACCAGATCACTGACATTTTCTGTTGTGAGAAAAATAAACTTGGGTCCTGTGCTCATCTCAGAGCAGTCATTTTCATTTTTACTGGTTTACTTTTAAAACTTTCCCATGTGCAGTATCTAATTATGGTCCATTACCAAATGCTGTATTTAAATGGTAACAGTGCACAGGGCTGAAAGGGACTGTTGGTAAGTCGCTTATTCACTTTGATGATTAAGCCGCTAATTATTGCATTAGCATCCCAAACCACAGTCGTTTGTGATGTGTCTCCTCCTCAGGCAATCCCATGAGGCACGATGGGCTAAGTGGAAAGGATATGGCACTCAGAGAAGGGAAGGGCAAACAACATGTAGGAGATAGTGCCAGGGATTAAGCAGAGGTTGCTTTGTCCTATGTCTGCTTCAGTGACTCAAGATAGTGCTGGGGTGTGGTACATCAAAAAGAGGGTTTTTCTCCCCATAGAAACGTAAAAATAGACCTTTCCACTAATGGCTATGAAAGACCCTATGACAATTTCTGCCAGGTCTTATCACTGAGGCCATACTGGCAGAGTAATCAAAGGAAATGATTTTATTTGGTTGAATAAAATGGCTTCTCAGCTTCCACACCACTGTGGTGTTCAGCTGTCTGTACTGTTCCATGTTCCTGTCCTGAAATATTTGGTAACACTGCAGAATGCCATTTATCAGATGTCTTCCATCTTCACCTCACCTGTGATAAAACTTTTGGTGTCATTACACTGTATTTTTTTGAAAATGAACACTTTATGATCCTCCTAAAAGCAAAGGCATAAAACAAGTGTAAGATATTACTTTGTGTCTTCAGAAGCTTTGGCTTTATATGATAAAATTCCCAGAAATAAGTTACTTGGAACAGTTTGCTCATTGGAAGACTGATGGGCACTGGATCCCTCACCCCTGAAGGTGCTGTGTTAGTATCCCATCAATTTCCTGAAATGATGCACTTACAGGCCCATTTCAGTGGCTATTTCAAGCCCAGGAGATATGTTTTCCACTTTTCTGGATTATAAGAGCTACCCTTTTACTTGTACCTCTTAGCAAGGACCAGCATTTTTTTCTTTCTAAGAAATATTTTTTATGGAATTGATAGCTTCTTGAAATGTTCTTCTGAGTGTGGATCAGGCTCTGCAGCAGATATGTCATCCTTGCACTTCTAAAGGTATAAAACTGTCTGATGCTGGATTTGAGCAAGTGGCTAGATAAAAAACCCCAATTTTTACAAGCTTTCTTGATTGGACACCATTTCATTACTACAGAAAATGGGGCAACCTGTTTCCTCTGTGAAAATTTGTTGCAAAACTCTTCAGTTTCTTGATTTGTGTGGTAGAAAAAAAAATTGTCATTCTCAGCCATAAAAGAATATTTGAATATCCAGGGCTGGGCAGGTGAAAAGAGCCCTCAGCTGAAGACTTCTAAGCAGACCACTGAATGCAGAGGTAGTGAAACAGTGTGAACAGCAGAAATACATTTTGGTGGAAGGACTGGTGCATGCTTTCTCCTGGGCATGCTATTTGAAATTGCATGTTCTAAAGCAAAAAAAAAGTTATCTATTTCTATTTTCTAATTAAATTAGGCAGCTAATTACATTCTTCTTTCCCTCATTCCCCATGTTGCATCCCATTGGGTGTGTGACCTTCTCCCTGGAAAAGCAATGGTACTACTCTCTTTCTCAGAGAAGAGGCTGCAGATACTAGAGCTGTGAATTCCCTAGTAAGTGGTCAGGATTGCTTGGATGTGATGTGTGGACAAACACGGAGGGTGGGTCAGGCAACACATTTGGGTGGGTTTAAGCACCCTCATGATGTTTAACTGGCAGTAGACCTAAGTGGAGGTTGTTTCAGGGAACAGATCTCAGATACTGTGCTGGAGCAAATGCCAGCGACTTAGAGTTTAGGGGAGTATTGGTTTTGGATAGCAAGTACACAGAAGAGCAGAGCCCAGAGAAGGAAGTACCCAAATAACGATTTGGCAGGCATCCAGTATGGATAAAAAAAAAAGACACTGCAAAGACCTTGACATGTGTTTCCATCTTCGTATTTTGTCTGTCTGGTCCAGAAAGCAGTGATAGGAAATAAAAAGAGTTTGGTTTGAAGACAACAAAATAAAAGAGAAAAATGTATTTTTGTAGGACAAAAATCCACTCGCTATGGAATTCATTTCCATCCACTGGCCAATTCACTTTTAAAAGCCTCAAAGTGATTCAGCTTCCATTACTTTTCTTGTGGGAATTGTGCCTGGTATAATAAAAGTCACTGCTCACAAGCTTCTCCTTGTGTAAGTTATGCTTACACTTCTTATTTAACCTTTCCAAAGAACACTTCTTTCTCCTGTGTGTGCTGTGTTCTTCTATTATACAGAGGCAGTTTGGTTCTTTTACTTTCATTGATGCATGGCTAAACATGCAAATATGTGATTAACAATAATCTTTAAATCAATTCTTGGCCAATTTTATTCCTCTTTTCTGAAATTCTTTGCAATCTTTAGTCAGTGCTTTTGAAGGGGAAGACACCAGGCTTAAACTCCACTCAGGTGTAGAACAATGTGTTCCTAGATATCAAACGTTGCAGGGGGACGTAGCAGAAATCTACTGGTTACAAACTCGTCCTTCGGGAAGCAATCATGTACCTTCAGTTTCCTCTTAAAGGTTTCTCAGCTCTATCTCTGAGGCAACAGTTGACCTTACAAATATGCTCAGCATCCTCTAGTCAGATGTAAAATACATATCCTCTCAAATTGAGGTGCAGCTGCTGATTTTTTTTCCCACAAAACCAACTTAAATTTCACTAATTTCAACTCCGATCTTTCCCTAAATGCTTTTGCCACCTACTACCTGTCAGTCCAGCAACTAAACAGTTACCAAAACACCACCTCTCCCCTAATTGTAGCACTTTGAAAGACAAAATAACATTCTGAATTCTAATTATTTTATAATTCCTTTGATTGTTGTTTATTCAATGTGCAAATCATGTGTGCAACTCCCACCCACATGCCTAGTATTGAAAGAAGTATAATTCTAAATGTTTACAAATTTGCAGAACCAAATAAGCCAAGGTATCTTGTTTAAAAGCCACACCCTGCCAGTTCCTCAGAAATGTTCCCACTTGACTCTGCTGCAGCAGTATGAGCTTTAGAATGCAATCTCCAAGCCCTTGACCATGAATCCTTTGGATCATCAGACCCAGTGAAACGTCTTTTTGTGTAGAGGCCTTTAAAGTGAGATCTAGAGGGGAACTCAAGCATCAAATCCCTCTCAAGGCCAGAATTAGCAGGTTCACTCCCTGTGGGACGTGGGCGAAGCAAGGGATGAAAGAGCCCCATGCCCCAAGCCCTGTGCACTGGGCAGGGACCCTCCAATTAGCAGTTGGCAGGCAGTGCAAGGGAGGCTGTGAATGAACTTTGCACCCTCTATGGAACTCACACTTCTGCAGCAGGCCCTTGGGAATGTCTTTTTATCTCTTTTTTTTCCTTTAATTCAGAGTCTGTAAAGAAGAAGGAATTTATATTATCAGTTACTGGGAAGCAGAAAAACCTAGTGCCTTTTAAATCAGTGTTGAAGCTTCAGTTTGCAGTGCTTGTCTCTCCCACTTTGCTCCTACAATCTAACCTAGAGGGATCAGTTCAAAAGCCCAGTTGAGCCATCTGCTCATGAGGTGCTGGATTTGGGTCTTCTCAGCCTTTGGAGTCTGCCTTCCCCATTTCATGGACAAATGCTTCAAACAGTCTGGGATAACAGCAAGGACAATGGCAACACCACTAATGCCACCTTCTCTGGAAATTACTTTTAAAAAGAAAACAGTGCCTTCTTTCCATTTTTTTCAAAGGACACTTATAAACCTTGCTCTCAGGAGAGGGCTCTAAACCCTGGATTAACTCAGGAAATATGCTTTTGCTCATCCTAGATAAGATGCCAGACTTGCAGACAGGAGGGACAGGACTGTGGCTGTGTATTTGTGCCTGGCATTTCCTATTGTCTCTCCACAGGCCATGTCCCTCTCAGCATAGGGGATGTCCAGACAAGCCTTATGAGGCGTATAATTCTCAGCAGGCACCACCTGGGGAGCCTTAATGTTGGACTTAGAGTTTTACATTCTGCTCTGCTGACCAAACTCCTAAATTCAAGCTATTAAAACACAAGGTCTTCTTACTGGATCTAGTCACAGCCTCCAAGTCTATTTTGGTGGTCTACCCTAGAAAACAGCAGTCACAGCAAAAAAGTGCAGCAGCAAACATTTTTTGTGAACAGGTTTGAAGAAATTAAAGCCATTCTGCATGCTAACTACATTACCTGTCTTTTAGAAACATTACTAGAGCAATACACAAAAATGTAAATAAAAATCTCTCTTTACCAGCTCTCCATGGAAAACACCCTTACAGCTGCTTTGGTAGGGGGAATTTCTCCTTGCTTTTTATTAAAATTGCATAATAGTCGATCTGCCATAAATTGTTGCTCAGCATTGATGTACAACATTTCTACTGGAGGTGACAGAATATTTAATATTAGATGTTTTTTGCTCACCTCATCAAGGTTATGCCTCTTACTTTTAATGTGCATTTGAAATACATCTTCTAATGCTCTTAAAAAAAAAAAAAAAGGAACATCAGTGCAAAGAACCTCAACTGTTCAAGGTCTATATACTTTCAAAATGAAAAATAACTACTCAGCCTGTTTTTCACATCACTTGAAATACATCCCAGCCTTCCACTTTTGCTCCATCCCCTCCTCATCTGTAAGTGGATTTAAAAATTGAAATCTTAAACATTTTAAGGTCGTTGGATATTCTTATTCCAAGTGCATGCTGTTTGGCAGGAGCTATGTTAGGGAAAGACTTCCATGTATATAATTCTAATTTCTTATTTTAATAAAAATACCGGACTACTGGTGCTCCTCATCACAATGTAGTAGTGCCCCTCTGTGTTTTGCTGGGGCCTAAATCTCCCTTGCTATTGCCAAGTTCTGTCCCACCAGAACTGGGTGAAACTGCTGGGGGTGCTGGGCAGCACTGCAAGAAGCCTTCTGGATTCATTTATAGTTCTTTTTCTTTTGTCCAGGATATGGTGCTACTCAAAGAGGGCTTTGGAATTGCCTCTAGCCAGCACTTTTTAGACTCTGAAGGTCCTTTGCATGATCTCTTTGTTCTTGGGTCTCCTTTTCAGTAACTTCTTAGGGAAACACTGAGGGTTTGACTTTCATGCTCATAGTTTGCTTAATAGGTGTACTAGGGAAAGGGAGATGTCTTCAAAAAGTTCTCTCAATAATTCTTTTGTATCTGTGATCAGTTATGAGCAAAAGATGTGTGAATTAGTAAAAATAAAGACCTGTCTGACTAGGCAAATTAGGTCTCCAGGTTCTGCAATCATAATTAAATCTAACTCAATGGTTGCATTTTCAGCAATATCTGAAATGAGCTGGGGGGCTCAGCAGAGCTGGTTTGGTTTTATATTGTATATTAAAATTGAGAGGGCATTCAAGATTTTATCTGTACAATACTGGCCTAAATAAATGGGAACTTTAAAATGTGTCTATCATATTAATCCTTCAGGGTAGCTAAGACCACTAGTTGTGTCTCTTTCTTAGATATAAAACCTATTTAGAAATTCATCTTGTGCTTTAAAATGAAAGGATATAATTGATTGTTCACTTTTCTTCTGCAGGGCAAGTAAGTTCTGTTATTAGAGATGACCTGAGAACACAATGGATGACTTCTCATATCTTTTTAGTAAAATTTATTTCTGGGGAAGGAGTGCACAGCATCTAAACCTCCTCCCTCTAAGCCAGCAGTGCAGTCCTCTCACCCTGCAGGCCTGAACAGGGACACAAGCACACAGACACACTCTTATCATTTTTTACTGTGTGTATGGGCTGGCCCCATACTCTGTGATCTTTTCAATGCAAATGAATTGCTGTCTTTCAAATCTGCTACTGTTCCTCCCAGTGTATCCAGAAAATTCACTTCTCATCTGGGCCTTGTCTTTGTCTGTAGGCCAAAATACCTAGAAAGGAGAGGAACTCTTACCTTTAACTAATTGCTCAGAAAACAAACTAATGACTTGTGTCAATGGCCACTTATTTTTTTTTTAAGAGGCTTAAGGGTTTTAACTCTAAATTGAAAGAGAAGTATCTTGGTATCAGGCTGAGCTGGATTGACTTTGGGAGGTTTGCACCTCTCTAGCATCAAAGCGCTTAAGATCTTAAACATTGAGGTAAAATCCTCTATCTAGGAGGGGTTTCTCCCAGTTAAGATGCAGGCAAGAATTTGCTTAGGAAAGCAGCACCCAATTTTATCACTTTTAGCAGGGCTATAAACAGCCCTGTGGTTTATCACAGCTCTCTAAATATTAGAAATGTGCTGATTTACTATTAGAGTGTACAGAATATGAGCCCAGAAAAAGTTGCTGCAGTTAGACACCAGCAGCATGAGGTGTGTTTGGCTCTAACCTTTATGTGTGGATCATTAACTTGAGACTTCACATATCCCAAAGAAAGCAATCATTGCATCTATTTATTTTGCTTTGATGGAAGGTAGAACTCTAAACACAGAATCTTGCCCTGATGACCTTTGCTAGGGGAGACTCAGCTCCATGGGTTGCTAGCTCAAGTTTGGCTGGGAAGTGGAATGAGACAGTTGTAAAAAAAATATCCATCACCATTCTGTATAATGAAAAGAGCTTGAGAACAGGGTCAGCAAATATGATATTTCCATGTTTCTACTAGAAGTCAGTGGGAAATATGAGGTTGCCTGAGAGTATTTTCTGTTCAGCTACTCAGTTTAAATCATGACTTCCATACAGTGCAGTCACAAAAGTATTCATCCAATTAAACTGAATCAGAGTTACATTTTGTTGTCATTAAAACCACCAATTCTTTACACTGATTTGTCAAAATTTTGTTATTCAAAGGAATAGATATTAAAGGCAAAGCACTTACTCTTTTTGGTAACAACCTCTGATCAAAATATCATTTGTAAGATCCTGGAGAAAACAAAGGTACTCTTCTTCTCTATACAAACACACAAACTGTCAGTGTCTGTCTTTTACATAAACAGAATATAAATAAGGTTTAAAATACCAAGTAAAGAGACAGTAGTTTTAGACTAATTAAACTAACTCAAATAAAGAATTTTGCCAGCCTAAACAAAAGTGCTAACTCTACCTACTAGTCTGCATTTTTTACTAATCAGGCTTATGAATTTTAAAATTACTGATTTTTGACTGTTCTGTTGATCAACTCCCAAAATATTTTATTCCATTAATTTCATTAATCAAGAATATCTATGCCTTTTGTGAATAATCAGTTAAAAATTGTTTGAATAATTTTAATATTGTTTATTTATTAATTAGTCTTAACATATTTAGCTTCCCTATGGTAAGAGGGCTGGCATGATCCAGAAAAGCTCTTCCAACTTTCTGATCCCATATTTCCCGAGCAAGTAGCTGAATCCTTTATGCCCAATAGAATCCCTCTATTCACTGCATACAGCCATTGGTAATAGGCTCTTGTGTCATGTTTTCAATTTTCCACTAGATTTCTACTTTAATATTTTGATATGGAACTGAGAAATAGTTAAAAGGGACAAAAAACCATTTGACTTACACTTCTTCAAATTGTAATCCTGGAGAAAGTGGCATTTCAGAGTTGTGACTCCACAATTCATGGTTCTGCCATAAAAAGGAAAAGGAGAAAAAAGTAAATAATTTTAAAATTGTCTTTGTATTATCACTATTTATTTCCACTCAGAGTACCAGGGGAAATAATCTGATTTCACAACATATCAAAATCACAACTGTATCACATTCCAACTCATGTGAAATAAACATCTTGGGTGTCAATCGCTCATGTAAATAATGAACAGGTATTATTATTGGGTAGGTTCATGTTAGCAGAAATGGAAATCAGCTTGTATAACTTGAGAGAAATGATGCAAATACTATCAATAAAATCAGAATTTCTCTCAAAATTAAAAATCTTTGCAGATTCCATACAAATACAACAACATTTTCTTTGGAAGGACATGAAAAATAGTTTCGTATCTTTGAAAGGGGACTTAGAAAATCAGATTGATATCAAGGTTGTCTTTTGCTGTGGGATCATCAAATGACGATAGGAGCTTCTCTTGCTAATTTTGTTAAATGAAGGTTTTGGTGGTTGGAGCAAGGACTGAAACAGTACTATCAAGCACAGGGCTATTACAAATCATGTCTGGGGTTCCTTGGCTGAGCTGTGTAGAAATTCAGCATGACGTCTGTAAAGGGGCCTGTAGGCCAAGGTATTGTACAAAACTTCTCTATCATGCATGGTTTTGGTTGTTGTTAAGCAGCCCTTATTTTTAAGTGCACTAAAATTCACTAAATCAATCCACCATTCATCTTGAAAATCCAGATGACTAATGGAGTGCCACTTCCAGACAAAATCTTGCACGGCATTCTCCAGCAGTGACCGTAGACTGAGTGAATAGCACTTTGGACATTTCTGGACTCCATGTTATTATTTGGATGGAATGAAAGGCTGTAAACCAACCTAAAAACAGGAGTTCAGTCAAGTAGGAAAGAGCTCTGCTTTCAGAAAAGCAGATTTGTGTTGGGGTACACTGTTTTCCACATCACATAGAGTCTCATTTGTGTTTCTCAGGGAGACCAGTTACTTTAGCTGTTCATGTTTTATTCACGGATGCGTGTTGACCCTAACTAGCCCTGTGTGCTGGATTTCTCAATTGCAACCTTAGTCACTTCTCATAAGATGGTTGAATATTTTAGTTTTGCTCTTAACAAAGATTCCCCAAATTCACTGAATTATCTATTTCATTTCCATGTAACCAGGACAACTTTTGTGTATAAGCAGTGTTTTCTGCCCTTTTTTCTTTGTAACTCACTGGGTACACTAACCTCAACTGGCTGCTGAGAAAAGTGAGCAGAATGTGGTCTCATATGTGCATCCTCTAAAAATCTGAAAGATTAAAAGCACAGTGAGAAACCATTATGATTCAAATGATGTGTTTGAAAACAAAATTGCTTAACTTTTAGCACTGATGTCAGTACCTGTGCAAGCCTTCTTTCTTTTTGTTATTGATGCCTGCTGATTTAATTGGCAGTCTGCCTGGGGTGGAGCTCCTTTTCCTGGAAGGAGGATTATAATACCTGTATTTTTCAAGAAAAGATTTATGTGATGTCTTTAAGATCTGAGGGGTAAAACACTGCTTCTTTTCTGTAAAGTAAATCGCATGTTTGTCAAGGAGGTCCCCAGAGTAGGTTTTAGGGACAGAGTTTTGAAATGCCTTCTTCCTGTTGTGACTGCCCAAAGGCATGTGAGGCTGCAGGAGTGGTGAAGCAGATGATCTGTGGGCACTAGGGCTGCGAACTGGAGTCTGAGACAAAGCACACAGAGCAGTATTTGGGATAGTCTTTCCTGCAGCAGGAGCTGGCATCAGAGTCCTTGAAGTGAATTTCTGAAGTGATACAGGGAGGGGCTGCTCTCTCTTCGTCCTGGGATTGTTGCTCTGACTAGACAACGGGTGACCATTTTCCAACAGTGCCCAGTTTGTCTGTAAGTTAAAGAACAAAACTGACAGAAAAATTACATGAGAATTCACTGAAGACACTATTTCCTACAAAGCAACTCACACAGGAGAAATTTTAAGAAACTTTTCAAACTGGCTCAATTGGTTTTAAGTGGTGTAAATGACTTGCTCAGTTCTGGGAACCACAGCTAGTAAAGCCACCCTGCCACTGTGCTTGAGCTAATTAAACAGTCCTTTACCTAGTTTCCTTTTCCTTCTTGCTCTTTACTAAGTTGAGGTTTCTAATGACAAGTAGTCTTGGGAAATTACAGAAATCCCATTTTCCTTGCCAGGGCTGACAGAGGGAGAACAGGAGAATTTTTTTTTCCTTGGACATTGTGCATTTTCACCTATGGAACTGATGACTCAATAGCAGTCACACAGTTCTTCAATGGCATCTTCTGTTCTCTCTCCTGGTGTGCCTGTGTACATGTGAGCATGGCATCATCTCACGAGTTTGAAGTCAAACAGAGCCACTGTTTTCCTCACAAATACCACAGGTGAAATTGTGACCTACTGTTTTGCTATTCATCTCACTGGGAGAGAGGTTTTACAAAACAAAACAATGCATGTTTGGATGATGTTTGTAAACAATATCATTGGGAATCTAGTGGTAAACCCACTATGACTCTCAAATTATAGAAAGTCTTACAATCTAAATATAGTCTGCTGAGGGATTTTTGTCCAAGAGAGATGCTGGACTATGGTAGGATGAAATGTTTCGCAAGAATTTTTCTGTTGATGTGAGGTCCACTGGCAGAATTTGGTGAAGAACAAGTCTACTCACATTAATATAGGGTTGTCCAGTTTCTGGTATCTGGCAGAATATGTAGAAACAGGATTAATTACTTTAGGGTCTTGGTTTTACCAATAAGGAACATTCTAAAATTCAGGAAATACTGTAAAACAACACAAAGTGTGGGAATACACAAAAATACTGGAATTTCATTCTCTTGAAAGCACTGTGTTCTCTTGAAGACATTTTAGTCACATATACACAGCCGTAACATGGGTACCTGCCACTGTAAGCCATGCAGGGACAGAAACAATTCAATGGGAGGACAGCTGCCAGGTGGAAAAACTGAGAGTCAAATATTATCTCTGCTTGACTAGACCATAAAAAGCCACACTGAACAAACCTGCACATAACTGCTGTGCTACAGGCACTCCCCACACCACAGAGCACAGCTAACTAAGGTGAAAATGGGACCTGTGTGACAGGTCCTGCACTGTCAGAACATCACATACCTTCTGCTGGCTTGGAGAAACACTTCTGGACTTGACTGGTGAGGCAGGAAGACCATGTACAGGATCCTTCTTGTATTTCTCAAGGGTTTGAAATAGTCTGTCTCTTTTCTGCTGGTCCTTGTCTGTACATGTAAATATGAAAATGCAATATGTTCCTGTTAAATCAATGATCAGGTCATAGAGTATGGCTCTTCACTTTTCTTTTTGGACTATTCTGTCCCCTCCTCTTAATACCAAGTAGCAAACAGAGAAGGTAATCATTCTACCTTTTACAGTTGGTTCCTGCTGCTTCCGTGCTCAGCACACATCTGAATTTGAAATCAGTGTGAGCCAGGACTCCTTTACATCACCCACACAATCAGTAATGATCTACTGGAGGGAGAAGAGAGCACAGTGGTGTTTTGTTCCCATTCTGTGCATCATTTCCCCTATCCTAGATAGAAGGTGAGGCAGGTCAAAACAGAAGAGCTGAGGCAGTCGAGTAAGGATTCAAGTTTATGTACTAAGAGTTGAGTCTCCAAAGTCAGGCTGCCACTGTGGTCTCTGCAGGCTGCAATGCCAAGAAAGTCCTCATTCTGCACTGTTCAAACTCAGGCTGAGAAGAGTAGGGTGATCCTTTTGTTAGTCACTCACACACAAAATGATCAGAAACAGACTTAGCCCTTTGGCACTGGCACAGAAGCTGTGGATGGCCCATTCCTGAAGAGTCCAAGGCCAGGTTGGATGGGGCTCTGAGCAATCTGATCTAGTGCAAGGTGGCCCTACCCATGACACGGGGAATTGGAACCAGATGATCTTTAAGATCCCCTTCAACCCAAACCCTTCTATGATTTCATGACCTTTCATCTTCCAACTTCACATACAAGTGAGAGTAGAAATGAGAACACTTATTCTTATAATCATTATTGCTGTATAGCATTTTATAGAATATGTAATATATTATATATTAAGTATTACAAAATAATGATGAGAAAATACAGGGGTAGGAAGCAGATATGAGTTACCCAATACTATAGAAGCCCACAGGGGCATATTTTATGTGTAATGCAAAGCTTCTCACAAATCACCATCCTTTGCCAGAACCTTACTCTTAGCAATGCAAACAGGAATGATGCATGACCAAAATTTTCAACTCTTTTTACCTGCTGTGTGCCTTCCATGCACAGAGAAGGGATATGTTGATGGGCAACAACACATTTCTCTTTGTAAATGATGTTTAAAAAATAACCCCCCTCCACAGTTCTAGCTGAAACTAGGGACTCACACACAAAATATAGATAAAGCGGGGTTCACTGATATCCTGCAAGCTGCATATGAGGATTTGAGTTGAAAATGCAGCTCTGTCAGAATTTCTTCATCCAATGCAGCTCTGGCACATGGTAGCACATGCCAATGCTGCCAGGCAGGTCAGCAAAGAAATGTGTTCTGCTCCCTCTCTCTGGTTGCAGCTGCTTGAGGCTACTTGAACATGTAATTCTAGAAAGCTGGAAAGGCTTCTGGAGGGCTGGTGAAATGTGACTTCCGTAGTGTGATGATGCTTTGATTATTCATGATTTATTCCTGTCAAAATTCACAACTGCTTCACGATCAGCCCAGGGTCCTCTTACAGTGCTGTTGTGGCAAGAGACTAAAACTTACAATATGTTGCAAATTGTTTGTGAATGAGAAGCAACAGTTCCTCCTCTGAAGGGGTGCAATTGCAGGGCATCTCATTAATACCATCACAGAATAATACCTGAAACCTGGCAAGGCAGCACTTACTAAAGATGGTTGTTTTGAAGGGGGAGATGCACCAAGGTGTATTTAGTACTGCACATTTCTGAATTGACAGGAGGGTTACAGGGTCTTAGTCTTAAAATACTATTTCTTTTGGAAAAGAAACAGCTGAAACTTTTTCAAAAACAAACAAAACACTTATATACGGCTAAAAATGGGTGGCTCTTCCAAAGTTTGTGAGGGGTCTTATAAGGGGCACACCATCACACAGTCTAAGATGGCCTCAAGGCTGTGTGCTTTTCATTGAAAAAAACAGATTTCACTGACAAGTAAAACCAATATATAGTCTCCCGAGGCATGTAATCTGGCTTTCCAGTCTTGCATAGACATGAATTCATAGCATCATCCTATTAAGAAAAACATGTTGACAATGCTAAATCCTATTTGGATGACTGGGAAGCAGGATTATACAACTTCCTGGAACAAATAACAAAATGTACTTGCTCAATCGCGCTCATGCAGAGATTAATACCTTCCCTGTTTAGCTGGGTTTTCATGGGGCCCAATCAAAGGAACCCCCCCATTCTGATTAAAGACTTTACATTCTGCAGTCATGTGAAAAATAGCAGGCAAGGCAGCTTGTGTGGTGTCTGGGCAACAGTGCCACCAGTCAGGGTACCAGGTTTCTTTCAGGACAGTGCCAATGGCTTGAGAGGCCTCAGGGAAAAGTGACATCTGTGCCAGACCTCCCTTCTGTCTGGGCACAGGTGAGGCAGGACAACAACTGTCTGCCCGAGGCATGGCTCAGCCTTCAGCAAGCCTTGCCAAGGGCAAGAAAATAAAATGTTCCAGGTCAAAGAGTCACAGGTTTTAAACAGCTTTTGTCTAATATTTCACTGATATTTTGACTATAAATATGGCTTATAAACATGCCACATGGCAGCGAGCCTATCCAAATAAGTCCTATTCCAGTGCATTATAGTTATATGCTTTGAGGAGTTAGCAAAAGCTCCTGGGCAGAATTCTCATAGCAACTCTCCCTCCCCTTTCCTGATAGTTTCATGTGTTGGGTTTTATATGTGCCACAGCCAGGTGAGGCTGACTGAGGGTTTCTGCAGCATATCCTGGTTTGCTGAGATATCTGCTAAGGGATTGACTTGCCTAAACGCCTCCCAGACCTGCTCTCCAGTTTCTCTGTAGGAGAAAACAACCACCTCCCACTATGCCTTTCTCCAAATGCTTTTTAAAAACAGTAATGACCAAGAACAAAATAGAAATTAACATGCAAACTTTGCATGATGCTTGGGGTTTTTTTTCTTTTAAAAAAGCAAAAATTAACCCTCCCTTACCTTCTGATCTCATGTCTTAGCTGTAGAGCTTAAGAACTGGCTGAACTTCCCAGGGAATAGAATCATGTAGTTTGGCCAGTGCAGGAGTTATTTAGGCAAATATATTCAACAACCTTTCTCTTAAGCTCATTTGCTTGCTAATTTATCGTCCTGCCTACTGTGGCAGGCATTAATTTATCAATGCTAGAGTACAATTTCACTGGTACTTGTACTGGTATCTATACTTGTCAATGTGACAAAAGTAGAGAAAATAAAAGGGATTTGGTTGTAATCTGGTCCCTGTAAACCACAGGAAGATCTGATACTATAGCTCACACTCTGTTTTCCTGGCAGTTCTCATAGCTTGCCATTTGATAAAACACCTTGTCTTTCCTGTGTGGAAGTCCTGTGTACAGAATGAGTGGGCACAAAGTTACCCGGTATAGTAGAAGCAGCTTAGCTGGTAATATTGGTTGATCTGAAGGAAACAAAATATATCTGTTTTTTTTGGTTTGCTTTTCTTTTTAATCCAGTGCTTTTAATTCTACTTATCTTTATCTTATATAGGAAGAAGGGTTGTTAAACACCTTAGAGTGCATACACAGCTGCCTCCTAAAAGAGAAGGTTATTTTTGGGTCTAAGGCAGACCATTACGGCCCAAGTATGAACATGGGATATAAAGCCGGAAGAGGCTTCCCTTAAGTTGTTTACCAGATGTTACAAAACTCAGTGATTATAGTTAGAAATAGAATCCACACCTTGGCTCATGCCTTCATTCTTGACTCAGAGTGAGAGTTCTGGTTTAATTACTACCAACAGTTTTAAAACAGTTGGCTGATGTTTAAATCCTGATGACTTTTGAAACAACAAGGACGTTTCAAAGGACTGTGGGGAAAAGAGAAGAGCAAAAGTGATAAATAAACTCCAGGTTGATATTAGTCCTGAGCATAACTATTGAAAGGCTGTTACAAGACCCATTTGAAGTAAATAATGTGAGCAGCACCACTCAAAAAGGTTAAAAAGAGAACTATGCTAACTAGATAAGAAAAAAAAAGAGATTTTGATTGTGGTTGCATGAGATAAATGTGTTTGTTTAAAAGACTTCTATAAGGTCCCTGGATTTGTACTGTGTGTTCTGCATGACATTTTGACTAGGAAATTAGAACAAAATTACAGGTGTTTACAAAATGGTGAACTGGGAAATCTGAAAATACAATTATCAGGTGTTTCTAAAGCAAGGTTAATTTTTAATATTGTAATATTAAATTATTTCTTTCATTTATCTGGAAGAAAACATAAAATCTTTTCTCATAAAGCTTGAATAACTACAGTTTGGGAACTCATGAACAATAAAGGGGTGTAACACTGTAACAAAGTGATGTGCATTGCTCAGTGATGTAGATGTAGGGAAGCAGCATACTTTTCAGCATGGATAATGGAACACCTCCACTGTGAAAAGGCAGGCTCTTACATAAAGAAGGAGAGTCTTATCTGGGAATCGGTGTCACTAAAAAAACATCTATACCTTCTTCTAGGCAAACAGCTGCCTGTAATTTCCCACAGCAACGGTGGAGCCAAAATTAGTGTAATACCACTGCCTATAAAGAGTGGAAACCTCGAGTGTAAGTACAGGGAGCCTTTATTTCTGTTTCTTCAACAGGTGGATAGTTGCTGCTGGAAACATAAATTCTACTGTAAAACTTTACTTCTCAAGAAGCATTTACAAATTGGGAAGGATGCAGAGACGATCCATAAGTATGATGTACTCTGGAAAACACTCTCCAAAGAGTCAGATTTAAGGAGCTGAATGTATTTAATTGTGCAAAAGGATGGTTAAGAAGTAGCTTTATTCCTGCTTAGGACTACCTGTAGACAGAACAGAAGTTAAACAATACAGATGCATCCTAAAGGAGAGGTATATGCTCCTCATGGCAAGGGAAGTTAGCTTTGGAACACTTTAATGAGAAGTGGGATGTAAATAAACAAGGTTTGGACATCTGAACCCTTTCCCCACAACTCTCTAAAACAGCAATGAATGCAGCAAAGACAGGAAAAAACAGGCTATATAACCACAGCAGTTTATTCTTGCTGTGTCTGTGCAACTCACAGATATGTGTCAGTCATCACAGATCACATATGAACTTCTCCAAAACTTCATTTTTTCTCAATTTTTGCTGCTATTTTAAATGTATGTAATATTAGATTTTTTGCCAGTGCAATGCACAGGGATACAAGGAGTGTTACTCATGAACTTCACATCCATGGGCCAGGTGCTGTAATTTATACTGCTAGCTGTTTGCTAACAGGTGGGGGAACTGCTCATTCTGGCATTTCAGTGCAAAGAAGACCATTCCTTCAGCAGAAACCACTGGCAAGTGAGGCTCAAATGCTTAGATTTGATTTCAGAGGCTCTTTTCTATGCTAACTGTCCTTACAAAAAGCCTATGTTGGCACATTAAGGACATGGCAGTTTTTTAAGCCCCAAGGTTTTGTTCAGCATTACTTGTTTTCAGCAATATTTAAATGCTGCAATGCTCTCAAGTGAGTGGATAGCAACAATTTTAAAGGGGAGGAAAAGTCCCTGAAACACCAGATAAAGTGAGGAAACATTGCTAAGTGATACTGCCTGTTGTTCTTTGCCACATTGTTTTCCAAGCACATGCCAAATTCTACAACTTTTACTGCATGAGTGCTTATGGTGACATTAGCAGAACTTTACCCAGGAGGAAGGCAAGAAGTCATCAGCTCCACAACAAACCACACATTCCAGCATATCTGAACTGCTTGAAACCTTTGGCCATAAACCACATCTGCTCTGACTGGTTCTGCCCTACTGACACATTCATGGCTCTCAATGGAGCTGACAGCATGTGACACAATTCCTGTGTAGATGTCACCAAAATTAGGAGAGAACACACCCTCTTCTCTTTGAGCAAAAACAAGATTTGACATTTGTTTTACTTATGTAGGGAAAGTGGTCTGTTTTTCTTAATTTTTAGTGAGTATAAGTAAGGAATTCCAGAATTTGGTGTACAAGAGAAATATCAAGATGCTTCACCCCTGTTTAAAGTAATGACTGATTGCTACTTTCTCCTTTGGCAGCAGAAGACAAAGTTAAAATAGTCAGTGCACAATAGCTATGATAAGGCTCCTATTCTCTACATCCTCTGGTAGCTCTCACTACACTCTTCCTCCTTTTTTACAAATACCCCTTTCAAACAGCAGTGACTCTGAAATTGATGGGAAGAATGTTTGGTGATTAAAACACTATAGTAAGGCTTGGAAAACTATCCCTTAATTCTCAGCTCCAGAGTGATCACAGGTGTCTTAATTAATCTCTGGTGTCTTAATTTGTTCCCTGTAGAAGAGGATGATAACACTCATCTACTCTGCTTTAGCTGGTCATCATTTTGGACAGATACTCCCAGAAGATGATCTTGAAATGTGCAGTGGCTGCTGTGAAGGAGCTCAGATCCCAAATGGAGTTGCCTGCATAGTGTAGGACTCGTAGTGTGACAAGAAGAATTTATGAGCTAGACAAGTTGTTAAATCATGGGTAACAGTGGAATGACACAGTAGTCATACATTTGATAGTCCCTTCATTGCAGCTCTCTTGTGAGGGTGATATAAGCATTTATTTTTTACAGACTGCAAAACTTATTATTGAAAACCAGCTCACTAACCCTCCATAAACCCGCAATGATAGAAAATTGATGTTTGCCTATATAAACACATTAATTTTCACTGATTGCCAAATGATTTGTTCAATTGCACAAGATTCATGACAACTAAGATTCCTCATCTGTAAGGATAAAATTATGTTTATATACTCTGTTCACAGAAACTGTGGAGAAAATTCTGGAATTTTGTATGTCTTTGAACTGCCAGGAGAAACAGCTTGTTCTTTTTCACAGGCGTTATGGGCTTGAAAATCACAAAGCAACTTCATTTTCAACTGGCTAAATCCTGAATGGAAATTGTTATTTTGACTAATGTTTGTATCATGCAGAGAATTATAAAGGGAAAAACACAGGTTATAAAAAGACCAGTATGTACCACATCTAACCACTTAAATATTCTGCTGGTAGATGGAAAAATAAAATTCCTCTTAAAGAAAGCTATTACTCCTTTTTCCAATTACTAAAACATATGTTTCTGCACACATTTGTTTGTATGTTTGGGTTTCATATTTATAAAAATGAGTCACAGCATATGAAGCAATTATATGATCAACACTTCCCAAAAGGTGAACAAGAAACAGTCACACAGCCTTGTGTTCTTACGTGAAATATTACTTGTAATTTCTTTTGGGTAAATGTATATCCTGTACTCCTAACAGTCCAGGGAATTCTGTAAAACATACAGTGGTCTGGAAAGCTCATCTTGCCATCATTGGTAGTTGACCTTGACTTGCTAATCAAATTGTAGCTCAATAGACTGGAGAAGGAATGGTTTTGTCTTAAGACCAAGGTTGCAGACACCTAAAAGTGTGCTCAGAGAGGCAGATTTACCTTGGGTCTTCCTTCAGGAGATTCTTGAGCTTGGGTAGAGTGACCTGACCACTTCCTAGCACAGCTTCGCCATGCTGGCGTGTGTGCTTTGCTGGACTGTTATCCAGTACTCTGCTAATGGAAGCAGAGCAGATATTGCAAAACTAGGACAAAACAAAAATACATGAGAGCAGCCCCTGGTGGAGACACTCTCATTCCTGGAATGGGAGAGTAGGAAGAGAACTAGGGCAGGGTGCCTTGGACCACCTGCACTTCCCTGTATTTATGGATTGTGGTGGAGGCGAAGGGCTGAGCTTTTGAAAGAAAATTTCCGAACTGCAGGATTAACTAACGATTTGGGTGGCTCATTCTCCTATATGAGTTGTGGGTTACCTTTATGGATCTCCTGTTTGGGGCTGGTTTTGATTAATCTTTCATTAGTGTTTTTTCCTACTTTTCTGCCAACTCATCTGGAACAGCATATATCAGCCAAGGTTTCTGCTCCCCTTACTGAGCTGATCAGCCTCAGGAGATCTGACTCAAACTTGGGCTCTGTGAATCTGGAGCAGAACATCTTTGTAACATGGAAATAATGGTTAGAACAGACTTCTAGACCTGTCTTATGCTTTCAAGGTCCAAAAATGTGATTCAACTGCTTAATATTAATTGTTAATTATTAATCCCTAATAACAGAAATTTAAAGGACCTACTGGGTGCCATCGCTAAGTTTAAGTCTCAGGCTCAGTGCTGTATAAATAAATAAAACACTGATTTCAAACAAAATTACATTGACTTTTCTCCTTTGTTCAGATAGAAACAATGCCTCATAACATTTTTTTTGCCCCAGAACTTTCACATTTCCATTGGAACATGAATTCTTCTTTTTGATCCCTCTTCTTTTTGAGACACTCTTCTGAAACCTTGCCACTGGTGCCTTCAGCAGCACACCTTATCCTCTTTCCATACTCCTTAAATGTTCTTTCTAGGAAGTGTGACTTCTGCTGAGAGTAAGAAATGTAAGCATCCTCCTACACAGACACTTGGAATGGCCAAGGAATTCCTGTTTTCACAGTACTTTCATAAATCATGCTGTTCTCATGACTCTTAAAACACCTCTGTATAATTTTATCTCCACAAGAACACTTGTGATGATGAACTGTATCTCTCATATCCCTGATCTCTGCTGCATCTCCAGCTAATATACCTACTCTTAAGGCATGGGGCAGACACGTTTTTCCATTCTTTAAGGGAAGCTGAAAATTGGCCCATGATTTTTAGCATAAGAACATTGGAGATGCAGTTTTACGGCAACAACAAAGCCAGCCCTGTGTTGGAGAGAAGTGACTGCTCAGGAAGCTTTATCTTAACTATTTCTCCCTAACTTTTGTCATGAGTTTGTGCAATTTCAAGAGCATTTCAAATGTTAATTTGACGTTAGAGACACAACTATGATTTCACCATTATTTCACTATTATTTCATCCAGTGATACAAATTGTGGGAATGGTTCAAAGCTTTGTCAGAGGAGGTTCAGACTGGACATCAAGAAACATTTCTTTCCCAAGAGGGAGGTCAAACACTGGAACAGGCTTCCCAGAGAGGTGATTGATGCCCTAAGCTCATCAGTGTTTAAGAGGCATTTGAACAATCTCTCATTAACAGGTTTTAACTTTTGATCAGCCCTGAACTGGTCAGGCAGTTGGACTGGATATCATTGTAGGTTCCTTCCAGCTAAACATTCTATTCTATTCTATTCTATTCTATTCTATTCTATTCTATTCTATTCTATTCTATTCTATTCTCACAAATTGATGAAAGGTGGCACTTGCTATTCTTTATGAACAAAAATCAACCAATTCAATGGCACTCTTATCCACTGCAGCATTAGTGACTTTATGAAATCTAGAAGTTCAGAAAGCCCGATGAAGCAACAAATTTAAAACACTGTCTTTCTAAAGCTTGGAACTGAAAATCCAAAGTATACCTGAACACATTCAGGAGAAAGTTCTATACACTGCCCATCTCACACTTTGTCTGTACAGTCCTTAATCAGCAATGCAACAGTACAGATAGTTTGTGTAATAGTGCAATTTATTTGTAGGAAACATTAGCAAATCCTTTACAGTGTTTTATCTGCTGTCCATTTATTCTTAAAATGAAACAAATCATTGTGCTCTGTACTTTCTTCTGGCTTCTCAGAACTAATCTCTGTAGCTGTTTGAGTCTTTTTCTTTAATTTTACAGGTTTTTCTATGTCTCCATCAGTACCAAGTGACCTCCATTTTCTTTTCAGCCTACCACTGAAACATGTGGTATCCAACACAGATCACACATTTGGAAAAATCCAACACAGTTCACACATTTGTAAAACAGGGCTATACCTATCTGAGTATAGCTGACATATCTGAGTGTATGGATTGAGAACAGATAAGAAAATATATGGCTTCAGAGTGTGTATCTGTCAAAGTTCTAATAAATGTCAAGGTTTTAAAAGCACTCCACATTTAGTAACTAGCAAAAGAAGTAGTGGGAAATGGTTGTGGGAGAAAATTTTACATGAAAAGAAGAAAATGCTGTAATCTTGTACTAAGCAGAAAATTAGTTTTGTCCTTCCATTATTCCAGTAGGCTGGTAAAACAGACTTAATTAATTTTGTTTATGCAAATGATATTTGATTATGCAAATAATAAACAGAAACCTATTTTTGTAGGCATAAAGTCATTTTATACTGCTCAAATGATTTGCACATCAACCCCAACAGCAGCAACTGTGCCTTCATTGTGCTACTGCCCTACTTAATGCTTCAGAATACAGAAGTTCTTATGCACATTTTTATGATGACTTCTAAATTTTGAGTTTTATTCTTTGAGGGATGAAATTTCTTTTGCCAATGCAGGCATTTCTGGAGCTAACCTGTCAGAAAAAGGACTTAGCTTATATACTGTGTCTTTTTGCAAAGATCAATATTAAATGACAAAAGTGACTTCTATTTCCCCAGTGGGCTACTGACAAAAATTTTATTGGGTCCTCATTTACTCTGACTGGTAGTATCATGTCATGGCTTCTATGACCACCAGACACCTTGTATTCAGTATGGGCTTCTAAATTAACAAAAACTGCACAAAACAGTTCAGTTCTGCTTAGCTCTGTAAAATTATTATCTTCCTAAGAAAGCATTTTAAGAAATACAGATAATGTTTCCCTCTGATACATCATCTAGGAGCACTTGTTATTGTGGCAAACCCAGCTGAAAAAACTGTGTGTCCTCTCGATATTCTCAAGGAGGTGAGATTCTAGTCCTCATGCACTTCTGTGTCAGGATCATCTCTCTGTGAAACTAATGTTCTCAGAAAATTTTCCATGGCATTTCTTTCTATTATTAGAGCACTGTTTAATCACTATTAAAGTGATGAGTACAAAATACTAATCTTAAAATTATTATATAAAAGACAAGTCTGGAGGAAAAAAAAGGAAAACACTGTTGAGCATGAGGAGTTAAAAAACAAAGTTAAGGGAGTTTTGATTGTAATGTATTATGATCTTGAACTTGTTCTCTTGCTCTTGTCTAATGAGGATCTCATATGATACATTTTTCTGACTCTTTGTGGGCAAGGGTTATGTTTGCCTTCTTGACTTGTGTGTATCTTGCTGGAACGACTGCATCTCACCACTGCCTCTGAGCTATCTTTGCTTCCAAGTGTGTTATGCCCTGCTCAGAGCAGCAGCCCTCTGCAGGTCTCAGATACATGGTTCCCACTGTGCATGCACTGCGCGAAAATAGGAGCTTCCATGTCGTTTTAACATAGGAGATTTCTGTGTAGGAAAGGTGTGTGCTGCCTTGTATGTAACTATCAGAAAAAGATAGAATAGAGATAAGAAGAACATGCCTCACAACCTGATGAATGAGGGAAACCAAACACATCTCAGAGTGAAGGCTATGTTTCCAGGGAAAGGTATAGACGGGTTCCTTTTCATCAGTCTTCCTTCCTTTCAAAAGGGGAAGGGCAGGAGAGACTCTGCCTTGACATTGGGTCCTGCAGGCTTCAGCCAAGAGGTGGCGTTAAGGTGCAGCGCAATGTTCTCTCACCAAGCCCCCATTTATTCCTCAAAACCTGTTTCATCGGTCATGTGCCCGATGTCCAGAGACACACGAAACCGTTAAGGAAATGAAAAATACAGTGTGGAATAACAAGGAATTCAAAGGGCCAGTGGCCTGAATTTGGACTGGAAATCTAAAGCAATTTATGACTCCAACAGCCTTGCTTGCAGTAGGTGTTTCAGCAAGTCCCAGACCCTGCAGGTTAGTTTGTATCTGTGCAAACAGGAACCAAGTCCTGGATACCGTTGTTACGTTAGATACTAGATTAGATACTAGAAAATATTATTTTAACCCTTATGATACATATTTTCAGCGCATAGAAGCCTTTTCAGAACATCTTCATCACAAAAGAAGACAAGCGTTTCCAAACCAAACAAATGGAGGCAGACCTGTTTTCAAAACAAACCGAAATGAAACTACTCACATTTAACACTGGTATGCAAACTCTTTGGTGCAGATGAATCAACAGCAGCTGTATTAACAAAAAGTAGGTTCAGTCCAGTGAAACACTAACATAACAAATAATCATAGAAAATGGGTAGAGATGAAACTGATAATCCTAAGGTGTTGAATTCCCTATGGGGATATAGTACCAGACTGCATAATATTAGCATTACTAATAATTCAGATCTACTGACCACAAAACCCTAAGTTTTCCCTACTGATGGACACCATTTTCTGCTATTGTCTTTGTCCATGGTCACTTCTCAAAATCTGGCATAGGTTAAATGCTGTGAAATTAGTGGACTTACACCAACTACAAGTACAACTGCAATGACATTATTTGAGGATTTGACTCCTTGTCTCTGTCTGCTTAAAAGCATAAGGTAAGTGCCTCAGCAGTGCTGTTACTGGTTCAGTATCAAATCTAGATCTGATTTTTGTGGCTTTCACCCATGTCTACTTAGGTATAGAAGTTAGAGCCAGTATGGCTACGTTTATTAACCTTCATTTTAATTTACAATTTTAAAAAAGCTGTACTAATTTTGTATTGGCATTTACTGCTACCCAGAAAGTTTATATTTCATAGATGAGTATGCAGCTGCTATCAGAGAGGGGAAACTGCCAACTGATGCTCCAAGAGTGTGATTCAAGATGTCCTGAGGTTCAGGGTCATCAGTTTTTCATCATCTTCCTAGCAAAAGGAGCTATTTCATTACACAATTACAGACAGTTTTGAACACCACATTTTCTGTTATTTGGTCATTTGACTTTCATTGTAAAAGATTACATGAGTAAGCTTTGAGGAGTCAAGCATTCCTCAACCTTCTTTGAGTCCTGTGTCCATACACAAGGATGGTAATGGAGCTCTATGCCAGGTTGCATATCCCTGGATATAACAGAGGTATACGAGGAAATAGTGTTTTTGACTGTGGAGGGAAAAGCAATCTCCTAGAAGCTCAATATTACAGTTGCATTTGAAGGACACTGACTTCATTTCCATCCTTTACTTCTGTGATTACTGCCAAATGTCAAAGCAAATTTTAGTTTGTACAAGTGCTCCGAAGTTTTGGACATGTGAGGCTGGCCACTGTCTGGAGTGAGGCGAAACAGGTTGTAGTTTAAAAAGCAGATGTATTTCAAAAAGATCGGAGAATATTTGGAAGGATACGTGAGAAGGTCTTTATACCCTGACTGGATTTTTGAGAGGCACAAATTTCTATAATCCCCTGTAAACTGAACAGGTGGCAAATCAGCATTTCACAGCATCAGGTAAGCACAGAAGAGAACCTTGATATCCTTGCAATATTGCAGTTTTTCATATGTATGCAAAAGTCAGTTCTACAAGGAAAACCTGTGTGAATGATGAAGCACTATAACAAGCAAAGTAAATGTTTTAAGATTAAAGGTTCCAAATCTGATTTTTGAGAACTGCAAGTTCAGATTGTGAAACACCTAAGAATTAGAAATTTTAGCCACTGGAAATTTTGATTAGCACCTACTATGAAAAGCTCTTTCCAGATTGACTGAATTCTGCTGCAGAGGAGCAGAACTACATTTGAAAAAAAATAAATCGAAGCCTGCTTGGGAACAAAGCACTTGGCTCCTTTTATGCTAAGAATATCTTTTGTGTATTTTCTTCTGAGCTTTAAAAATGTAATTGACAAAAAGACTGCAAAACACCTCTGTTACTTTCCTTTTATTTTTTGACCTCCACTCCCTCATTTAGACTTCACCAGTTGAGAATAAAATTTCAATAATATATGGCAGTGTTTGCTGCTCTTAATCAGTCTTGGTGCTTCTGAATATTTATAAGTAAAGCTCTAGGATGTGAATTCTACAGTTCCTAGAGTTCACTGTTTCTGTGACATTAGTCATGAAAAAGCAAAAGTCATTTAAGTACAAAAGTAGAAAGTAGCAATCCAGCCTCCAGCTCCCAATGAGTGGGATGGTCATGAACTGTAGCATGGTGGCGGTCATGAAACTTTCAAAGAGTGAATCTGACACCACAATGAAAAGATGCATTGTATTTGAGCAAGGTAGTTTGAGATAAAGCTTTTGGCACTGCAAATTGACAAAAGGATTGGTCTCCTGGCAAAAAAAAACCCCAGTAGCAATCTCATCTATTGTTCAACAGTTCTGTGTTATTATAAAGCTCACTGCATGTGATCAGTGAATTTTTTGGTCAGAAAGCCTTGGGAAGCCAAGGGCTGGAAGTCTTGCAGGAACCTAATTACAGCTACGGCCATTCAACTTCACCTGTTTCATCTGCACCTGAAGCACCTGGAAGTTTACACAGCTCCAGACAATTGACAGAGGACATTTTTTTTTAAGTTCCAAATTTTCTTTCTAGTGGTTTGTGGCTGTTAGCAGGAGGGAGAGCATTTGAAGAGCCCCCAGGAACGTGACTACATGTGGTTAATGGACCTTCCCTCATGGTTACTTAGGACTGATACTATAAATTTCTAAACATCAAAAGCTGCAACCCCATTGTTACTCTTCAGTGGTTTCTCCCAATTAAAGAATATCTGCCCTAGTTCTCATTTTAGATTTCCTGTTAGTCAACTGCCATATACACCTAAACAGAAACTGTGAGTAAAATAACACAGTGGAATTAGACAGTATTCCTCTTCCTAACATGAACTTGTCATTTGATGGAACAGTTTGACTCCACAGACTTTATGTCTTTCAACAGCCAGAATTCTCCCAAGCTTCTCCCAAGACAAGGTTACAGTTCCAATTGAGTGTTCTACATATCTCTTAGGGCTTATCATTTTACGCCTCACTTTTAAATCTCCTACTCCTGTTGAGTTACTGACAGAGAGAGGGAGGAAAGAAAGGGGAGGAAATTCAGTGGCTAACCAAAAATAGGGGCAACCAACATACCCTTGGCTCTGATTTCACCTTTTACCTACATAGATATTCTCATCATTATAGACTGTACACACCTTCAGCAGACATCAATTTCTTGAAATGGGCAGCCATGTGGTCTTGAATGATGTACTGGTTGGACAGCTTGCAGGAAGGTCCGGGAGAAAAAGCTGCAAGAGGGAAAAAACTGAGTTTACTTGGTGGGACAAGCAATGTCTCAGGTAATAATAGTTCTGAAAATACTGTAATATTTATCCTCTCCTGCTTGCAATAACATCTAGCCAATATTCATTCTTTTATTTCAAAAATTAAGACTAGCACAGAACATAACATGAACAAGCGGTAGATTATTCCCATGAATAACATCATTATTTCATGGTTTTGAGTACCTGAGAATTATGGCTTACAATAAGTAATGCATGAGTCTTTGATATTGTTGAACTCTGGAGAATAACAGAGGATCTCACTGTTTAATATCTGATAGAATAAAAAGCATTTGCCTTCTGAAAAATTCAATACTAGAGAGTATTAAACAATGGTAGGGAGCATTAATACTATTATTAATGTTAATAGTGTTATTAGATAATATTATAAAGTACTGCAAAATTCAAGTTAGTATCTTGCCTCTTGGTACTACCAGACTTAACTCGAGTACTCTATAGTTAGGTAAAAGGACTGGATACAGACAAAGACAGAAGTAGGGCCAGAAGAGGAACCAGATCATGGAACTGAATTGTGTTACACACAGACTGACCATAATATCCCTATGAATCTCCAATTCAGATTCCCAGATTCAGAAGAATTTGTCTCTGTATCTGACCTAAGTTCATTAACTCAGGAAAAGAAGTTAAGAAGCAGATAAGCGTTTTTTTTGTTCCAATTTTTAACCTGGCAGTGTGGCTGAGACAGATAATTTTCTTTCAATCTGTTTCCAAACAAAAATATTGCTTATTTCTCAAACCCTCTCAATTCCTAACAGACAGGATTTGTAGATGGAAAGTTACTAGCACATAATGTTAAAAAATCAACAGAGTACTGGAGATCAGAAACCTAGTGTGCCTTTGGCTGTCTGTCCACAGACCCAGAATGACACTTAAGATAATCAGCCCATCCAACCCTATCCAGATTTGGTTTTCTGAGCCAACAAAAAAAATGATTGTTTCATTGTTCATGTCCCCAGTGTACAATTTAAGCTAATAACTTTGTTTCATAGCATTTATTGTGTTTTGAAAGAATAGGAGACCTCGGGTTGAGAGTCTGGGAATCAATCCTCCTAATCTCAGTTTGGCTGCATCCTTGCTGTGTTGCTGTTTCTTATCTCTTGCCTACCAAAGTGAGCTAGTGATACAAGCTTCTTTTCACTGCCAAGGAGCTTGAATACATTCAATTTATGGTGTCATCTTTTGAAAAAGCACCATAAGAAAGAGCAGAACAGAAAACCTGATGCTGGATTTGTTGCTTCACTTAGTATTATTCACTGATGTGCTCCTGCAAGTGACTCTAAGCCTGCCAGAAGAGCACTGACATGAAGATTGACTTCAACTGCTAGTCCAGTGTTGTGGTTTGAAAGCAAATTAGTGAAACGCTCAAAGTCAGAACTACAATTTAATAGGAANAGCAGCAGCACGTCCCAACATGACCAGCTGCAGAGAGGTGCTGTTACTTCAGCTCCAGGGCCACCCATTCTGATTGTGCATGGAACACATAGGCACAGTCAGAGTGCTTCCACCTGCACACAAGAAGGTGCAGAGACATCAGCAGAAATAGTGACTCCATGTTTGCTATGAAGCAGTGGAGAACTTGGTGCAGTATTCTGAGCAAACTGCATTTGCCTCTTGTCTCAATTAAATTAAGCGTGAGTAGTACAGACACCACAATGGAATCTGGTACCTGAAGCAGGCAAATACAAAGCTGACAAACTTTCTAATCACAGGCCTTTACGTCTCCAATTTTATTCACGGAAATCAGGCATGGGTGTCAATGCCATAATAAAGAAATAAAATAGTTAAAATCAGTACTATTCTGTTTCAAAGCTTTTATGTGCTTGAGACCAGTAGTTGTTCACTCCAAAACTTCTAAAAATAATTTTTTTTCATTAATTTTGTCAGTTGTGCTGTAACCTCCTGCTGGCCAAAGCAACTGGAACAAGCTTTTCAGTAATATCCAGCACCATCCCTAGCTAGTTTAAAGTGGGGTGGCTCTCCTGAGTTCAAGGAATGGCAATGCCCTAAATCACAGCATCTAGAGGCTCTCATAACTAAGGGAAAGAAAATAGTATTTTGGTAAATGCCCCAAATCTTTCCCTGATTGGTAGTGACAAGCTGATTTCAATATATGCAGTGAAAAAGACAGCATGGCAGAAGAACGAAGTGATAATCTAAAAAAATATCCAAAGATTAAAAAGGGATGGAAAATCCATTTATAAAAAGAACATTCTTTTCAAAATGAATAACTGCCCCAAATTTGAAATGCTAAAGATATACAAGGCATTGGTTCTTTAATCTAATTTTTTGTCTTTCATAAAATCTAACTCTATTCTGTGTCCAGAAAATTACTGACATTGTGCAATAAGCAACATTGTGGTTATTCCTATGTAAGGAAAGGAAAAAAAAAGCAAATTCCTTTCTTCACCAGAGACATTCTGTTGAACTTTGGCAAGTTATTTTGTGCTTCTGTGTCTCAATCTCTCTGAACAGAAGACATGAAGAATCACATCCCTTCGTCAAAGAAAAGACTTTAAGGATAAAAACGATGAAATGGGGAGAATTAGGAGGTGTCCAACTAAGTATTTCCCACCCTTACAGAAGGTGATCTTATTTGAGTTCACTGGAAAGTTTACACTTTCAAACAATTTTTTTTCTTATGTTTTCTTTGAGTAACTTCAAATTGAGGGAAATGGGAAATAGAAGTATACCGGGAATTTTAAATAGCCCTGTTAAGAGGCTCTGTTGATAGTGCAAACACACGTCAAGTCAAACTGAAACAGCCCTTTTGTGTGCTGTAAAGACAGGCAATGTTCTTAAGCCCACTTTTGAACAGAATCCAAGTTCTGTATTTTCTGCTGCCTTACACAGATCTCATTTGCTGCAACATTCAGCAAATCGCTTTATCCAAGTTTTCAAGGTTTTAGAGTTTCAACATTTTCTATATATGAGTACAGATCTATGTACAGAAAGTTGCCTGCTTTTGAAAATCTTTCCAAACTCTAAGGACTATTGTACTTCCAATACATTTACATCTTGTTTCTACACATGAGGAAAGATCTCTAGGAAACCAAGACCCAAGAACGAGTAATAAAGAACAGTGACAATCCTCTCAACAGTGACTCTTTTTTATTTCCAACTTTATAATGACTTTCCTAGCAATTTATTATAGTCCTGGATGTGTACTTCTGTGATGACTAATTTACCTAGTTTCCACTGATTGAATTGCAAGAGATTACCTCTGCAGATCATGTCTGGAGAATATATCATGTCTAGAGGTATAATGTTATACCATAAATCCAGTCATAGCAGTATTAAAGTTTGACTGATACACAATGACAATGACAGTGATAAAACATGTCTTTTTCATGTAGCTGAAAACAAAAAATATGCTTTTGAAAAACACAAGAGGTGACTTTGCTTCTCACCAGACTGCTGATTCAAAGCCACTATTTTTTTGGCTCTTACTGGGGTAAAAGTCTGTTCTCAGTAACATGTCCATTATTTTACCCTTTAAAGACTAATATAACTGCAGAGCTGCTATACTGAAAAGAGTTTATACCATTGCTAACTGCTAATTCCTACAAGTGGGAATATGGACTTGGAGAAGGTACAGTGGAACAGCATTTCTGAGAAGGGAAGTTTAAGGCAGAACAGCTCTCCAGCGGTTCTCCTACAGGTGCTTGGCAAAGATCCTGAACAGGAAAGCTGTGTGTCTAAATTAAGACAGTGAGATATACAGCAGCTACTAGAAAGACTTATCTACTTCACATTGTTTCAATAATAAAATTTGTACTTTTAATACTGTCATAATATTTAAGCTCTTATTCCAAAATTGGAGCTCTTAGTCATTTTCCAAGTAATAATGAGAATACTTACGGCTACTTTTGAGACTCATGTGTCCTCTGAAAGGTCCCATCAAGGAGTACGTAGGCACCATGGCTCTCTGGGACCCTTGGCAGGGAAGGAAAATTCATTGGTTATGTGTTAATGAGAGCATAAAGAATTATGATTATCTTTCTGCAGGTTCTTGCGGGAATTACAGAAGAATCATATCCTGGCCAGAATGCCGCACTACAACTGATACAGGTATGGAAAGGCTGGCACTTTGGATTTTTACTTTCCCTGCCAGATTTCCTCTGTTTGGTTTAATCTCTCTCAGTTAATAGGACCCTTTAGACCAGATACTTTGAGAGAAAATTCTCTGTTACAACAGCATTAGCAGGGCAATTTTCTACAGGCCACAAAAATGAGCCATGGCATTGTGCAAAGGTCACATATTTTGCAATCTGAAAGATCATCTCTGCTAAACATCTTCAAGGCAAAAGAAGGTGCAGCTCTGTTACTGTGCTGCATGTGCCCAAGGGAAGCAGTGGGGAAAAAAGCACAGCATTGAAGGTTTTCTAAAGATACTCCACAAAATAGTATAGGCTCTCATCACAGAAGTCAGACCTAGAAAAGCCAGACCCAACACAACAAAGAAAGTGAATAAACCCCCGCTCATTTGGAATTAGGGGTAGATTGCAAGAAGACAAATTCCACATACACAAAATTCCACCTATTTTATGAAGAAATGTCACACTGCTGACAGATGAATTTATCTCAGACAAGTAACAGTAAATTTTACAGCTAACAGGTAAAATTTAACAGCTGAAAGGGCCAAGTCTCAATTTCCAAACCCACATAGTTCACAGGAGCCAGACTGACAAAAATTCATAGGAAATCCAGAAGATTTCAGTCCCTACCTGTCCAGTGGTATGGTTTTCAACAGAATCATGTTCCTAACTCCCTCTAAAATCAAGGAAAAGCTGGTACCTTAATTTGCAAGTCTGATCATGGAGGCTAGACTTCAGTCCTCATTTTTAACTTACTTTTATCTTAGTGAAACTATTTGTCTATATGCAAAAGTTCCAGCAATAATTTTAACTGTAATTTAAATAGACTTTCTTCAGTTTAAAGACTGATTTTGATTCATTTTAAACCAACTCCTGGTTAATGTGAAGCAAGCCAGTAGCACTGCAATGTGCATACATAATCTTCTTCACCAGATAAATCTTATCACTTTAAACCCACACATAAAATTCCATGCTTCTTAAGCACATAAGTCAACTGGCACACAGGAGCCTAGTGCTCAGTAGCTTTATACTCCAAAGGGTTGTCTGGCAGCAGAAGTTGCTTAATTGTGAACTTGGATTTGCCTGATTTGATTTGACAGTTGTAAAGGAAATATCTCCTTAGAGATGATCCTGAATGTCAAAGGACATACCAAGTGCCATCAGAACTGGAAAAATCAATACAATTCTGTCTTTAGTTACAAGGCAAAGTTGTAATTTGGGGGAGGAACCGGGAGTGTCTGTCCCTTAAACCATGAAACCTTTTCTTTTGTTCTCCTACACAAATTTCAGAATAACTTTTGGTTTCAATGGCATGGCTGCATGTTGTGTTTATACCTTTAACCAAAATCTAAGGGCAGAAACTTTAGTCAGGTTTTGGATCTTTATTTGATGACACCTGTAAAAGAGGCTGTTTCTTTTGGAGAGTGCACTTTCATCTGCTTGTGAAATTCAGGCCTTACACTGGTAGCTTAGTTTTTGACAAAATCACCTGTCTGGAATGGCCTCCTATAAGATAAAAGAATGCAGGTAACAGAGAACATTAAGCCGTGTTGTGAGAAAACAAAGGCTGGAAAGATCATGAACAGTGCTTTTATTTTTTGTATCAGACTCTCTGCCACCTTAGACATAAAATAAAAATGCTATGAAATAAATGGGAGCAGAGTAAACTTTATTGCTTTTTCTCTGTGCTCATATTTCTAATTGTCATGGGTCTCTAAGTTAATAAAATCATCAAAAGGTCAGCTTATTTTTTTGTCTTTTGAAAACATCCTTCTGTAGTCACAACAGGATATGGGCAAAGGAAGTTACTGCTCTCAAATCCAAGGTAACACATCAAAATATTTGGTTATTTTTTAAATGCTATTTGTTTAGTGGTATTCCTTAAGCATTTTTAGTAATATTTTGGAAAATAGTGGAACTTAATCAAAGCTTCATATACACTGGCTAAAGATTTAAAAACAAATTAGTCTAGCTACATCTCATAATATTTCTACTAATAATTTTGATTCTTTATTTTGAAATATAAAGTATCTCTGGCTTAATCTTTGCTTCTTTTGGCTTTTTTTTAATGCCAAACATCTTGGAAAGGCATGAAAAATAGAAGGATATTATATTGAAAAGCAGTTTTAACCATGTGCAACTTTAGGACAGAGTAATTCTTTATCTTCTTGTGTCCAATCCTACCACTTTAGCTCAACAATTACTCTACGATTATTTGAAGTAGAAAAGCATCAGTGGGAAACTGCTCTGAGTGGGGACAGATAAAATGGAAGAAGCATGTATCAAAAACTGTAACTGTTTGGCAAAAGTACATTTAATTTAATAAGTGTGTGCTACGTGTAACCCATGACGCAGGCGCTAAACAGTTGTTGTGATGGAACAAGGTCACAATAATGGCAGATCTTTAATTAAACAGTTCCTTATAGGATCATTTTCAGCAGTTGACTCATGCCAAAATGTTGCTGCTGTTGTTTGAACTCTGGTGACTTCCTGAAGTTTCAACCAGATCACTGTCCCAGGCTCTGGACAAACAGTCAGGCTCTCATTAACAGACCCAAGAAGTTTATAACTGAAGTTTGCAAACCAGATAAATAGCAGTTAGGGGAAGAAAAAGCATTGCCTTTGTTGTGGGGGCTGAAAAAGCTGGCTTTGTTCATTGTAATGAGATGAAAAGATTTAATGGCAAAGAAATGCAATTTGATTTTCTGAGTATCAGACTTGTGCATAAACCTCAGGTCATTTACTTTTAACTTTGTTAAAATATTCAGAATTTTCATTCTAATGAGAAGAAACACTGCATAGCTTCTGTAGCTGCAGCCATGTTTGACTTAGAGAGCCCTACAAACTCATAGGAATGGTATATTTCCCCATAAAAAGCTGTAAAAAGGAAATTATTTTGGCAAGAAGTATTTTGAAAACTAATCAGATGTGATAGTTCTGGTTTTGAAGATTCATTGAGGTGGTCCAAGATCATGCATGAAGACAGAGCGTAGGCAAGGTGATGCCACTGGCAACATTCTCTAACATCCTCAGCTGCAAGATCTGGCCTTGAATGATGAACACCCTTCTCCAGAGCAAAATGTCTGATAGTGAAACAGTGGAATTGTCTGGTGGAGTTTCTGAATGTGAAAGGTTCAGACTCTTAAAACCAGTTGTTAGTGTTCCTTACAAGTTCAAGTCCTGGGGGCTTTACACACAGACTTTGTAAAACCATGCCTTAGCACTATAAAATAAATCAGCACCTATTCAGATGCTATTATTTCTGCCTTTTCTTACAATGAAAAAAGTAGTCTACAGCACTTGAAAAAATGGTGTTAATTTTTGTGAAGCTTTTAATTTGAGACATAACAGACTGAGAGGGAACAAAGCTTCTGCCTCACCTCTGCTGAAACTCAGGTACAGCAACAGAAGCTTTTGTGTTTTGGGATAATTTCAGAATGGAGGAACTTTTTAAGCCATCATGATTTATGACCACCTCTGTTAAATCTGTGTAAGACACAGTAGGAAATCTATACCACACACTCAATAGTTACCTACCCAACTACAAATCAAGCCCTGATCTTTGCAGTCACTGGGTGAGGGAACAAGACCCAGACGTAGCAGGGGCTCATTTCTATTTAATGATTTGTTTTGTTGTCAACACAGCCTCTTCAATTTCTTTGTGTTTTCTGCATTTCTGTAACACCTGAATCTGTCTCCCAACAGAAATGCTGCAGCAGGAGCTTTCACTTGTGCCAAACTGCTTTAATTTTACTGGATTGTAATAAGTCAGTTCCATTGGTTAGCATTACACTTCGCTATTTTACATCCATGCACGGTTCTTTTAACAGGAGACACATGCTGTAAATTATGTGTGAGAAAAATCAGGTCTATTGGTTTGTATCCCAAAGAAATCATACCTATTGAATATAAACCCCAGCGCACCTGAAAAGTGACAGTAAAAATGCTGAATGGAAATTAGAGAAAAGGGAGATGCTTTTTTCACATTTTCAATAATTACAACACACGGATATAACATGACCTTGCTATTGGCATTCACAGAAAACATAAGACAGACTCTTTCTGAATATTTTGAATTATCTACAATGAAATAGACTAAAACAAACAGCTAACCATTTCCTGCTGTGAGAGGATCATTCTCCAAAAACAAGGGATTTGATTCTGAAGCTTTGTACTTGTCTCCAGTAAGCTGCCGAGTAGCATCAACTCCCAGATTTGAGGGCTTTGTGTTGAAAAAATTGGCTCTCAGTACAAAAGTTAGTGGCAAATGCAGCTTTTAAGAAAGTTCCAGCATCAGTCTAGTCTCCTGTGCTATTATTCTCTATTGACAAAATATCCTCTTTCACACAGTCTTATTTTAGGATTCATCTCCACATACTGTAGTGGGCTGGAAACTTGCGGATATACGAGGCCATTCCCACTGATGAGAATGTGGAAAGTTTAGAATAGTTCTGAAATAGAAACAGATTTGATCATACATATTAAGCAATGGTATTTATGCTTGAAATAGGGATTTTCTATTGATAGAGCAAATTAGGGTAAAAAAGAGTGGACCTTTATCCACAGCAATGCAGAACTGCAGTGTCTGAGATATGCATTTGGCATTCAGACCTGACTAATAGACATGCATTGTTTTTCAGCATCCTAAAATCCACATTAATTTCCTAGTGGACTGGAATCAATCTGGTTTCATGTCTCAATACCTTCAGGAGCCTGGACTCCTTGTCAGGCATCAGATATGGAAGAAGCATTTACAAACTTAATCCAGAACATTAAAACAAACCCAGCTTGACTGCTGTTTGTGCAGTACTTTAAAGCTGCTCCAAAATTTTCCAGAAAAATTGGATTTTTGTGGCATTATTTGCTGGTTTGTCAAAACAGCAATATTTTGGAGAGAAAGAACAGAGTTTCTCTAAAATTCATGACTAAGGCCTGCAAGGAATTCTGCCAGCTGTAGGAGAGCAGAGGCTCCATATGGTCTTCCCTCTGCTGGATCTGCAGCCAGTCCAACACTTGCTGTTTCCAGGCTCACCAGCTTTGTAGAAGTAGCAGGACCATCCTCTCTCTTGTGAACCTCAAAACTACTTTTCAGAACTCAGCTTATGCCCAGTCTCTGAGTCCTGAAGCCCTGGGAGACTTTTCACCCGGGCTTCTCAGAACTCGCTCTGGTACAAATTCCTTAAACAATGTGAAAATTTGAAAGCCCTGGAATCTGGGAATCCAGACAGATTTTCCAGATTCAATTGGTTTGAAAAGAAAAAAGAATTTAAAGGTACAAGCAGAGGAGTTCTAAGACTTATTCTAATAAGGCACCATTTATCTTCCTTAGTTTTGGAACTTCCTGTGGAACAGCTCTGTCACTCAACTGCCTCTACTACAGCTTATCATACTTGAAGGGGGTGAACACTCTGATATTTGTATTTTGTGGTATTTATTTATCTGATCTCACAAACCACATGATTAACTGTTAAGAGCTTGAGGCAAATTACGCAACTATCACAGTTACATAAGTGATACCTTAGCAAGCCCCTGTGAAGATAGGGATGAACCCAAACCCAGGCCATCCTCCCACTGATCATGGGATCCAATTTTAGCAGTGCCTGTCAGCTGCAAGGGCCCTCAACAGAGCAAAGACACTCCTTTTCAAACGCCTTTGCTGTCACTGGGTGGTATCCACTTGAAGCTACAGAGAAAACATGGAGGAGCAATGAGAGACAGATGAAAGCAAGAAAGATCAAGGCAGTCCTTCATCAAATTCCTTTGATGTATACGGGAGGTGTTACAGTTTGGGTGTCTATACAGGCAGAAAAATAAGAGCAGGAGACAAAAAACAAGAAAACCATAAAAGCATGTGGAATAATTATGAATCTGCTCTTTATTTTCTATCTCTTGTCTTTAGCAAAACAGAGCATGGCTTAACTAATGATGTCTTTTAGGAGAATGTCTTTTTTTTTATAAGTGCTCAGACATTTTCACTCACTTTCTGCATGTCATTTCTACAGACAGATTAATTATTTCTTCTCATCCAGGACAGATACATAATCTCCTAGTAACACTTTCAAGACTCTGAAATAAACAGAAAGAGCACCTTAATTGTACCAGTCCTTTTATCTCAATTAAACATCTGTGGGCTGCTCAAGTACTGATTAGCCTGTACTCTTGCCCTGCAGGATAAAGAATGACTCCTGTTGGGCTTCTCATGGGCCAGAACTCATCTGCAAATTGTTATCATTTACACAGCATCCAAATGAAAGAACCTGACAGCAAGGAGCCTATTCATTAATATATAAACTGTAGTTGATGAAGCACAAATTACATGATTGCCCTAGAAAGTAACTGAGCTACCTCTCAAGTACACAGCCATGCTGTGGAACCTCATGGATTTCAGTGGGCAACACAGTCAAGTACTTATTTAATAAAGGCAGGAACTCTTTTTTGGTTTTCTAAAATAAGCATGCTGAAAGTGAAGCACTTCACATTTATCAGCAAGAAAAATGGCCCCTTCCTGGGCAGGTAAAATCAAGATATAAATAAATTTATACTGTCTCTGCTGATGGATATGAACTTGCAGCTGGCACTTTACTTCAGTTATTTTAGACTCCTTGGAAATTTCAAGCTTTAAAATCGCATCTGCCCCCCTCTCCCCCCGTTTCTTCCAAAAATCTGTTTTTCTGCTTAGCAGAGAGAACCCTGACTTTAGTAGGATGGGTGCAATACAGTCTTTCCCTTCTATCAATGTTCAAGACTCATCTTGGACATGGTCTATGCCTTGGAGCATCCCTTTCTCTACTGCCTGGGAGGTTTGTGGCAGCATCCAGCCAAGGATGTGCAGCCTACTCCACCAGCATGCTCTGCTCTCCCCCAGAGCAAGCAAATGTTTTCTCTCTATTCCCTGCGAAGAAGGTCGAGTGCTGTGGCAATGGAAATTTCCTCAAGCTTCAAATCGCTGTGAAGGGTTCTGCTGTCGTGACTGTGCAGCAATGTACAGATTTTAGGAATATGTTTATAATTAGTGCCTAACTTAGGGAATCAAAGAGCATGATGTGTACCTTTCCCCCTTCCAATCTGTTTTGTCTGGTCAAACCAGAGGTTTAAAGTTTCTCAGGGCTGTAGCTGTCCTTCACTCTGTGCAGTTTTGTGCCTCACAAAATGAGTCTTGATCTGCCACATTTAAGCACCAGCACAGCCCAGCCATCAAGTCACGAGAAACAATTTAACTTCAAATAAGAACTGAAACATGAGATGGATGCTGTTGGAAAATCCTGAGGTTTATGTGTCCACCACACTGGTCAGCCAAAGATTGCAGGCCATTTTCCCCCAAAGGGCTGAGAAAGGAAAAAGGGAAAGTGTTGTGTTCTTGTCCTGTTCTTAGACTTTTCCAGACATCTACTTATGGCCAGTACTGCAGACATATTTGACCAAATGAACTTCTGGTCAGATGCTTGGCAGCACTGGTCAAGTGTTTTCCCAATTTACAGCCTTCCTATAAATGATGTTCTATACAATGTAAGTTATAAATGAGAGAAAACTACTCAGTCTCAGTTTCTTCTGTCAGTATAACTTGGCTGATAACTGGCCTCCATTGTTTTGAGCAAAATAAAGCCACAGGCTGCATCAGGGCCTCCAACCTACAAACAGAAGAAACCCCAATTCTACCAGTCTTGTATGTTTTATTTACTATTTAAGCTCCTTGCCTATAAAGGCTGAATCTGGAAATAATGCCTAGTAGGAAAAACCCCAAAAAACACAGAGCAAATTCACTCATAATTAACAGGCTTTCGCATGACTTATTCTGTTAATTATATCCTAGTGTTTAGATGGCAAGGAATGGCAGGACATGTGTGAACTACATTAATTTAGAATTAAGAATGTACCTTAAAATAGACATTAAATCAAAAGGTTGACAGAGAGCACAGAAAAGAATATTTAACCAGAGCAGCTGGTAATTGCTGTCTCTTCTCCCTTGAGTTTTAGATATTTTTTCCATTACTTGACTGGATTTCCTCTGCTTATGCACATGCTTTGACTTTTTCTACATGACATGACATTGGAATGTTATTGACTGACAAAGCAAGAAATTTTGAAACCAACTTCTGTTCCATACAGTGAGGAATTGCTGAATTTTCCCTCTTTCTGTCAGGTATAATGCACTGTAAGGTAAAACTAGTGTTCAGAACAATTCCTAAAACTACACTATTGTATGCATGAACTATGTGAATAAATCTATCATTTATTTTGTTGGGATTTCGACAAGAAAATAATTTCATCCCTTTAATTCATCATGCTATTTATTATTATAGTATTATTTCTATTTTTCATTTTTCAAGCTCCAGAACTGTAAACCATCACTGATGTGCCATGTGGTAGGTCAAAGGTGACCATCTTGAACATAAGATCTTCACAAGGAACTGCAGTTCCCATTTGAAACCTGCTGGTTCACAGCAGTATGCTACAAGTTTCCACAGTTCACAGAGGTAACATGGCCTCTTCCTGCAGCAGCTGCACCAGTTAGAAATAACAGACTGATGGCTGAAGAGGAGAAAGAAAAAGCTGGGAACATCTTCTTTTCTTTGTGTCATGTCAGGGGCATGCTGTGCACTTGGCTGGGTGGCCAGGAAGCTCAGTCCAGCACCTTCAGCACTGGTGAGGCATAAGCAGTGTCAGGTGTCACAAAGCAAAGTCACCATCAGCCACAAGAGTGGCCACGGGAGGGTGAAGCACTGGATACCAGCAAACTGGAAATTTCTTCAGAGCAGGCAAAAGCTCCTGGTGGCCAAAAGCCAAAAAGAAGCTCTGTTCCATCTACTCATAAAGTCTCTAGCACAAGGATAGCAGGAACAGCAATGCTTCTGTTCCTAAATGCCAAGGAGAAAGCCCCATATGAGGCTGTATGAAGCACGATTCAGGGGATAACTACAGAGTCAGTACAAGGCACGAGCACTGTCTGTTCAAGAAACTGGGCTTTCTGTGGCATATGTCAATAAAATCAATGTTCCTTTGTATCACAGCTGCAGTCCATCTAGTTCAGCATCCTATCACCAGGGTTCTGCCTTTGAAGTACCTGCAAAAACCCCTTCAGCAACTGAATATATGACCCAATCTGTTCTTGTCCTCATACCACACCTTCTAACACCCAGAAGTTATGTTCCAAATAAGAGAAGAGATTAATCATTCTTCCCAGTAAATCTATTAGAATTTGCTATGTAGTAGTTGATACATCAGCTTGTGTCATCCTTAAACACAATTAAAAGGATGAGAAACAAGATCTCAGTGTTTATCAATACATTTTAGTATTAGCAAACACTTCAGCAGCTGCCTTGAAAGCATTTCAATTCCTCTCAAGTGGCAAGTATTTTCCAAATACTCCTGTGAACTGTATACTGCTACACTTCAACTAATGAGGCAAAATTAACAACTTCGAAGTTTTAAATTAAAGAACTAAAGACAGCCACTGATGTCTAAATGTGCTGAGATAAAATTAAACCTGCGATTTACAGCCAAATTCTCTAAAGTTGCACTGTCACAAAGTTATTGTGGTATTGGAGGACAGGGAAAAATATGTTATCAGATATTAGTGATAAACTCAGCCAAGGCTGAGACCAGCAAAATTTTGGAAGAATTTTAAGTTTTAAAGTTGTCATCATATGTTTGCGAGATCTTGGCTTAATCAGATCTTGCAGGGTGAAAAGATAGATATTTTAATGTGTCTTTCTTGAGTGATAAACATAAAAGCTTTCAGTAGGAATTCACTTCCCATGCAGAATGGGGCCAAGCACTCATAAATAACTAAAAGAGTTAAGACTTCCTCATTATCTTAATGGATCAGGCTGCCAGCACCAGCCAGATCTTGAAGTCTCTATTTACCTACCTGTACCTGTATATTCCTTGGTGTGTCTTAAAAAAGATTTTTGGAGTCTGCATTTTTGGGCAACTACAGCTATTCATGTATGAATGAAAATTTTTCTGTAACTTCATAACTGTTTCATTTATTTAGATGGGAACTTCTTTATATTGTTGCAATTTCTTAATATTTTCATACTGTGCTAATACAGAGCTCATCAGGACACCTTTATGCATATTTCTGTTTCTTTGCAATTCATTTTTAAAAAAAGTAGAGAGAAAAAACACCCCATAAAATCTCTTTCCCATTTTTATCCTTTACAACTGGCTCAATAAAACACCTAAAAATATATATAATTATTGTAATGGGCAAGCACAGTTTATTTGTGATTTTCAATCACCATTGTAAATTTGCTCCAGCCCCCACTAAAGTCCACAATGATGTTGACATTGGCCTCAATAAAGTCACAATTTGATCCTCTAGAAGCTCACAGGTGTTTCCAAGCAGAAGGTATGAAGAAATACAGGCAGGTATGTGCATGTTTGTGGGAGCAACAGAGAGGCCACACCTCTATCTTGTATTCCAAAACTATGTACTCAAGTAGTTTCTTCAAATAACAAGAGGGCTTGGCTGAAAGGGGCTTTGTTGACTGCTAAAGACTCAGCAAAATGAACTCTTCAAAATGTGCAGCTGGACTGGACTGTTGCAACCAAACTTATTTTCTGAAAAAAGCCACTTTCTGCTAGCAGTTAATTGAAAAAAAAAAAAAAAAAGTACCTGATTAAATGAATCCCTCTGAAGGAGGTCTGAGTAATTTCAGATGCATGAACATTTGCAAGGTGGTACTGACTAAGCTACTACAGTAAAACAATGGCTGGCTTCCTCATGAAGACTCAGCTCTTCTCAGTAAATGACCTACAGTGGTGTGGGACAGTTTTCTGATTTTTATTTGCTCTTTCTTCTCTTCACAAATGGTGCAAGGCACATGTTAGATCAGACAGCAAGCAGAGCATTCAGTAGGAGAGAACAACATTGTTTGAAACTACAGCACTGTGAAGCTAACAGGCTTTCCTGACACGGGATTTTTACTCTTTTTTTCCTTGTTTTCACTGTGCAAGCAAGAGCATTCCCGATACAAGGCAAAATTAGTTAACAGAGCAAGATCATACAGCATAGTAGGGGAGCCCTGCTGTTCCTCACAGAAAGAACGTCAGAACTGGAAGGAGGAGGTATTAAATGCAATTCCCTGCTGCTCGCTCTCTCAAGGCACCGGCAGCTCTCCACTGGAGGCCTGCTAGCTGCAATCAAAGTTTGCCCTAAGAGACCTTCTCCACCACAAAGCCATAAGCACCAGCAACACACCAGACTAGAAAGCTCGGATTAAATTTTAGCGCAGTCCTGGAAGCCTTACGTGAAGGAGGATCCTCAGTTCTGCTATTTCTGAGTGAGGCTCTGCAGGATTTCACAGGATCACAGTGGAGGTGGGAAGAGACTTCTGGAGGTTATTTGATCCTGCCCCCCTGCTCAAGTAGGGCCACCCAGAGCAGGAAGCCCAGAGCCGTGTCCAGGCGGCTTTTGAATGTCTCCTAGGAGGGACAGCTCACCAGGCAACCTGCGCCTGTGCTCTGTCACCCCCACAGGGGCAGGGATCCCCGGTGTTCAGGGAGTGCCCGCTGTGTGTGCCTGTGCCCTGTCACCCTCACAGGGCAGGGATCTCCGGTGTTCAGGGAGTGCCCGCTGTGTGTGCCTGTGCCCTGTCACC
>VZTZ01009474.1:776308-826394 GCA_013400955.1 Drymodes brunneopygia
TCGGCAGCAGAGGCTGGCGGAGCGTGTGCGGCTGGGAGCGGCTGGGAGCGGCCCCGCAGCGCTCGCACACGGGCGGCCAGGAGACACCCGCGGATGGAAGGGTCCGCTTGGCACATCAAACATTTGGGGCTCCAACGCGGCCTTCAGCCTCTCAGGCCGGCCCGGGCAGGCCCAGAGGGGCACCTGCACCAAAAGCCTGAGGTGTGAGCAAAGCCGAAGTGACCAGAACCACAATAGTGCTGGTCAGCAGGTCCTGTGAGGGCTGTGCCTTAGTGCCTTTCTGAACCAGGCATCTCTGAAGGTGTCACGAAAAAAAAAAAAGGCCTGGAAGCAGGAATGCTCCCCACACATTTAATGTTCAGAGCAATGTTAATGATGTAAAGAGCTATTGATTGAGATGAACATTTGGAGCGTAAGTATCAGGCATAAAAGTGCTTGGTTATCAATAGTCTGTCTTTGGAGCTATCTTAGAAACAGGCATTACTGTGGAGTTCATTAGCTTTTTTGAGAGCATGCACTCACCCTGAAGGGTATGTTCTCTCTTTCCTTGGTACGTTAAATTCACATTAAACATAAAGGGAGCCACGTGCGTGTAATGAACCAGCGTATAGCCCAGGGCACACACACTCTCTCACCGGCCTCCATTATCTGCATTAAGTGACCAGAGGATAAATTAGGCCTCATGTGAGCACTACCCTGATATTTCCTGCAGTTTTTAAAAGATGTGTTTATCCAGAACTCTGTGTCCACTCCCTGTCAGATCATGCAGCTCCCAAAGAAGTTGTTGAGAAGCTGTGTGGCAGTGCAGAGCTGGAACTGAAGAAACCTCAGTGGAAGAATACAGGTCATAGGATCAGGCAAAATGTTATACCAAAGGAAAGCATAGACTCATGTAAATTTGAAGCAAATTCTTCACGGGATTATTAGCAGGGATAAAATCTAGCATTTTCAGAACCCAGATAGTGTTTTAGCACTTCACCTGAAGGAGTATTTTAATTACAGGCAGTTAGAGTACACTCTTACGGATTGTGCCTGAGCCTCTGCAGAGGAACACCTTTGTTTTAGTCAGTGGGTTTCACACACTGTAGAGTAAGAGGTGAGGAAAGGCACTCTGAGTAGAGCATACTGATCATTGGTGCTCTTTGTGTGTGCCTGAAGAGGTTTAGATATCAATACCATGCTCCAGAAAAGAGTGTAAGTTGTAGTAAACAAATTGTTGCAGTGCCTTGCCATTTTTTTTATGTAGGGAATTGTTCAGTGTTTTCAGACCCTTCAAGAAATATGCCCATGTAGCAAGTGGAAGACAGACTCTCTACCTAAAAGTCTCCAGATTAATTAAATCAGGCAACTAAACACTTTTGTCTTCTAACTTCTTGTCTTCTAGCAGATCACTACAAGTGACAAATGTTCTGAAGAACAAGCTATGCTTTAAATTTCACCTCGGCAGTTAATTTGCATAGAAATAACTGAGGAATCCTTTAATTATCCCACAGTTCTGCTGAAGATAGACAAGAGCTATAGCTCATACTCTCTCAGTTATGTTGGTGTAGCAAGAATAACGAGCAGATAGAAAAAAAGCATTTTTGTTATTGAAGTCAGGACACCCATGTCCGAATGCACACAGGGAGCAGATGTCTTAAGTAAGAAGATACCGTTTATCCACAGGCGCCGCTGGGGGTTGAACCAAGAGAAAGTTGCGTAGATCACACGCCCGCAATCAAGAAAAGTTTCTCTTAATGTGCTGTTTCTGTTACAACCAAGACAAGGCTTTTACATCCTTTAAACACCTGCTTTTCTCCCATCAGTCATTGTTTTGATTAAAGAGGAGGAAAACCAAAACAAACATCTTATGTAGAAGATACAGAGCTATTTTGAAGAGCTTCCTTTACAAAGGCTCCTCTTGGGACCCCATCTGTCTCACAGAGTGGATCTCTAGTCTAAACTATCTTTCTCTGTGAACAGGTAAGTTTGCATGCTTTTATTGCCTTTTCATCTAAGGCAGGTTTGTGGCTTGTATTTAATTAGCATATCTTATGCTGGCACTCTTGAAAATGAAAAAACAAAGGTTTGTTGAATGCAGACTTATAAAGAAATTCAGAATGCTGAGGAATAAGCAAGAGAGAAAGATCATAAAACAGCAAATTGCTGTTTATCCTCATAAAGACAAAATAAGCTGTTTACTGTTCTTTCTTCCTTTTCTTTAATTAGACTTAGCAGCCTCTCTTTATGCTGACCATGATAGAGTTTTGCTTACAACCTTACTTTGGTTAAAGTCAGTAACAAGATTTTTTTGAGGCCCGATTCTGCAAGAATAAGGCAATCCCAATCTTACTGTATATAACTTCTGATTTGGTATGTTTCTGGACAATATTTGTGTCATGCCTAAAGAAAGAAATACAGCTCTTTCAAAGTGTTTTGATCAAAGTTATACTCAGTGTTTGGGTTTGCAAACGTTCAAGATGAAGCAACTTTTTTATTTCAATTCACAAGTGGGAATAAGAAGCTTTGAACTTTAAACTTGATTATTGTGACATTCCGGTTATGTTATTATTTTCACTTTCTCTGATACAATTTGGTCAGGAGACAACATAAAAAGAAGTATTAATAAATATTGGTCTGGTTCTGTAACCTTTTATTTGAGTGAGTAATAGCACTGAGACTGGAGGGACTGCTACTTCTACAGGTAGAACAGTGATGGGAACATTTAGTTTCTTAAAGATTTAATTCATTAATAAAATACAAGAAAGACGTATAAAATTTCAGTGTTGCTGGACTTTTCAAGACGCACAGCAACTAAACAAACAGCTGAATGATCTAGCAGCAGCAGGAGACCTGCTAATGCAAATACTTAGTGGTGTGACTCATAAAAAACAAGCTGAAAGAAAAACATTAACCAGCTTGCCCTTTCTCCCTCCTTCCTTCCCTCCCTCCTTCCCTCCTATCTGCTTCCCTCTTCCCCCATCCTCTATCTTAAAAGCATAAGCAGATCAACACCACAGAATTTTTCCCTGCTTGCACATGGTATATCCAAAAGAATTGGTAAGGAAGGCAAAAGTGTGATGTCATTCCATTTTAACTTGTAAACCAATCTATGTCAGTCTCCTGCTTGCTGAATCCCCAGAAGAGGTCTAAAGAGCTTTGCTATCTGTCTTACTGCATTTGTTAGTCACCATCTTGGTGTGTAGGGCTAATCCCGACATGGGGAACAATCATGGAGTAAAAAAAGCCATTAAGTCTCAGACTTCAAATGTAGTGGTGCTGCAAAAACTCCTTAGAGGCTTTAGAACCTAATTTTCAAAATCATAACATAATTTCAAAATCAGACATAAGTGTATAATCCCAACCTTCAGCAATCTTAATCTATCTGTGGGATTTTCATATGAATTAATATTATCCTTTGGTTCTCTGCTTTCTCTCTGTTTCTTTCAGTGGATACTGTTAAAAGTTGGGTGTACCATGAGGTGTCTGAAGTTTTCTCTGCAGTTGTCTGAGGCTTTATTATTCTAAATTTTCTTTCCAGGAAGCTGCAGTCACATGAGTTTAACCAACATGTGAGGTGGTCACGTTAGTAAAGGGTCACGTTTGAGTCAATGTGAGATTCAAATTATTAGAATTAAAAAGTATTTATTGATTGTGATTGCCATATACAATTGTCACTCAGAGAGGAGACCATTCTCTTAATGGGCTTCCTAAAGCACAGATTTTACTTCTTTTGAGAAATTACTGGCTGTCAATGCTTACACTACCCTGTCAACATCAGCATATTGCAACTCTAAGCACACCATAAAGACTGCAGAATTAAGATTCTGATGAGATTATTCCAGCATCTTCTTTTTTTTTAATATTGAATGTAAAAATCTGCATTCTCACTCATCACCAACCTAAACTGATGAAATCAGTACTTAGAAATGTACTTACATCTGCTCATTTTTCTCCAGACTACATCTTAATAGCACAGTTATAAGTTACTCTTGTTTTTGTTGAAATTTAAAAAGTCAAATCTATCCTTACTCTTTCTCATCTAATATATAAATAGCCTGATTTGTTTCTTGGAAACCTTAATTCTCACTGAAATAAACTGGTAGAGGAACAAGTTTCTAAAATACATGTTTCCAACCACTGGGAGGAAGTCTATCTTACTAATGTATTTATCATTAATCTGCAGTAATGATCCAGAAACTCAAACCAGCAGAAAAGATAAAAATACAGAGGCAAGCCTTAAATAACTTGTTGACAGAGAAGATTTAGAAGCAAATTTAACCCCAATCTCAGCTACAGTGACCACTTGCCACTCTGGTTGCGCATGGCATTTTATTCTGTGCTTTTTACTGGTTCATCACACATCTGTAGAGCAGACACTGTGCCTTGAGCCTTCATAGGAAACTGCACAGCTGAATGCAGCACCATAAGAGAAGGCAGGATTTGGGAGCTGGTACAAGAAGTCTGTTCTCTAAGCCTGTTTGAGGGTACACCATCAGCATCTTCAGCTCGTGGTATGGACTTTGTAGGCAGGGCTGGTAGATCCTACAGGTCCTGAAGTCATGGAGCTAATTAGGCATTACAGTGATGAGGTAGCTTAGCCTGGATGAACCCATCCACCAGCCATATGGAGCTCTGCAGGAATGTTGTTTCTGGAGAGACACTCCAGATAGAAATGTTCAGTCTGATAAAGGCTTGGAGTGGAGGATTTAACATCTTCACCTGAGACTCTGCTGAGTATTGCTTTTCTGTGTTCACTGCAGAAGATGCATCTGCACAGTGAAAGGAAGGATGATCACAGATTCAGTCTATTTTAGAAAAAAGCAAGATCAAATATAAGTTTGCGGACTGAGCTTCATTTTTCCAAAATAAAACTCATGATCCAGTGATTCCACGCCCTTCATATTCAAAGGAAAAACAAGCAATATAAATGCTGATGGACATGTATGAGATTTAATTCATGGTATTAGTAAGAATTCAAATTATTACTGTCATTGTTAGTAAGGCAATTATTTCATTAACTAGTTTACAAATAATTAGATGAATCTGTTTTATAATATTTTCAACAGATCTCAGTCTGGATGTGGATGGATGATCCTTGTTGAAGTGCAGAGATGTCTGCTGAAATATTTAATTTTTGTTACAAGGGCACATTCCATGGCATGGCCATGTCATGTGTTACCTTGGCTGTAACATTATATTGCTTAAATCACTATGAAAGCACAGTTCAATGCATTGTGCAAGAGACCTGGTAACTGCTTCCCAGCAATGATGAGAATGAGTTATGAGCCTCTCTGCTTCTTCCTAAAATAACAGGGAATGAATTTCATATGGGCAAACACTTGACTCATTCTTCTTGGAACTGATAGCTTACCACACAGGACTTGGAGGCTGCTCAGTGAACCAGTCCACGGTTCACAGGAAGAAGAAGCCTCCAGAGGAGCTCAGACACTCAAAGAATAGCATTCTTGGCCAAAAATAACTCGGAGCACTGAAAACAAATTGAAAAAAAGTGTTGGTCTACTTGTAAATCTGTTGCAGCAACATGTACCTCCAGTCACATCTGAGAGATGAATGGTACATCCATCTTTGTCTCTTCGCTCTTCTGTTTCCAACCAAAGCTTCTTCCCAACCAAACCAGCACTACATAGGATACACATAGGCTTGTGACCATGAGTCACAGGATCTATGGCAGCTGCTGCTGGTGAGGACCCTGGTGCAAGATGTGAAGGTAAGAATGGCTGCCTTGGGGATTGCATTGATACAGTGATATCTGCACAGGGGCTGAGAGATGCAGGAGGGCTGAGGCTAGAACTGCAGCAATGGCAGTGTGAGAGAGGGACAGTCCCACGTAGGATGCTGTATGAACGGATGGGTAGGCATCATCCTTGGAGTGTCCTGAATGAATGCGCAAATGATGCAAAGCACCACATTGTGTTGGGGGTTTCAGCAGTGTTTCATATGGATGTGTGTGAACGTGGGGGTGGGGGTGAGATGGATCCAGAACAGCAGAATCAATACATCTCTGCTATCTGTTCACACCCGCTGGTGAACTGGAGGTCACCTTTCCTCCTGCATCCTCCACAGATGCTGTCTGGCTTGCTCTCGGGTCTGTAGCAGACTGTGAGGAATGGCATGGCCAAGTTTTGGAGTCTATGTGTTTTGTCTTGACTGACAGACTTCTGCAGACACTTTGGCACAAAGTAGAAAATGGCTCACTGACAGCAGAAGGAATATGTCCTTCTTGGAGATGTGATTTCTTCCTTGGATGAAGGAGCTACTGTGTACTGTCAGCCAGCATTCTTGCTGAATGTTGAATTTCCAAATTAAAAAAAAAGATTTAACTGTACACAAGGCAATATGAAATGTGCTATGAATGCTGCAGTGCCATTAATCTTTATGGACTATTGTGTAGATAGGAAACCAAACCCAAACCTACCTACATACCTTCTTTCCTTCATTTGTGTTCCCTTCCCTACTCCATGTGCAACCACTCCTTCATGACAGTGATAAAACATTCATTCCTTGCCCACGAGTTTAAATAGGGGGATAGAGGGTGATCAGCTTGACAAGAGCAAGGGAAAGGGTCTGGAAAAGTTTGGTGATAGCAGGAAGAAGAAGAACTGATCAGTCTTTAAAGTGTGATCACTCCTCATTCCCTTGCTTCTGAAAATATATAATTCCAGTACCTGTACCAGGGAAAGTATAATCTTTCCCTGGGAAAATTTCAGGTATGCCTGCTCCAAGAAGTATACTTAACATAGTCATTTGTATGCTGACAAATCAACCTTCATTCCAGAAATGGCATGAGTCTCCAAGGAGAGAACAACTTTTCTCTTCCAGAGTACTCGTGGCCTGAGGCTCATCTCTGTAAACTGTCTACAACTGAGGTTTCTCTGCACTGGGAAATTATATTCATGTTGGAACAGGAATGCAGGAAATTAATGTGGTAACAAACACTGTGCTAAACACAACCATCTATATTTGGAGTTGGACTCTCCTTTGTGCTAAATCCTGCTTACCTACACAGGAAGCTATAAAAGGATTTTGAAGTGGATAAAATCATTTGAATCAGAGGCTTTAAACAATACATGGAATACACCAATTTGAAGGACTTGTTTTAATTTCACTGACTGGTGTAAAGACAGCATAAAACAAGTAATTTGAAGGAGACTTACCATTGTCTGAATTGGTCATAGCAGCTTCATGATGAAGTTGAGTTTGTACTTGATAACAGAGACAAGTAAAATAAAAAACCCTGTGAACCTCTTTATAGACTCAAAGAGGATCATGTTCTTATATTAATATGCTAGAAGAAATATGATTAACATGGTTATCTTCTCCTGAAGACACATGTCAAAAAACCTAGGAAGCATCCAACACCCTTTGCCCATTCTTGCAGAGGATCAGGAGGTGCTATTTAAAAATGGCAGGCTCAGAGTGACATGAAAATCCCATTTGTTAAATGTCTTTTAGGACCAAACACACTCTGTTCTATCCAGTTGCTCGTTTTGTTAGGACCTGTGCATCACTAGGAGTGCTTCCTGTTACAATATGTTATTTTTGAACAAAGATAAGTTTCATTTGCCTTCTCTGAGAATTGCCATATGTAAGTACCTGTAATGGGTTTGAACAAATCATAATAAGACTGGAAATATTAGACAGTAACTACTTAATGCTGCAGTTATTTTATTAATTTTTTGTTTGTTACTAAGGTAGTAAAAGTAATTGAAATGTTAATCTAGAATATTTACTAGGGCATTATGTCTGCTCTATATTCAAGTCATGTTGCAGTGCTGTGGGTTAAAGACAGATTCACTACTAGAAAAATGCGAAATTCTTGGATCTCTGCAGTTTTGACTTAAGGGATTGAACTGCATTAATTGTACTTGTTTTCTGCCCACAGGGTGTAAAGAGATGATCAAACAGTTGGCAAGCCTTATATGACTTTGATAATGTTGTATCCTAACGACAATAGATCTGCAAAAGCAGGAATTTCTCCAGAAGTTAGCCTATAGGGTAACTATTTTTGCAGGCAGTGTAGTGCAGGTGTAAAAAAGCTAGCAAGGGTGTGACCTTGGGGAGTTCTATACTTGGTAATTTCTGATTCAGATCATGGGTTCTTTTTGTTGAGCTTGGATAGAGTTACATGAAATATTTTTAAAATGAAGGGATATACATAGTACAAGGTGGAAGATGCTGGTGTTATTTTAAGTCTGTTTTCATGCAGCATAGAAAGTGACACAGTGTTTTGGATATTGTACTGAGAAGAAAAGCCAAGAAACTCTGTTTTTAAATCCTGATACTGACATTTACTCAGAGCCAGAAAGAATGAGCCAGCTCCTGAGGCACAGTTACCCCACTTTTGCTAGAGGATCACTAACTCCCCCAAGGTTATTGTATTTTCAAAATGTAGAAACAATTCTTATATTATGAAGGTTAACCAGATCATGTATGACAAATTGCTTTGAAGATTGAGTATTGAAGAAATTACATACTTTTAAATAGGGCTCAATATTTAATAACCTATCAGATAGCTGGCTCCTGCTCCCTCCCTCTTGCAACAATTTTGCAATTTGTTGTAAGGACAGTGGGGTGACCTCCAGAGTTTCTACAATTTTCATGCCCATTTTATTTGAAGACAGCAATGCCTGGTCTAAATGACTCTTTGTGTTGTCTCCAACTCCAGCTCCATGTAGCACTTTTAGTCCTGTGATGATTCAGGAGACAAAACAACTACTTAAGCTATAAGATCCCTTAGCACTTGAGATATTTTATCATGTATCCAAATTCCAGCATTGTGTCAGATGCACATTTTCTCTACTTTCCTCACTCATTAGCCACTATTCAAAAAGAGAGCCAGTGGTTCCATCAGCTGAATACTTCAGTATATAGATGTGATCAAAGTGAAATCATGACAAATAAATGGCATAGGAAAAGCATAATTGTATAATTGCAGGCAGAAGAATCAAGTGTGTGCCCACTTACTGTATTTGGACTGGAGAGAAGTATTGTTTTGTAAGAACAATTTCCTAGCTATGGGAAAATAAAATTTCTGGCATATCTCTTAATCTGAAAACTCAGGGAAATTTAGAGCTGCATGTGAAATTTGTGGTTAAGACCCAGCTCTGGGGAAAGTAGAAGTGTTGATGAAGAAAGTTATGGTAAAATGATGACAGATAAATCTGTGAGATAAATGGTGTGATAAATCTGTGTGGGTCTGCCAAGAGAGATGATTTTTGTTTATGCTGTTCTTGTACTCTGTTCCGTGTGCATACTCGTGTCAGTTCTCAAAGACAGGTGCTCAGGTGCTGAGCTGACTGTCTCACTGGTCTCGGTGGATATGGATGTTTTTGGAAATTGCACCAGTTCCCCTCTGCATATGGGAATAGGCATTGCTGTATGGCACTCTTCCACATCCTTGACCCAATAGCTTCACTTCAGGAGTAGGGGACAGCAGTGGTGACCTCAGCTACTTGTAGCCTCAGCTGGTGCTGAGCCCCTGGCCTTGTGCCAGTTGCATTTGGGGTGATTTGTAGCTCTTGCTCACTCTTGTCTACTCCCCAGCTCATTCCAAACAGCACAGTTGGATTCTGGCTTTACACTCTTACACAAGAGCTTCTCTCACGCCTCAGGGGCTGGGAGAATGAAGAGAGAGCATGGTCCAGGTTTCTCCATGTGTGAGAGCCCCACATAACAGATAGGCAGGATGTTATGTGACCGTACCCTTGCTGATGGACACAGGGCTGTGCAGGATAGGTCTCTCTTCCCAGTGCAGACATCCAGACACATTTTAGTGGGAATTCCTCACCATTGCTGCAGAAACTTAAAGGGCTATGGTAGTACTTAAAGTTCGGGGTTGCTCAGACCTCTGGAACAGGATTTGGTCTGTATTAAGTAAATTGTATTGAATTTAGAATCTGTTGCTGACTTCCAGTTAAATCAACAAATATGAATACGGAACAATTAAATACATTGCTCGCTAACTGCACAGAAGATGTACGTGTTCTATTACATCTCATTCTGTTATTTTTGTCCTTTGGTTAATAAATATAATAAACATACCCAACCTAAATACATTACTGCAGGATGCTAATATACTGAGGATATTGAATATAATAGTTGTCCTGGAGAAATCGTCCAACAGAACAAATAAAAAAATACACAAATAATTTCATGGGCTTTGATGTGATTATTCTGTCTTAAATTTCTAAGGACAACAATTATCACTCTAATAACTTTCTCAGAAGTCCTAAATAGCAAGATAGAGGAACAAAGGATAAGCACCAGAGCCACAGACCTGTAACAGACTTAGACCATCTATAGTGAATTTCGCTCTATTTTAAACAGTTGATTGTGCAGCATATGTGTAGCTAAGGGAATCTTTCCTAAGATAAGCAAAAATAGTAATGAGTAACATATTTGTGCTTTATAGAGGTATATATTCATGAACATAATTTATCTGACCTTAGCCGAGCTTTGGTTATCTGTCAGAAGACTTCTCATCTTTTATGAAAAATGTATTTTCTGAGAAATAAATTATTTATTTCAAAGCAAGCCAGCTACATTTTTCAGTAAAACAAACAAAATTCCCAAATTCAGAGCTTTCAAGCACACAAGAATGTCGAACTAATCACTCAGTATTATTTTGTGTTCTTTTATAAATGTTTCAACACTGCAATTTAAATCAGCAGGCTACCTGTTCAACATGATTTTCAGAGAGATTCCAACTGAGCCCTGATCTGTAAAAGTATAGACTTTAAAAAGGTTCTCATTTTTGTTGTGCAAGTGCTCAAGGATTGAATGGAAGAGTGAAATCAAGATGCATGTGAAGGGCTATTTTTAGTTTTGCATTTTCCATAGCTAGGTTGGTTACAAATAGGATGTGTGAACTCTGGAGTAAGAATTGAAATGCAGACCACAACCATGTATTTCTTGAAATAGCACATGGTTAAATAGATATTGATACTTTTACTTATGCATGAACAATGTTCTGTGGATTTCTTCAATAAATAAAAAACCCCAGGAAATTGATGCTTTGAGCCTTCTGAGTCTTCACACATCCTTGCAACACCAGTGCAAGAAATCCACTTACTCTTTCTGTCATTTTTCTGTTATCAATCATGTAATTCATATCAAAGGAGTTGAATCAGAACCTCTTATACATATACATAGAGCAAATAGCTCTGAAACCAGCTGCCTTGAAATATAAAGTTGTTCTTTGCAGGGAACAGCTCTAGTCTTGTCTGTGTTGAAGATATTCCCATATAAATAGCATTTCCTGAGTTTTCCAGTGGTTTTCCTTAAACTTGACAGGCTTAGTTGGTTTTGGGGTTTTAGTTTGTCATTGTGTTCCATTTTCAAAATATGACTGAAAGAGGTCGGTGCTTTAATCTCCATGTGACTGCTGGATTTTTATGTTCCAAACACCCACCATCCCAACTGCAATATATCTAAAATATGATCTATAGCTTCCTGAAAATTTGCATAGAAGTTCACAAATATTAGTCATTTCGAGGAATGACACTCATTTTAATACCAACAACTATTGTGTGCCAAATAACTTCGTGTCTCCTTACCCGTCCATGTGTATTGGTAAAAATTATCTGTGTCACGCAGGATTGCATAGCAGCGTAGAAGAGTCCTTGTATGGCCTCATATCACATTAAGTTTACTGCTTGAAGGCTGTCCATCAAAGCATTTTGTGCATCATTAGCTTGTTCCTTGCCAGATGACGTGGTACCCACACAAATATTACCATCTGGTAACTTCTGCTTAAAGCAGCTGTTGTCAGAATATTCCAGAATTTTAATCAGCCTCTAGATTTCTAAATGCCCAAGTCAAGATACTTTTGATCTCATTGCAGGCAGAAGAGCTTCTTGGGTGACAGGGCTGCACTACAGTGTGCTGATCTCCTCCTTGAGCTGTGTCCATGCGCAAAAGGGTCACGTTCCAGATTTAAGTCCTGAGATGACAATTGACTTGCTTTAGGATAACTTCCTGTGGGAAGTTCCATCTTCCAGGTCATACTTAAAGAACTAAGGAGTACAGAATGCAAGAGAACAAGAGCTGTCCACTAAATTGTGATGGTCTGAAGGTTGCTTTGGCTCTTGAGTTTTAAGGTAGGATGCAACAGAAAGTGTGCTATTTATTTTGGTGTGATACTTCTTAATGACTGTGCATTGATAAAAACAGCTACTTTTAGGTTTTGAGATATTTGGGTCAGATAAAAATAAAACACTCAGCCTGGGCTAAAAAGGAAAGGAATCTTCTATACAGCTTTGCAAATGGGAAAATCCTAAAGAACAAATACTCAGTGTGGGCTTTTTTTTCACAGGGATTTATTTATAATTTCAGAAGGACACAGTAGTGGGAAGATATTGATCAAAACACTGGCAAAAATAGGTCTTGCATGGCTGACATATAACAGTTGTGAAAACTTATTCTCCATTTCCTTGAGTCACAGTAAAGTTTACATCTTAAGAACCAGGAATTACTTGTAGACATTTCTGTGTAACATAGTAGCAAGGAATAGTATTGATGTAGTTACAGATACTAGGTATAATTATTTCTTTACCAGCACCAATGAGGATTTTTTTCCCAGTGAATTCAGTACCTTGTTTTCCAGACAGTGGACTTCTGTCATTGATGCAGCCCATTCGTATGGCCCGTATTTGTAACTATAGAGAACAACTATGTGTTGCTGAAAATTATGATTCCTTCTAGGAATTTTTGGAGGAGAGAAAACTGGGAGACTTATTGCTATAACAGTGGATAAAATGAAGCCCTCTACAGAAGAATTCTATTGGCGTGGGATTTCTGTGAAACAGCAGAATGTAGGTAAAAAATCAGTGGGTACTTTCTCTAAAAGTTTAACACAAAAGAGTTTAAATATAAATTCTCCATTATCTGATTTTACTAGTTACCAAGACAAACAAAGAAACAAAATCTTGCCCCCCGCCATAATTCTGTAATATTTTATTTTCCTGAACATTAAAAATTCTTATGCTGTTGATTTTCACATCCCCTTCTTATAATGGCCAAAATTTGTATTCATATTTGCCATACAGCCCTTAAAAAATACCAGCTGCAAAGACTGGGCTACTGCCTTAGAAAATGCAAATATTAATGTTGTTCCTAGGGAATGCTCTTTGGGAGTGTTTTCTAGTATAGACACTGCTGCATACAGATATTACAAAGAGACAGAAGTGTTTTACTATGGTTCTTATGTTCTGCAGATTCTCGAAGGTCTCCTTTCCTACTGAATTCTTATGGTTAAATGTTTTCCACATTTGTGGCAGCTGAAGTTGTGTGGGATTGATATCTGCCTGTCCAACAGAGTCTAGGAAAAGGTGGAGGATTTGCCTCAGCAAGGCCAGAGCTGCAGATAGGTCATTGTTGGTGCCTTCTGCCCTTGGCACTGCATGTTTTCTGCTATTTGTAGTGAACTCCCTGCTCAGTTCTGGCAGAGTGGCTGCCTACCCTTTCACTTGACACTGCCACTTCTCCCCAAGTGATTAAGGGACTGGATCTCCTAGTTTTTCACAGTTATTGTCACTGGTTTGCTTCGTGACAGAGCACAAGTCAAGAGTGAGCCACATTTGCCCTATGTTAAATGGCTACACAGAAATAGCACAGGAGATTAATTTGGATGAAACAGAGTATATATGAGGACATATACTTTCTGCATTCCACTCACTCATGTTTAATGCATATTCTTTATTTTGTATGCACATCAGTCCAGGCAAGAGAGTGGGTTTCTGCAAAGCACTTTGTTTTTCCTTTTCTCTGGCTTCTCTGAAGGCAGAGACGCGCTCGAAGCACCCACACTCTTTTATGCTTATCTACTGCTGTTCATCAATCAGAGAGCCACAGTCAGATCATCAAGGCACTTTGCAACCTTTGTCATGTGCAGTTGCTGGTGTATTTTTTCCCTTTCCAGCATATAATTGCTCAGTCCCTACTTTATCATAGATTTAATAAGATATTTTTCTCAACCATTCAAGTGCTCTTGTGAAAGTACAATTATAGCAATTATATTAAGGAAAGTTATGAGCTGAAAAAATGTACAAAGCCTTATTTTGAAATGAGGTAATATTAGCAACAAAAATGACATGAAGCTTGGAATTTGACCAAGACAGAACAGATTCAAGAAAACTAGTTTTTGTGCCATGGTATTTTTTGAAAATCATAGAAGTGTTGAAGAAATGGGAGTATCACAACAATTATGATTTGGAAAAGACAAAGGAATTAGATTGTTTTGTTCTCACACTTGAGTAGATCAAGAGCGATTCCATTCAAGCAAATATAATTCCAATAATGCCAATAGAAAACCAAATGAAATAGGAGGAGAACTGACTTAGAGAATCCTTTGAAAGTGTTATGCACAAGTCAAGTCTGACATTTTCTAATTTCTCTCTTGAAAAAAATCAAAACAAAGATGACTTCTCTTTGTTTACTTTTGTGCCCTAAACAACACAGGAAAGTGTGTAGATGCCAAATGTCACTTCAGTATGAATTACATATATGCATGCACTCTACTGGTACAGAAATCATGGCTCTTTGTCGGGCATTCTGATGCCTCTTACTCCTCTGGTTTGACAGATTAAACTTCAGAATAAATAGTCATCAGGGATAAGAGAGCCTGCAAAGCCATGGCATTTCATCAGTACTTGGCTTCCCTTAACAAAACTTTCCATAGGCAAAACACAAGAAACAAACTCTATCTCCCAAGAACCATCTGATATTGATTGAATTTCTGCTGGGTACACCAGTAGTGGTCTGCCTTGTCCATTAGGAACAGACCATGAGAGTAGTCTGATTTTATCAAGCCTCCTTGTGCAACACTCGTATTTGTACAAATTTTAGAGGATGTAGAGACATATGATGTTCTGAATCATTTTAGACTATTGACTGATCAGGTCAGATATTCTTCTTCCTCCAGTATTTCACACTTACAAATAGCAACTACTCAGTTGTTCCCAGGTTAAAGACAGAAAGTAACTTCTGTCTGCTCCTGTCACAGCTTCAAGAATTTAAATAAACCATATTCCTTAATCAATAGTTAACATTGTTTTAAAGCCAGTTCCAAATACTGCCTGAATTTATATACTGTTATTACAACAAAATAATGTTATAGAAGAGTCTCTTTATGTAAAGCAAAGAGGTATCTATTGTCTTTGTATTGCAAGTTAGAAAAATGTAAGTCCTCTTCTCCCCCTCTCTTATATAAGCATGATAATAAGATCTTAACTGAGTGTATCTCAAAAATAAGAGAAGGAGAATCTGCAGCTTGCTCTGCAACACTACTGATGGAACTATTTCTGGTACTAAATTTTGTTCAGTTGTAAATCTGTGTTGGCTTGAGCCCTCAGCCACCAGCTATGGATTTAATCAATGTTTGGAGCTGGATGAATAATTCAGTATGATCTATTCTCTTTCAGCTTGTGAAATCCATCTTCAGGTTTCATCTCTCTCATGTATTTTTCCAGATACTACCTGAATCCTTTCAAAGCTGTTCTTGTCTCCCTTTAGGATAATGGTTCAAATAACATGAGCAGTCTCTCAAGTACTGAAAGGAGTTCTGCTTAAACAGCAACAAATAAAAAATATTGTGCAACAGCAGAGCTGCAAAATACAGCCCTGATGTTTTAGTCCCTGAGTTAAATGGGTACGTAGGTGATATTCTAAAAGGGGTGAAGTGAATGGCACAGTTCCCATGGACTTGTAAAAGAGATTGGTTTTAGATTAGGTCCCAGTTCCTGTATGTGAGAATGTGAAATTTAGAGCTGTGAATGCAGTTTTGAAATGTATTTTCCATGTTCAGCTCTATGATATAGCTCTTGTTGGTTAAAAGAACGAGAATACAATGATAATTACAATTGTTGAATTGTAAATATTTGTATAGATGCTTATTCAAACTCTTTTATATCAGTTTTATGCAGAAAAGCTCAGGTTGGCATGACCAAAATACAACATTCTTGCATTAAAGAGGTCAGATTAAGTTTTCTATTTTGAATGACCTGATGTAAAACAATAACAGATTATTTATTTTCCCTTCCAAAAGCATGGCCTGACTGCTTTGATGCAATATAAACTTGGTGGAAAATGCTGAGATTTAGGGGTGGGGATGGTCATTTGCAAGTTTAGAATGTCTTTGCTGGAGAAGCTATTCTACAGCAGTCCTATCCCTGGACTAAATGACCATCCTGCATCTGATTATCTTTGTATTTTGTGCTTGCTTTTTCTGGTTCTGCTAAACCTCCACTGCATTATGTGTTCGAGTTAATGTACCTCATGTCTTTCATTCCCCATTAGGCAGTAGAAGCCAAGCTGCAGTACTCAATACAACTTATTTCTAACAGCTAAGTAATGTTTCCTTCTTTTTTCCCCCATTTCTATGTTCCTTCTACCCAGAACCCACACTTTTCAGTGAACACATTTAGCTACTGAGACCCAGAAAACAAAATTATACATTTTTAAAACAATCAAGGTGTGACAGCTAATGGTGTTATGTTGAAAAAGGCATAATGTGGTGATATCATGGGCAGCAGATTGGTGTTCTTAATAATTAATTTTCATGCTTTTAGGTGCTTGGATTTTTAATGTAATGTAATTGGTATCATTTCATCACACAGTTACATTTAGTGCCTTCAGCTCAATTTAGGGATATGTGTGATGATCTGTTTTTTTCTTCTGGTAACTGGCAAGATTTGGATGAAATGCAGAAACAACATGCAAAATGACAGGTTGGTGAGAAGAAAGGTCAGAGAGATATAATTTCCACATCACAGGGAAGATGTAGGCTAAACAAGGTTGTCACACAGTTTTTCTCTTGCTACTTGTGTTGTGACAGAGCTGCTGCAGAGATTTCCAGCAATGTGGGAAGGAAAAATTTATTTCTGTTGCAGAAGTTAATGGTTGAGGCTAAGGCTGGAATTAGGTTAACTGCTCCTGTCATGACTATAAGTGGTGGCAGGAAATTTGAGTTTCATTTCTTACATTGCCCTGTCGACTTATTCCTCAGCTTTCCCTGGGACAGTGGAAACCACCTAAACTTACAAAGGATTTGGGATAGAAAAAAGATGTGAAAGCTTCTGCAGTTTTCCTGTCCCTGTCTTCAGCTTGCTTTTCCAAGTTGCTGCACTCCATGTAGTAGAGATGGAGTCCTCTCCTGTATTTGTTCTTGCCTGTATTTTTTTCCCACCTTGTCTGATTGTTGCTGGCCTTGAAATGTAAGTTTATTTGTCACAGGAGTAGGAGAACACCTCTATATCCGCATAAGACTTTTTCTTGACTGGGGATCTGGCACCACAGGAGGAAGTAGGAGCAGGATCCATTTTTGGTATGACTCTTCCCTCACCTGGTGAATAGGTGAAGAGTAAATTGCCTTCCTCAGGCACACCAGTTAGCAGCATCTCCTTGCATTGCTGTAGGAGGTAATGCATGCTTCCAACTATCTATTTAGAGAACCCAAATATCCATAAGTTCATGGAAGAGCAATGCAGTTCACAGCAACTTTGAAGTCCATTGTCCTTTGGAATAGTTTGGGTACAGATTTAAACAGATTCACTTTTTAGCAGTGATTCTCTATACTTTATATAGAAATGGCTGGAAATATTTCTGTTTTCGCCTTTTGCCTTTTGGCCAAAAGATTATATTATGTTTCAGATCATGACCCGAAAATATCTAATGCCCTCTGTTTAAGTGCAACAGAGAACATTTTGATTTTCATGGATGCTAGTTTGCATTTTGCAGCTCAGTTCTTATTCATCTTTCAGACCATTAAATCTGACATATGTACTCCATGGGAAATAGAAATCGTTTTGTTCCTCATGGTTATGAAATCATTAGAAAGGATGAGGTACATCTGTAATGGATGTCCATTAATATAATTATTATATTTAATAATAGGCAACCTGCAGGCTTGGATTTTCTTAATGCTGTTACCGAGAGAGTTACTAATACTGACCTTTCGAAAGGACTGTGGAGCTTTTGCCTTCCTTCAGATAAAAGCAGTTGGAGATGTTCACAGCACCCCCACCATCTGCAATACACTGCCCAGCAGCACTGAAAGAGAAATGTAACTATTAGACAGGCTCTTGGTTCAACCCATTTATGTGTTGATGTTTCTCGGGTAAGATTTTTCACCTCCCTACTATAGCAATGTAGGTTTGAGACTTAGAGCAGGAATGCTGAGTGGGTGGTGGGGATGTGAACAACTTAGGGAGCCAGTCTTGCTCCAGAGATGATGCTTGGATGGCAGTCAGACTCATCAGAAAGGCTCATTACAATTTCCTAATGTCACATTGCCATCATCCAACAAAACAGCTTAATTGAATGCAAACGGCATGTGTGAAATGTTTGAGTGTCTGGCGTCACCTATTTTATATATAAATATTTAAATATTATCTTACGGGGTATTGTTTTACTAACATGCAGCTCTGTTTTTCTAAGACAGAGCAGCCATCCATCTGCCTTAAATATACAAAAGCACACACTTTTCTGTAACTGAAATGTATTCTTGTACAATTGAAACAAAGTTTTAGTCAGTTTCTGAAAAGTGACAGTAAATAACTCCATTTTCATGCTAGGGATATGGATTTATGCTGTCTCTTTCTAGTGATACAGTCTCACAGTCTTCAAATTAATCCTGGCTCTGCAGACCTGTTGGGCATAGCAAGTTACTGCAGATCTAGCTGCAGACAGCATCCATCTGATTCTGTTCATCCAGGGGGAACAGAATCCAGCTTTTAAAATCCATCCTTGGCTGGGCTGAAATTGGCAGTTCGTGAGCATGTATGAAGAGATCATCTGCTTAAGGAAAGGCTGTTTCTCTCTTCTTTGGAGGTGGATGATCTTACAAGAAAAAATGAATGCAGTAAATAGCTGAAAGCTATGCCAGATTAAAACAGGACAGAATTGGATTGTTGGTTACCCAAATTTTGCCCTTTTCATACTCCATTCTCTCCTCCAAATTGGCAGCCTTTTCATGAGCACTCATTCCTTCTCCTAACTGTTGGCTGAGGCCATTTCTAAGGCTGATGCAATATCATTCAAGATGAGAGTGCTTTTCTTAGAAACACAAGTTGTCATACTCCTATCGTTTCCCCTAAAAGCCAGATACATTCTCATGCCACACTGTTCCATGCAAAATGGCTGTAAGAGTTCATTTTCCCTTCCCAGACATTAGTGGCCACAGCATAAATATTAATTTAACACCAACCTGGTGACTGCCAATAACTGACCTCACGGTTGCACAGATTTTTCCACGGAGACATGGGGTGTCTTATTCTTGGGGGGAACTCCAGCGTAGCAAGGTGAGTAGGATGATGTTAATTGCACAGTCTTCCTTATTTCATTAGGCTTCAACCTTTCTGAGTCATCCGTTGTTTCCTTTTTACCTTTTGAAGTAATGAGCCTGTACTTTCCTTTGTTTTTCACTGAATTTTGAAGTATTAATTGAACCTCTCCTTGGCTGTTTTTTTTTTAATCAATCATTGCTTTTAAAACTCATTTTGCTTCTTAGTCTTTCTGATTCTGTTACTGTATTCTAGCGCTATTTCCTCATATTCATTCTTGTGCTATTTTTCCATATCCATCCTTAGACCTGTGGTTTTATTACACATTTTGTATTAAATAATATTAAATTTAATATTAAATAATTTTAAATATTACTAAAGATTTAAATTAGTAAAGAAATTTTTTATTAAGAATTGTTACAAAATATTAATTTCTTCTGCACCTTTCATGGCAAGTACATAATTCTTGATATTCCTCTACATAAAAATAGTCACATAAATACTTGTAGTCATTTGGATCTTCTAAATTCTTGTCACACTGAGTGAAAAGAATTTTCAGTTTTGAGTTCATCACCTTTTACTTTCACTGCAGCTGTGGTTTTGTGTCAGTATAATACATAATATGAAAACACAAAAAATGTTCTTATTGTTTAATAACACTTTTTGTACCAACAGGTTCACATAGATGTCTATGTCTTAAAAAATACAATTTTTCTGTAATTACAATGTAACTGAGGGACTGGAGAATTATGCAGGAGCAGTTTTACCTCTAATTCTTCCAGTTCTGGCACAGTTAAGGTACCTTATTTTGCCCAAGTATTTGTATCTTCAATAGAATACAGTCAATATTGCCTCAGTAAAATAATGAGATTGAATAGAGAAGCATATGGAATCTGTATATAGTGAACTGGTTATTTAGGATCCATAAGTCTTTGAGAGGGGACAAATTTCTTTTAGAAAAATAGTTTACATTTCTGACTCTTGAGACTTGCATGTGGGAATTTTCCAAAGTGCTCTTTGTCATTGATTTCTAAAGGAATTAAATTAATCTGATAAGATTTGATAAGAAAAATACTGAGTTTGAATATTTTATTCATAACATAATAATGTCACTTTCAGTGGTGCAGTTTATCCCTAAAAACGGCATATCTGGTATGAATATATAAAACAATGCACTTTTAGGAAAGTTGCATCTTCACAGGGCAATAGAGTAGATGTCTTTATTCAAATAAGGAAAACATTTGTCATTTCAACAGAGACAGTCACAGATTCAGTGAAAGAGTTCACTCCTGGTTCATTTACCCATGTTCATGTAGGGCTTGCTTGCTGAAATGCTAAACTTGCCCATTTCAAGGGTTAGCAGGTTTGCAGCCTACCTGTAGGACAATTTTCAGGAATTGTGGCTGATGTGAGAAGTAATAGCTGGAAGCTAAGAGGTAGCAAACAAGAGCTTCCTAAGAGCTGAGTCACTGTAAGGCAGCATGTGAGCACTCTCCTCTGTATTTCAGCTGAAAGTCAGAGAGTTTGGTTTAAATCAACAACTACAATTCCTGACACTCAGCTGGTTTTGGCCAAGAGGAAAAGGACACAACTTTGGGTGCAAGAGAGAGGGGAAGAGTTGATGTTAAGATGGGAAGATGCTGAGGTCTGATTATTGTGTTTATACCCCCCTGGGTAAAAAGGACTACGTGTGCTTATGGGATGAAACTTTGAGGGAGCAACTTTCCCATGTGTTCAGGTGTCTCTGTGCACTGGCTTTGAACCTGGACTATGTTTGGAATTGGCCCATTTTCTCAGATACTGGGAATTGAGGCCAGTTACTCTAGATGACGAAGTGGATGTCTTTAGCCTGGTATTTTTAGTAACTGGCTGGTGTTAATTGTCTTGTGGGACATTCGAGTGTTTCCTCTTTGTCTTTTTTGGTAGCTTTCCATGCCTTAGGTGTGAGGCAAGCATTTGAACTTTGCTGAACCTTGTCAGCAATAAAGTCTTTTGTTACCTTCTTCAGAGAAGGGCAATTTGAGTAATTGGTTTTATTTGTTACAATAGAATATGTCAACAGGTTTATACCTTATGGTAGAAGGCAGAAACTTTGAATGCTTTCTATCTTCTATTAGCTGATATAGCACAGTAAAAATTTCTCTGGTACATTATGGAAAACGGTTCTGGGGTCAATTCCAAGGTTAGGTGCATTTTGCTGCTGGGCTACAAAGCCTAGGTTGCTGTGCGTGTGCATTGTGTGTGTTTGTGGGACACCAGTCAAAACTGACTGTATTTTCATGTGCTAAAATTCCACCAACAGAAACTTGGAATTGATTCGGGGAGGTTTTGATGGAAAAAGAGAGACACGTAAAGCAATTTTGAGGGGTTAAGAATATTCTTGAACTCCACTGAAATGCATAATTTGGACTTCTGGGGGAATATACTCACAACTGCAAATTGCAATCAACACAGGAAAAAAAATATAGATAAATAGTCAAAAATACAGAATAAAGACAAAAAAAAAAAAAAAGCCCAAACTTTTTTATAAAACAGATAAACTTATGGAACAAATTATTTGGCTTTTTCTAAACCTAAAATCTCTCTATCTGATGTGAAAATCTGGGCCATCTAGGTGTATTCTACAGCAGAGACTAAAGAGATCCTGAAAAAAAATGTTTTAGGTGACAGGGTTGGAGAGAAAAGAGTAGGGAAAAGAAAGGAAAGAAATAGACAATAAGGACAAGATTGAAATGTATCTAAGATCTACTAACTGTTATACTTTTTTCAGTCTCTAGAATATTACTAAAATTGAAGGGCATGAAGAGACTTGATGTCAGAGTTATGGCTGCATAATCTTAGACTACAAATGAGATTTGTATTATTTTATCAAAGAAAAGATAATTTGATCTGCCCTAATTCTCAGTGGAAAACCCAGCAGAGATCCCATTCCCTTATGATTTCCAAGAAAACTTGTCAATTAGTCTCTTGTTCATAGAGTCTTATTCTTCTCCTACTCTGGATTTACACATGAATATTTTCATTAACTGTCTCATATGAAATGAACTCAATCCATACTTTCCTAATTATTGCCAGTACCCAAGTGCAGGCACACAAGATTTACAGAGAGTGGTGGCAGTTGCTCACAGAAATGAGTTACACAATTTAACAGAAATGAGACCAGGCAATTTGTGTGCTTCTGTAATAACCAAATGATCAAAGATGGCCTCAGTAAAGAGAATCAATCATCTGAAAGCATTTTCATAAACATGCACACCAGACAAATGATCCTGCCTGTAGAAAAAAAAGCCAAGCAATCAAAACGGAGCAGAAATCCATACAATGTGGAAAATCTCTCCTGACCATTTATGCTTTCAGGCTTGCTTTGACCACCTTTGGTGCTCCTTGTGCTTCTAAGAACTTCATATCTGTTTTTTATCCAAAATTCCTGAGGCTTGGTTTTCAGTGGTATTGATTTTGGTTGGTTCTTAGGTGGTAGCATGTACAGGTTTGTTTTCACAGAGAGACAGAAGGATGGACCAAAAGATCTGCATCACTTCAAATTAAATGGGAGCAGAGGAGCAGTGTCTATCAGAACAGTAAAGTTACTTACAGAGTAGCTGGTATCCTGTGCTGTAAATGCACAAAAATAAAAACATTCTGTAATTTAAAGAACTTCTTACACTAGTGATTAGTAACAAATAACATACAGGTAAGTCTTGCTGCAAGGTAAATTTTCCTTTAACTTGCATGTCCATCTCCACCAGAGCTATCTGGCTCTTGGTAAGAATAAAGTTTCAAAAATCAATAAAAAATACTACTGTGTTCCTGTTTTGCTTGGTCTTTATCAACTACAGCTCATACTTACACCTTTTAACTGCAAGAAAAAGACTAACAATCAAAGAAAAAAAAAACCTGGTGGTCTACAATGTTTGCCTGACTTCAGGGCTTTAAGCAAAGTATTAGAGCTCCTGGTGGAAAGCTGTGGAATTTAGGTGTGTGAAACTACTGAAGTATCTGTCACAGGGACTCACATATGGCACTTCTCCCCGTTAAGAAGTTCTATGAAAATCTTAAGGAATGACATCATATGACTGTACATGAGCACTATGTTTTAATTCTATCACTCGTGGTTCTGTTTCTGGAGTCTGGGTCCAGATCAGCAACCTGTGAAATTCATGAGAAAAAGTTCATTTCTCATTGGATAGGGATGAGAATGAATTCTGTGTGACACAGCCTTCAGAAACAGGTGCTGGTTTTATGATTGTATTCTTTTGGAATTCATCTCTTGGTCAAAAAAGACTTGGGATATTAAATAGTGGCTTGAAAATGACGCATGCATGATTGTTTGACTACATTTTAAAATCCCAGAAGTCAAGCTAGACTTCTTTTGCTGCTGCTGATATTCCTTTGTTTGTGGATGCATATATTTACAAATGGATTATATAGAATATTCAAGAGACAGAGAGAGATTGTTACATTCATTCTCTTAATCCCTCACCATATCTTCAAATATTTAAAATGATGTGTCAGAAAATCAAAAATAAGATTATATGACTACCAGGTTACCACATTACTTAAAATGCTATTCTTTGTCTACTTTGTTAGGTGACTGTAGTGAAAATTATATTTTCACAAATATTATGACTAACAGACCATATTTGCTGTGTAAGACTGCTCTGTGATGTGATTTTTCTAGAATATGGAATAATTGCAACCTTTTAATTCCTTTTAAGGAATCCAGTGAAAATATAAGCAATATGCCTCAAATTAATGACATCTGAACTTGGCAAGTCTGTGGACAACTGAAGGTAAGGACCTAAATGAATCAGAATCCTTTTTCAAAATGTGTATCTGACATATTCATAATATTGCAGTACATGTGGAAGAAAGAGGGATGGGGAGACCATTAAATTTCAAAAAAACTTACACAAAAAGAAAACCAAATTCTAAAGATTATTTTATTCCCTCCTTAAAACCACTAACTCCTCATCAGTGGCCTGATCAATAACTATTGATATAGTTGAGAAAAGATGCTTAACAGCCTATTTTGTGACTGCTTCTTAGGAAACTCATAAATAAGAAAAGGAACTGTAGCAATGCGCATCTTCCCTCTTAAAACAATGGAACAAATTTTCTACTTGGGGGCACACCTGACATCCTGGGGGCCTTTCAGCAGCAATTAGACTGCCTGCTGCATATGGTTCATGTGAATGGTGCTTAAGAAAGGAAGAATTAATGGGAACACTAATTTTCATTTACTAATGTAAAGACAGTAATTTTTTTAGCCTTCTGAAACATTTCAGGTATTATTCAATCTTTTAAGAGACTCAAATAATTTTGGTTCAGGTTTGTGAACACTTCCTAACCTGTTCTATCAGCTGCCCTTTGTAAAGTACTGTGAAAATTTACAACATCATATAAATACCACATCATAATTAGTAACTTATCAGTTTACCTTTTGTACATTTAGTATTTTGGACAGGAAATAGGGAGAGAGAAAATAAGTGTGCTTTGGAAGAGAATATGTTATGACGAGATGACTTGTTCGGAAGACTTCTTAAAGACAGCAATAAAGAAAATGTTTTATCTTAGACCAAAAGCATGGTGACTTCTGAATATTACATCACCAAATGAGGAACCCACAAGCAAGACATAATTTTTACTGTAAGTACCACTACTAAAGACAAATACTTCACTTAGTTAAGCTTTACAGGTTTTAATCAGTCTCCATTACTTGAGATGGTGAACTAGAATGCAGAATTAGATTATTGATTAAGAATTAAATTGTAGAAAGTTCTTGAATGACATATATATCCATTCTATTTTAGTTAATGGCTTTGTTTGGAAATTTCAATTTTGTAGGAAGGTCTGTTTAGACACAACTATTGTGTATATATTGAAGATTTGCTATATCTCCATGGTATTTAGGAAGATTAGACCAGCTATTCAGTATGCTATTTCTGAGAATGCTTATTTGGGGAGATGGAGATACCCTTAACTTCACCCTGATCACAAGTATCACTTATGTACTGTGCATATTTATTTACATGTAGCAATGTGATTATTAATTTGGAACTTGGAAATTAAGATGCTGTTGAATAGACTGATCTTTATCTAAAAAATGACACTTAAAACAATGTTTTCACTTAAACACCTTAATGTAAATAGCTCCTACTGCAGTCAAATATTGGAAGTCCTTGTGTTTTTATTTGGGAATTATCAGCAGGTATGTAAATTTGGACTGCAAAGTTTCCTCAGGCCCTGAGGAAATCTCAGTCAAGATCTTAGAAAGAAGAAATTAATGCTTCAGTGCTTAGACCACAGAAAACAGGAAAACCTGTCTGCAGCTTTCTATCAGACAATGGACAGGGACTTGTACTGTAGGTTTCTGAATTAGAGATGAGTCTTTTGAGCTAATAGAAAAAGGAGCTGGGTTCAGAATATTTCCCTTGCTTTTGTACGGGTTTTTCTGCCTTTCCCCCCCCCCCCAAAAAAACTTCTAAAATGTCTGTTTCCTTCCAATGTTATGTACGTATTTTTTGTTTGTAAGCAGGAATTTTCTCCTCCTGCTTCTTTGTCTGCAGTCCTCACAGAGCAGAAGGGTAAACACAGTCATTAGTGATAAATAGTCTTGGATTGGGCATAAACAGTTTACCACCTTCTTAATGGAACCTTTAGTGCCATGCAATAGAACTTTATTCTCTGATGTAGTTCTGTTGATTGCAGAGTTTTGTGTCTCCTTTGACTCACTGCCTACTGTTGGATATTTCTGAAAGTGAATGAGAATTTGTCTTTCTTTTAGATGTTTAATCATGCTGAAGTGATGCCTGCCAAAATGCTTAACCCTCTTAACTGAAGTACCACTTCTCCTTGAAACAATAGAACCGTAACCTTAGTCTACTTTAACTGCCTTAAGGTGTGTACTATGGAGGTGGATGTTCAGTCTGGAGTTACTGATTAAGAAGTCCCAGCCTGCTGGTGATTTCTGCTTGTTTTACTTTGTTTCCTGCTCTGCTGTCTCACAGTTATCAGTGATTATATACCTTCCTCTAGATTTAGTTTAACACTGCTTTCTCAAGCAATGTCAGAGGCTTTAGGTAACCTGTCAATCCTGAGCATTAAAGCTGAAAAATGAATAGTTTTGCATCTTTAAGAAGCTGATGCACTCAATCATTTATTTTTAAATACTGAAAACAAACACCATCACCAGGTTATTTTCTATCAGGTTTTTATCCCATGATGAGTTTTTTTCCCATGATTCTAAAAAGTATGGAAAACAGCTGAGGTAAGTTATACTGAGGTACCAAGATTGCTGTAGCGTCCAAGTGTAGCAGTTCCATTGCTTGAGGCATTGCTGTAAAATCATGACAAAAGAGAATACATTTGCAAAGTCTAAAGGAAACCCGAGGCAGGTTGAATGTAATTACATGGCTAGAATTCAAGTAAGGCCCCAGGACCACCTGGGAAGGAAGGTGTTGCTCACTGTTAGTAAGGCACCAGGCAAGAATTGTATTTAGATTATTTACTACACAGAGTAACTTACAGTGCAGCTGTAATTTAGAATGATAGAATACTAAAGAGAAAAACATACTGTGTGAGTAATTTCCAACCTAGTAATGAAGCATAATGGAATAGAGCCATCATGCTACATTATACAATCTGCATTTTATAGAATGTGTGAATATAAATTCAGTTATTTGCTGCCTATTGGGGGAAATCGCACCAACTTGATTTTCAAAATCAAAAAGTACTTTTCAAAAGTAAAGGAAAGGAAGTAGCAACTCTCTTTTCTCTGAAATGGAAGTGTCATATAGGAGCTTGGATGAGTAGAACATGGGCCTTTTCTGTATCTTAGATGTGGCACTAAATCTGAAGGGGGCATTGGAATACATCTCAAAAGAAAGTTGCTGCAACGAATGGGAGGAATGTAGGGGTAAATACCATAAAACTCTTAAATATGAAAAACAAATCATAATGCAAACAAGCCAATAAGATCAGATGGGATTTGAAGGTTGTGTGTAATGAACAATTAATATGTATGTCCTTAGGGTTATTGATGCTATTTTAGTATTTGCGTGACAGTTGTTTCCAGAAAAACCATAATCTAAAATGAGAAAGGTGAACTAAGAATAGAAACAAGAAAAAATAATGAACAGTCTAATAGCACAAAAAGCAATTCAACATCTTTCTCTGAGGATGCTAGAGAAGCTGAGGTGAAAGTTTTTTAGAACAGTAGGAAAAAATATTTCTGGTATTTCTAAATGCCTTAGAAATAGATATTATGTTGGAAAGTGGAGGAGAAAGAGTAAAAGGCTGCCCTAGAACTGGCAGTCATTCTAATTGTTCACCTTGTAAATATTTTTAGAACATCCTAGATCATGCTACAGCCAAATGAATGCCGTTTTATTCCTGTAGTCTCCGTTTCATTGATCTTTAACCTTTCTAGTTTTCTAGATTAGTTAAGGAGCTGTATCAATAAATACAGACAAGTATTTGTCAGCCCACTACAACTGTAAAGACTTCGTTTGCAAAGATTATTTTAATTTATGTTCGCTCAGTATGTGTGTTTTATGTTTCTGCTGGGCCTTAGTGAGAATTCCACTTGGTCAAGATCTTGAATTTGGAAGTGTACCAAGTGCAGGAACAGGGAAAAGCTGAAAAATGTCTGGAAGAAAAGAATGTGCCAGGGTTTGGAAAAGATTGAGCAAAAAACCAGACAGAAATTAATTCCCAATACCTGTCAAGTATGAAATCAAAAAGATCTGCACTACTGACAAAGCATGTTTGAGAATTTGAGAGGCATCATGTTGAGATTAAGCAGACTTTTCATAATTTTGTTTTAACATGTTTGATTGACGTAGATAAAATAGATGGTAGTTCAACTTTCTTGTATGTATAACCACTTCCCATCTAAACTAATCTGAAATTAAGAGAGGATTTACTTCCTACATCAACTCTTGGAAGAGAAAGGAACCACTCTGTGCTGGCAGGCAAATTCACATAACATCAACCTAGTAGAATGCTGAAATCTTCAGCATGATGTGGTAAGCCACAAAATAACGAGAAGACAAATACCTTTTTGGCTTCCTTCCACTGTTTTATTTATTACATCCTTCTTTATTTCTCACTGGTGGGGAGGAAAAAAGGATACAGGATTTAAAGTAGTTACGACCACTTTTATGCACTTTCAAGTTTTGAGACAATACTTGCTACATGAAACATTACAGTAAATGCATAGAGTTGTCCATCCATAATTTTTTTAGTTATTCAGAGAGAGCCTGTCTTTCTAAAGGGAGGTCAGAGTGGACTGGGAGAGGGATATTTTTATTCCAGCAGTTTCCTGTAAAGATAAAATGCAGGTTCACATTGAAATGTAATATACTGTAGTCCAGGTTTCCACGGCACAGCTTTGACGAGGTTTTTTTCTACTTCCTCTTTCACAGCCCCAGGAGTTTAGGCCAGGAGCTAAGAATTCCTTTCCTAACTGTTCTGCCTGCTCATGTTGACTAATAAAACCCATAAAGTTTGGGCAGGATCTGTTTCCTGTTGATATAAACAATCCAAAACGTTTGGGCAAAATTGCCCAGTGTGATTTTTCAGAATAAGTACTGAGTAAAAATTGTCTGTGACTTCTGAGTTTTGGCCTCCAGAAGCATTGGTGCATTAGCACTCTCCTAAATCAAAATCAGTGGTAAGAGTTGCAGGACACCAGTCTACCTTCAGTGCTCAGCTTCAAGTCCAGTGCTTTGGAAGGAGATGGAGTTTGGCCTTATTTAGTAATTTATTGTTTAAAATGGCATGACTAGGACTGAGTGGAGTAAGTAGATGCTCTGTTCTCTGTAAATTACTGTAATTGTGATAGACAAAGCACTGCCCTGCAGGTGTGTGAGGATACAGTGTCAAAGCAAGGGGTTCTAGTGGTGGGAACAAGGTGTCCTCACCCACCAGCAAGGGCTGTGATGTTCCTTATAAATTCTCACCAGGCTGAACAAAGACATTGAACCACATGTCTAGGAACTCTTGTGCTTTGTTGTGCAGTTGCCATAACTCTGGCACCCAGCCCACAGTTTAAACACAAAAGTTGTTGGCTCATAGGCTCTTAAATTCTACAGTAGACAAGCCCTTGGATTTTGTACAGTACACTTCAGTAAGTTCTCAGCTCACACAACAACCTTCTCAAAGGTGCTGGCTCACAAGCCACAACACACTGCCACAATCTCCCCACTCTCACAACAAATTTCAGTATGGAGCATGGGGTAGGATATGACAGCCATGTGTGGCCCAGGCAAAGCAAAGGAGGAGAGAAATAAAGACAGAAAAGGGAGAAAGGGAGCAAAGAATATCACTAGTCATTAGATCTCACATTGATCCTGCCATGTGAATGGTCCAGGGCTGGAGTTGTGAGGCAGGAGTGAAAGAGAAAGAGAGTGAGGGAGCCCAATCCCCTTCCTTTTGCACACCTCTTATGCAAACTAGATTTTTCATGCATTTTGTCCATCTGTACCTTTGAGCCCTCCTCCAGGAAGTGAGTTGAGGGGGGTGAACTGAGCAAGGGTCTCAAGATGAGCAGGCTCAGAGCAGTGCCACACCACCTCTGTGGGACCCTCTCCTCCCATTGCACCTTTTCTGCCATAGCAGTCAGAAGGTTTGACCCAAACCATGCTATTTCTTTTTCTTTCCACAAGGTGAGTGGCCCGGAGCTGGCAGTGACAAGGCTGCGACATTTAGTGCTCAGTCTGTATGGTCTGGGGAAAAAGAGAAGAACTGAGTAGTTATCAAGGCAAACTAATCTGTGTTGTCAAAAAGAGAGAGAGATTTCTGCAGAGAGCTTTTAAACTCTTCCCTCCATCAAACTACACCAAAGTGACCTTTGTACAACTCTGCAATTTTTGACTCCTGTATACTTTCTGTGCTTGAAGTAAAGCAGCCCCACTTCAGTAAAATAAGAGAAAATTGTGGCAGAAAAAGCTCTTGATTTTTACTTTAATCTTCTTTTTCTGAAACGCTGATAATTTGCAGATCATCATTAACAGTAAGCTTTTTTCATTATTAAGCTTTAGTGAAACCAGCATTCCGAAAGGAAGAATGTATTTTAATTCTTGAAATAAATCTATGGCATTGCGGGGACACTGCAATCTAAGTAATCAATGGTTTTTATTTTTTTTTTTTGAGAAAGACTCATGTATTTTATGTTATATAATATTGAAAGAAGTTTTAACAATTGCAGTCTAAAATATGCTTTAACACACATTGTGCCAGAATCTGCACTCTCAGAACAATAGACAGGCTGTTCTTAGGCATAAAAGAAAAATTCCTTTGCCAATCCATAATGTTTCAAGTACAAATCCATTTTCATGACTACATTTACCTCAGAAAAAATATAAAGTTAAAAACAAAACTCAGGATGCATGAAACAGAAAAAACATTAAATTGCCAACTACTGAGCTTGAAGCATCAAATGTTGCAAATTTCAAGTTAAAATAAGTTGAAAAATCCCAGTTATGTCGTTCAAAAGAAACAGAACATCACTCCTTTGCTCCATAATGCCTACAATGCTTTTGACATTAAATTTAAAAGGAAGACATTTTTACCCCTGCCTAGCATACATAACAAATACCAAGGTACAAGGAATGCCTCTTTTTTCCTTAAATTAACACTAAGACAGCAGAACTTCTTTATTTTCCTGAAAAAATAGTCCTTTTGTAGCAGACTTCACATTCTGTGGCCAGGGCCCACAAAGTCACACTTCCAGGCAGCTTTCCGGTTTTAAGTCACGTCTTCGATTCTGGCTTGGGAAATGGATTTACAAACAAGTGACAATGACAAAAGTCTACTTTGGAGTCTCCTTCCAGCAGGCAAGAAACTGTACTCTGGAAATGTGTTGTCTATGTAGGGCTGTGCTCTAGAAGTGTGTTATCTATCAGGATGAGGATATTTTAAAGACACTGTTTTGATTTGAAACAAATGATTTAATACATTTATAGATCCACAAACATCAATTTTCAACTAAATGAAAAACTTCTTTAAAATATGTTAAAATTTGACTGTCGCAAAGAATCAAAAGTTGTTCTCATCGCTACAGGTTATTTGTTCTTTGAATCAATACCCAAAGGAATTGTGATCTCTGGAAATTAAATATATGTCAGTAAAACGATAGTCATCAAAAATTACAGGTTTGGGTTTGGGGTCAAATTAAAGGCTGTTACCATCATTTGGAGTGTCCTTAGTCAAGGGATTTTCTGGGAGATCAGCAGATCTCAGACTACTTGTTTAAACATTAACCTGACCTCTGTTAAGCTGAAGAATGCCTATTGCTGGTTACATGTTCCAAACCCCCACTATTTGTCTTTAATTTTTAGCCTGGATATAAAGCCATTTAAAAGCCCCAAAGATATCCTAACATCTCTTTGCATCTCACTCAAGTTTTTGACTTAGTCTTGGACTCTTCACAAGTTAAAACAGTCTTTTATTTAAGAGCTTGATGGCAAAACTAGGAAACTATTTTGTTTACTTTGGGATCAGAATTTAGATTATAATATAATGTTTTTTACTGATGGTATGTGGTGAGAAGAGAAGCCCAGAGAAGAACAACATTTTTTCCACAAAATGAATTGGTAGTTTTAGTTGTTGTCGTACTGGGACAATATATTAGACACAAATAGATCAGCTGGAAAACAACTTAGTGAAGCTCATAACCTCACTTTTTCCTGCTGCCTGATAAGTAAATAAGTCTTCATACAAAAAATCAGTGGGATTCTGCACCAACATAGCAAGCAGTTCAGAACTGTCTGATAAATGGAAGAAATCCTGCCAATCCTATGCCCTAAGCCAAAATGTATTGCTTATTTCTGTATTTAACAGGGACTAAGCCTTGCATCAAAGCTTAAAAAAAAAGTATTTTTATTTTGTATGTTTGTACTAAAAAAATGGTATGTGTGGATTATTTAAGAGAAATATTATTTTGTTTCATTCTCTCCCTCACAGATTTGAAGTAATATATGGTGTATCATATTATATATTGAGTGTCTGTTAATACCAGAAAAAAACATTTCTTAACAATCATTTGAATAATGGAGTGTCGCTCGGTGAACTGTTCATTTGAAAACTCATTGACTTGCACAGTAATCACAGAATCTCCAGTTTTATTATCCTTTATGTCACTGAAAAATGCTTGCTGTTGTGTTGTTCTGTTTTCATTTTCATCATGTTCCAAACCAGAAATGAATCATTGTCTAAAAAATATGTTGGTAGGTAATAGAGAAAGGCAACTGAAAGGTCAAATCTCTTGCAAACTGGTGAAACCCATAACTTAGATTTAAATAGAAACCACATTGTATGACCAGAGATAAACAATGTATGAGTTGTAGTATAATTTGTACAATGAAGAATGTTATCATTAAGGGTGCCTGGGACTGTAGCATTCATGAATAAGGCAAAATTCCCATGGACTTGGCTGTAGATGTATAGCTGGATTCTCAGTTGGTTGAGGTAAGGGTGTCTCTTTGGATTTCCTCTGCTGTGTCTAATACCTCCTTAATTTGTCCCCACTCTCAACAAATATACATTGTGCAAAACAAAAACTCCTCACTGGGAGACACGCTTACATAATGATTTTATCTTACTAATATTGCCATTATTCCCTCAAATAGATCTTTCAATTTTCCTGCCTACCATTTGCTTTATACTTACTCACAAGAAAACTTAGCGTGTTGTGAGCACTTATTTCACACAGAAAAGTTGGTAGAGTGGTAAAACAAGTGCTGGCACCATGCTTTGTTTCCTCAGGCTTGTGACTCTACCTCTAAAGAACTCTCTGGAGGCTGCTGCAGGATCCCTTCAAAATCTTGTTCTGCCCCCTTTCCTTGGTTGACAAGGATACATCCAGGGATGTTACCACCATCCCTGAAGGTGGATGCAGGGACTGTACCAGAGGTTGTGCAGGTTGATCTTTGTCACATGGAAGACAAGAGCTCAGATCATATCCCCAGCCATAAACACATGGCTTGAGGCTGTGCAGCCTCAGTTGTTGTGAGGGTTGAGTTTTCATCCCCTTTTTGGAGAGCTCTCATGGTGTGAGTCAGTGAGGCCATGGCAGCACCCACAGAGCAGAGGAGATCTGCCTTCATCCCAGTGTTCCTCTCATGTGAACAAGGCAGAACCTTGAACATGTGGTTGTATATTTGAATGAGATTATGTTCAACTATTACAACACCACAGCTGCCCAAACTGCCTCTGGCCAGCTCTCCAGAAGAAAGGCAGACAGATCGGCAGGGACCATCTGTAGCGTGCATGTTACTGGATGAGCCTTGCGTACGTACTCTGATCTCTCACAGAATAAGTATTTACTTCTGGAGAAGTCTAGAAAGGCAGAAATAAAACACTGGAGCTGAGCGCAATATTTTGAAAATTACTATTAACTTATATTACAAACTTTTTGTAAAGATGTGCTGCTTCCAGAGTAACCTTGGCTATTGCAAAGAACCAAATCAAATTTGCAGGAAGGTGATTCTGCCCCTCTGCTACTATCAGCTGAGACCCCACCTGCAATGTTGCATTCAGCTCTGAGGCCCCCAGCACAGGAAGGACATTTGACTGTTGGACTGAGCTCAGAGGAGACCACCACAAGAGAGATGGGGCACCTCTCCTGCAAGGAAAGGTTGAGACAATTTGGTTTGTTCAGCTTGGAAAAGGCTTTGTAGTGATCTAATTACAGCCTGCACCTGAAAGAAACCTACAAGAAGGACAGATCTATTTACAAGGGCATGTAGAGACAGGAGAAGGGGGAATGGCTTTAAACTGAGAGCAAGTAGGTTTATATTGGAAAATAGGAAGAAATTCTTTACTGTGAGGGGTGGTGAGGTGGTGAGGCACTGGAACAGGTTGCCCAGAGAAGCTGTGGATGTCCCATCCCTGGGATTGTTCAAGGCCAGGCTAGATGGAGCTCTGGGCAACCTGGTCTAGTGGAAGGTGTCTCTGTCCATGGCAGGGGCATTGGAATGAGATAGTCTTTATGGTCCCTTCCAACCAGGCCATTCTATGATTCTATGAAGTGGTATCTACTACTACGAAACTTTTCTTGAGGCCTTTTGTAGAATGCTCTGGTGCTTCAGCTAGGACATTGACTACTTTCAAATGTTACTGTAATAATTTTAGGGAATTTTGAAAACCATGGGTCAAGAAGGGACAGCTGTGGCTTTACAGTAGTTCTGTGAGTTACTGAGAAAGGGCCACTCTCAGCCCGTGAAATAAAGGCCACAAAACCAGAGGAGAAAGTGTCTGTACTGGTCCTCCTCAAGGTGGGGCAGAATCCTTGCCTTCCCCAAAGTGTATTATATAAAAGTCAAATTAATAGTAAAACTCAACTGAGATTAGTGCTGAAGCTCAGTGAAACCAGTATTTCACTGTAGATGTTTAACAAGACAGTTTTTCTTTTACATTGCCAGGGCCCTGCACATGAACTGTGATACATTTGCCTGTACAGCAAGTGTTCTGGGAATCTTACAGCTACTGCAAGAGCATTGGTTCTTTTGCTGAATAAATACAGCCTGATATTAAAAAATCCAAAAGAGAGTGATATATAACCTCTGCCTTTTTACCAAAGGTAATAAAAATTAATTTAATGAACAAGGAATTTGTGGCAATTGGTATACTTCTGGTATTCATCAAAAATACACAATATTTTAAAAAAAAAGCATCTGAAAATCCTATCCTTTATATGAATAAGGAGAAAAAACTGTTTTAGCATAAGTAAAATCCTCAGTGAGAAGAAACCATATGTTACCAGCCTTGCAAAATACACATCTTTGGCCTTTTACATGCTTCATTCCATTAATCTTGCCTTTTTGCAGACTGTAAGGAGGCTGGGATACTTGTATTCAAGAACGTAATTCAGGTTTCTATTCAACTGAGATAAGTATCCAGCAGAAGGGGACAGCCCCATGAAAAGCTCAGCCTCACTGCTATTGTGTGGTAAAAAGAAGGCACACAGATGAGGAATGAAGTCCTGTATAGAAATCTTCTATATGTTACAGATGCTACTGCCTCCATAGAAAACTGAACCCTTGTTCAAGGACAAGAACATCATCTTCACAAGTGCAAAGCCATGGAGTAGGGTGGCTTAAAAGATCATGTTTAAAACAGATGGAATTAAAATGTCTCTCAACAAAGATATACTGACAGGAAAGAAAAATGTTTCTACATCCAGGAAACATGCTTATCAACAAGCTTTGCTAAAGTATTTGGGATTGCTAGTAAAAGCTCTCCAGAAATACTGGGTTAGGTGTGGGTGGAGAACAGCTTCTCCACAAAAACTCAAGTACATTTAATAGTATAGGCAGACAGATCTGTGAAGGGACAGCGATGGCAGAACTGTGGATGCCACCAGCTGTATGACTGAAGAGTATGTTGTAAAGCAGCCTCTATGACAGATCTGTAGGCCAAAAATCACCAGTTCCTCAGCAGAGGATCATTCCTTGCACAGGTTAAGAATGAGCAAAAGTCTACTGTTTTCTATACTTAACTCTCAAACATTCTTTCAAAATACTACAGCTAGGTAGGCTTTTGTCTGAAAACCTCTTTTTTGCCTTCTCAAAAATGTATTTATTGATCCACTGGGCACTGGGCACTTTTAAGCTAACATGAAAATGGGCATCAGAAATCTGTTTCCCATAATCTGTGGCATAAATGATGGAATGGGAACTTCGCTTTTACTGAGCTTTTTCAACCTTTCAGAGTGCCTTAGCCATGCACAGTTTTTCTGCATGGATATAATTGTACCCTATACTTTAGCTATGGGTGTCTATTTGCATCTCTGCAGAGAGAGCACCTAGGGATGTACAATACTCATGAAAGAGCAGTGCCCTCATCCAGGCTGGTGACAGAGCAAGACATCAGGAATGCACATCTGGCATAGTGGGAACAAGGCTCTGTTTCTATTCTTTGCTACCATGAGCTGGAGATGGTGAGACATTTTTTTAAGGTGTATTAAAATATCTTTGATGACAGAAGCCAGTTCTTCAAGAAAAAAAATCTTTGCTGACAGAAAAGCACTGGTCTAACTGAAGATTCCCATGGGAACCTGCATTTCAGCTCCACCATGGACATAATAGTGCAACTACTTGATACTGCCAGGCTAGCTAAGGTGCTGGATCAAGCAGAGTAGAACTGTCTCTTGACTATTCAATAATCCAGGTGAGGGCCCTGACCTGCAGTAATCCATCTTCTGACCACCTGTCTACCCATGCAGTCAGTGCACACACTTCCTTCGTAGTTTAGTGCCAGGAATTGCCTTCCTTTTTATTTCCTCTTCATCAGCATCAGCCTCTGACACCCTTTGATGAAAGAAGAAAAGGGTATTATTCATTATTTATAAAGTAAGAAAAATAACTCTTAAAAGCAGAGAAAATGGAGATGAGAAAGTCCTGAAAAGAAAACAATTAGATAACCAAACAACTTGCAGTCAGCCCATACCCACTTTTCAGATTAATTTTCCTTACTCTATCCACAAACATCTATTTTATTCCCTGTGACTACCCCAGAAAGTATTGTCCTCCTATTCCCAATGATATTTTTTAATTTTCACATAGGAACAAGCACAGCCTCTTCTGTGGTTTACAAGCACATACTATAAACAGAAATATATTGTAGGAGAAAGTAACCTTGCTAACATATGCAAATATCAGAGAAGAATGTGAGGATTAGATTAGAAAGGGTAAAAAAGGTTTAGTAATATGTAGAAGTAGTAAAAGCAAAAAAAAAGGGTGTTCCCACTGCTTTTAAAATCTGTCTTTAAATTATTTACTTGGCATTTTGACAGCTCATAATTTAATTTTTTTCATTCATCTTAATATTTAATCACAGTTTTTAATTATACTAGTAACTTGAGGCTACTTCTTAACTCAGCAATAGCTTCATCTTCTATTAATAAATGGCACATAACCTTGGCTCTGACACTTACTTGCTGTGAGTGTTTTGGCTTTGGTAGAACATGCAGTTCAGGACACTGTTATTGCATCTTAAATCTCAAATCTTCTTAAATTATCAGTACAGCGTTTAACCCTGATGATAATAATTTAGCATTAAAATGTTCAGTCTTCACTGCAGTTCTTAATGCTGCTGTTCCTAAAATTGCAGGAGATCAGAGAAGAAGTACTTATAAAAAAATCTTATTCCAAAAGATATTCTTCCAGATGATTTTTCTTCTCAGTCTGGAGAAGAGACAGTCTGGTACCTGAGAGCTGTGAGTTGGAAGAATGTTACATCTCCATGTGTGGCTGGCAGGGCTTGGGATGAAGGATTTGGGCTTTATTTTTTTTGAGCTGCATGCCAGATGAACTCCCTGGCTGGGGTTACAGCGCTCATGTGGCACAGGGCTGCACTGGTTTGGGGAACAGCGGCCATGCAGCCCAAACCCACCAGGGAACACTAAAAGGTCTGGGGCTTGCCGAGCTATCTGCTCTCCCCACAGCATTCTGACGTCTGTGTGGCTCTGTGACGACTAGACAATGTGATTTATGGGTTCAGGAAAGTTGACCATCTTTCCCCTGAGCCTCTGAGACCAAACTCCTGTTTTTGCAGGCAGCATGTCAGATGAATATTTTTTTATAAATTGGCCACCCTCTATTTTACAATGTTAAGTTTTTGTTCTCATCCTCCTTATTGAGAGATTGTTCCAAAAGTTGGCTCTTCTCTTGCTTTTTGTGATTTCCAGCCAAAATTTATTCACAGGATAAATTCTGATTTTGTTGCCAACATGGTTCTTTAGCTCAAAAAAGATTCTTTGATTGATCTACACATAGCAATCAGATGTCTTCTCACCGTTCATTTTGCCAGACTAAGTGAGCTGAGCTCTTCCAGTTTCTTTTGACACGATTCATCTAGAAATCTTTACTGCTCCTCTTTGGATTAATTTTTGTGGATGGCCAATGACTAGAACTAAGTGCACTTTTCCCACTGACACTTCACCAGGATTGGCATACAGTACTCTGATGGCACGTGCTGGCCAGACCTCACCTCTGTTGATAGTAGCAAAAATAATCAGTATTAACAAAATGGTGGATTTAACAGAACTTTTAATAAGTTTGGTTAAATCTGACAACAAGGGCTGAGCTTAAAAAGTGGCATCTCTTTGCATTCATACAGTGGTAACACGAGGATCAGGAACCAGGACACAGTGGCCCACATGGGTAGTGTTATTTGTAGGTATCTGAAAGGATCAGTACCACAAGTGTGTGACGTTTGGTGGCTTTCTGCTCAAGGGGCTGGCCACTTCGGGCTCCATTCATAATGTATTGACTCTCCCCACCACTTATTAGAGACCTACTGCTCATAAAAATTTCTTTCCTGTCACCTGTGGCCACAAAGATTATATTGGACACAGGTTGAAGCAAGGGTTAAAGCTCAGTTGGATCCTGAACAGTCCAAGGCAGAAGTGTAACATTTCCTGTGTGATGTATTGCTTTGAACCAGAACAGATCAACACCGAGAGGGAGAAGCATCAGCTTCCATTTCTCCCAAGCTCCAGTGTTAAATATCCCTGCTATATATTTGTTAGTTTGCCTCTTAACCATTAGAAAGATTCATCAGGGTTATAAGATCCAACCCAGGCACTTGCAGTAATTACCACTAAGAGCACTCTATGGTGTCTGAAGAAGAAGCAGGAAAAGTGAAATGCTTTTGATGCCAGAAAAGCAAAGGAAAATGTGAGGGATGAAGGAGTTGGAATAGCAGGTAAGGACTATAGCTATTGCATCTGGGCTTCTCATGCAATTCATCAGGCAGAGGGATTAAAGGAGAGTTTTTTCCCTTCAAAAAGAAAAGTTTTCTAAGAGTGAGGTGGGCAAAAGCTAGCAACTCTTCTTTTTCCATTAACCTCAGGCCAGAGGCAGTGGCTGTAATTTAATAACCTACAATTAAAGAAGAGCAGTCTAATTACCAGTTTGTGCTAAAAAAAAATGTCAAGAGAGTCACAGTCTTTGAAAGAATAAAATACTGAGAGGATTAATTGCAAGTGAAATACCCAAAAAAGAAATTTATTTAATATTGTAAAAAACCCTGATTTTTGCTGCATATGAGATCCTAATTTTGAGATCAGATTCCAGAAGAGAGACCAAAATTGAAAGAGAAACATGGAATGAGATTCTGACTCACATTTAGAAGCAGCTGTGTTAGTGTACCAGGCTGGAGAACATTTTGGGATGAGAATGCAACTTTTAGAAAGAAAAGAGGTGATGCTACAGAAGATTTGGCTGACAACAAAGTCTTAGTAAAAAAAAAAAAAAAAGGGTTGACAAAATAATTTTAAAAACCCTTCAACAATTCAGTTCTCATTTGGAGCAAATTTGTAAGAAGTAATGTGAAAGTTTCAGCTTGTCAGAACAAATGGGAACAAAGCAATGCCTGGTCTTTTATTGAGCTACTATTTTGCAAGAAACAAAGCTATCTAGGGGAAGCTGTACCTAAGGAAATTAGGTATTCAGCACAGCAAAGAAGCTTTTTCCGTGGAGATTGCTCAGATAGAGCCCTATTTGAGATGACTGAAATGTGCCCTTGAACATGAATGGTATTGTTGCTTATAAACTGGATATTGATACCTAGATCAATATGAAACCTTAAATCAATTTGGATACAGAGAAAAAAGCCCAGGTTGTACAGTCACAAAGTCAGTTCAATAACAGCTGTATACAAAATAAATGTAATTTCAAGGCCTTGAAAACAGAATTTTACTTATTATTGAGGAAGACAGAAGCTGGAAATATGTGTGCTGTTTCTTCTCCTAGGGAGACTGTATAAGGCCAGACTGCATAAGGTATAAGGCCAGAACCATCTGGAGATAGAAAGAAAAACAGATTAGAAAACTCCAAACTAAGTTAAGATATAGGCAGCAAAGGAAAAATTAGAAGGGAAATTTCACATACACACAGAAAAAAAAGAAAATCAAAATGGTCATTACAGTTGTAAAAGAACACTGAGAAAAAATGTAGAATGAAAATCACAAGTATTTAAACATGTGCACGATGAAAGATATTTTTAATCCATGGTCATGATATCCTTTAGATGTTTTGGGGATTTTAGAAACAAATGTCTGTTACAAAGGAAAAAAATGGCCCAGTTGTATCAGTGCACATTTGCCACATAAAGAGATAAACCCCAACTTGTCAATGATTTCTTGTCCACAGGAAACTCCTTACACAGTGTTCTCAAGTCACTGTTTTCTAGATCCCTTGATAAAAATGGGCATAACTGTACTTTTTCACCTCAAAAAATTACTGAAACAGAGAGCACTTCACAATGTTTAACATATATATGCTATAGTAATGAGGCCAGTCCACACATCTTACTTACCTAAACTTGGTAGTCTGTGCTAGAGAGAAAATGTATGTTAAGGAATAAATGAAGAACTCAGTTTGAGTAATTAGCATTCTAAATTAATATGTGACTGTGTTTTGGCTTGATTCATACACTGATTTTGAATATGGTGGGTAAGTGGTTTCTATCATAGTTCCAAACCCGAGATGCATGCACTTTTCCCAGGCAGAGATTTTGTTAGTGTTCTGCTTTTGTGCTTTCCTGCAGTGAGTATTTTCTGAGAGCTGTGCTCTGCTGAACGCCCATGGCAACTCCTTAAGTGGGCAGGCTACTCCTGTGTCACGGCATGCGGGAGTGCTTCCCATTTCCCAGCACTCAGAGCCATGTGCAGGCTGACTGTCACTGCTGTGCTGGGGCAGGACCCAGGTGTGCAGCAGCCCCTTGTCCCTGCATCCCGCAGAGCCAGTTCCCATGGCGAGGGAAGCCCAGGTGCAGCTGGAACAGGAGCCACAGCACGCTGCAGCTGTGTGTTGGTCTGCAGGCTCCGTGCAGCAGGACCCTGGGGCGTGCCAAGGCGTGCAGGGGAGGGTGAGCACAGACACTGACACACACAATGTGAGAACTGACTGCTCCAAGGTTCCAGGCTTCCTTTGAAGTCGATGGGAATTCACCTGAATAAGGTACACATAAAAATGGAATAGAAGTGTTTGGTTTTGGCCTGTTAGGACATGGGTGTCAATAGGAAATGCTTTATTGCTGAAATCATAAGCAGCTTGCTAAATATTTGGGGCTTAAGGATACTCCACCCAACAGCTTGCTGGTTAGAGCATTCACAGGGAGGGAGAAGATCGGAGTGTGGCTCTCCTCTCCTGTCTCCTGAGTGAATGTTTCAGCCACTGATTTGCACTAAGCGATAACTTTGTTCTCTCCCTTTATCCTCCAGCTCTTCACTTTTTTTACTCTGTCCTTGTTAAGTGCTTAAAAAAAGCCCACCAAAACAGCACCTGGAATCTGAAGTGTGGACACTTCCTGCCTTGAAAGATTTAAATCCCAGAGCTTGACAGGGTTTAGTGCACTTCCTTTCCTTGGTGTTGGCTTAGTGCCTAGCTGCAGGCAGTTCCTGGAAGACCACTGTGAGCTCCTCTCATGGGTGACTGACTTTCCCCACACAGGGATCCCAGGCTCTAATTTTGGGCTGCATCTGCTGTGTTTAACTAAAGCTCAGTGCATCAGTGCAGAGCATGGTGGCTCTTAAATCACTGTGTTGACTAAGCCTGAAGCCCAGAAGAGCTGAGGTGAAATCAAAAAAGAGATAATGACCATAAGAGAGAGATAATGATGGCTGATTGTATTTTAGTGATGTAAATAAAATGGGTTGCATCAATACACAGTAACTGATGAGATGTGAGTCTGGACTGGAAGAAAGACAGGGTCACTTACCTTTGTCCTTCCTTATTGAAGGCAACTGGGCCATGTAATTCCTTTCACAAGCTGGTGACCCTCCAGCCTCCAGTTTGACATTATACATTCTGTATAATAACTAGAGCTTACAACTAGAGTGTAAGTGTTAGTTATATGTAGATGAAACAGATGTCTTGAATGTGCAAGTGATAAATAGAGGATGCATTGCTGTTTGGACACCAGTAATTGTTATATACAGCCTTAATGTTACTTTGAGAGAAACATGGTTGGATGTGACACTTGAAGTATAAGTTGTGTTTTTCCATATATAACTTCCTGTTAAATATTCTACACAGCAGCCTCTATGCTTATGTTCTTCCCTAAGTGGTCATTCTGAATGGTGAGCAGTTCAGCACTTATTGACAGCTTGCTTTCTTGTCTAAAAATAGAGGAATGTGTGGATCCTTGTACACAGCAGGTAGTCAAGTAATAACGAAAGTGATTGATGATAAAAAGCTTGCTTTCTACTCTCCTGTCATCAACAACCTATTGGGATCAAGAGAACACTAGGATAGAAATTAATCTTCCTTGAGTTATTCTAAACAGTCAACTGATAGGAGATTTCTTTGATCTCATTCAATTGAAATTGATTAATTCTGTTAATTACTCTGTTTGAACTGAGTTAGCAGGAATTTTCTGTGTGTTGCAGCATCCTTGATGGTTTGCCTTCTTGCATGCCAAATAAGTAAACTTGGTAAAGAATGTGAAAGATGATGTCAACCTAGTGTTTGCTGACTAAGACTGATAATGAATATCAGTGATAAATATCTGTAGAAATGATCAGATGCAATTTGTTTCTGTTCTTGGATTTTTTATTGAAACTGACATTGGTTAAAATACAAAACCAGTCCTTGGGGCAGGAACTCATGAATTCTGCCAAGGAAATGCAAAATCACTAAGCTAGGAATATTTTCTCTCCTTCTCCCTCTGTCCATTTCATACCTCATGAATCCTTAGTCCTATAGAAAGAACTGGGATTAGAGTTCTTTAATGCCTGCTGGATTATGGGATTGTCGTAAACCTAGGGGGGTCCCCCAAGTTTCATGCCATCTCCTTATTCCTGATGCCTGCTGGGAAGGTTCCTCTAAACATTAATAGTGCAGAACTAACCTCCTACCTGGAATCCATTTTTTTTTAGCAAACTGAATCTTATGAGCTAGAGGAGATACTTGGGTTACTTGGGACTGTACAAATAGACTGACGTACGCTGAAGGATTTGCCATATACGGAGGACTGGGCTGCTTAAGGTCTGTCAGCCATCCTGAAATCTGTCTTTGCTCTATCTTGCTTTCAGTCAAAAAGAAAACTCATTTATTGTGCAAAAATGTTATTGTTAAAAAATTATCAGTAAGTATTTCTGGAGAGAGGTATGAGAAATTAAACAATAAAATGTGTTGTAGGTACATCTTATTCTAGCTAAGCTTCAAAGTGTTTTGTCTTTCCCAAATAGCTAGTAGGGACTTCAGCCAAAATAATTTCCAAAATACTTACCACAACCCGCTGAATCTGGGATCCAGTTCTCCTGCATCCTGCTTGATACAGGTTAGTCTCTGCTCTATAAAGAGGCCTTTGGAGTGCCCTTCTGTGAAACTGTAGCTCAGCTGGAAGTCAGCAGCTAATTGACTCTGAAAAAACCCTTTATGCAATAAGAAGGCAAAACACCCTGACAAGCTCAGTACCTGCTCTGGGGGTAAACAGGTCATTTACCTGTTTTCAGTAAAATTTTTTCTGCTGATGATGAGGGAGGTGAAACTTGCTAAGCATCCATTGAGTATATTACTATTTATAACACTCAAGTGTAAAACCTCTTGTGCCCAAATATGTAAGTGAGAGCAACAAATACAGCTCAGTAATATTTCCTAGAGATCAGATGAAATTTCAGGGCAGTGCACTGGAGTCCAGTAAAGTGCTAGGATCAGTGATCTCTAAATGTGGCTTGCTTGAACTGGGCTTCCTTGAGCACTGGAGTGATAGGCTTTCTCCAGAAAGGTTAAAGATGGGGATTTAAATGCCTTTATGCAGAAGAAATGCCTTTAAGCAGAAGAAATAATTAGAGTCCTTTTTGCTTATCCTGAGAGAGTCTTGCAATCATTGCACTATTATGTAAAATGTGGAGGCTTTTCTTTTATTTATGTTTTCAAAGAAAGCAGTAACCATATCTACTGTTTGCATAAAGTTTGTTCTGCTAGCCTTCCAAACAAGCCAAATGAAGGGCTATTTTCTGGATCAATTGAGCATAAGAATTAGGTATAATGTTGAGCAGCATGGTGGGAAGTGTGTTTATGTCCAGAAGCAGAAAGCTTGTTCAAGAACACCAGTGGTGAAAACTGAACCACACAGAAATTAAAGTAAATGGATTTTTTTTGGCTGTTTTGCTTCTAGACACTTCTGACCAGGTCAGATGTTACATCTTTCACCTGCAAAATTATATAAAACCCCCCAAAGCAGTTGACAAAAAGGTAACTCCAGAACTGGAGGCAACACATACACGCCATGAAAATACCATAAAGAAGGCAGTTTGCCATGCTGAGGGGTCAGGGTTCCCAGTCTGAGTGTGCTGCTGGCAAGACCATCCCTGCCCTGCCTTCAGAAGCTGGCAATATTTTTGTTTTATGCTGCACGATCCTGTGTATGCAGCAGCTTGCTCTGTATTCCCACACAGCTCCTTGTGTGGGGCTCTGCTGTGATGTACAGCAGATATATCCAGGATATCCAAAATCCTTCACATCTGCATTACATGTATTTTAGTGGATTTGCTAGCTGGATGAAGGTCCCACTTCCTGTGACCCTGTAACTTAGGAATAAGGGATGGGTTTTTTTCCCTCAAATCTACTTTACTAGTTATATTATTGTGATCAGAGGTGACTTTCCAAAATATTCTAGGCAATTTTTATGAGTTAGTAAAATCGCCAGATCTTCCCTCTAAAATAAAGAAATTGCCAATAAGTCTGCAAGAATCTGGTGCAAATATTCAGCCTGAGGCTTCTTTATTCACTGTTTTTGTTGTATTTCTTTCATTGAGATACTCTTACTGGATAAAGCCTTAGGTAAATTTTTCGAGCCGTAATCCCCTTAATATCCGAAGTTGTTATGAGAGAGAACATGAAAAGCTAAGAAAGCAGTAATTTCAGGAACTGGTTTCTTTATGACTTTTCTATTAACTTTTTCCTGGCAATCATGCTCATTAATTTGGTATACTCCCCTTTTTAACACACACACAAAATCACAGAAAGGTTACATAAATTGTTATAGGGGGTCACTTACATTGTACTTGTTGCCAATTTAAATAATTTAGAAAAATAATTATTTCTATTGAAGAGTACCTTTTAAACTAACATAATGATTTTTTTACAATTTTACTTGCCCATTTATGTGATGGGGCAATTAATCTTTTTGGGCTTGGGTAAGCAATTACAAAAATATTAATCTGCTGAGAATTTTAGAAATAGAACAGATTTTATGTCCAGGCTGCTAAAATGTAATGGAAATTTCATAATATTAATTTTAGCTGTTTTATGTGAAGGGATCATGCAAAATAACTTTCTCACCAGTCACAGCCCGAAGTGCATCTGGTTCTATTTGGTGCCTGGGGTATTACATCTGGGGTATATTTATATTTGCTGTGCAAAGAGGAAAATATGGGCCAATCTCGCCCAGTATTTTCTACCTATATTTTCCTTGGAGTTGGACTCCAGCTTTTAATGTTCCCTCTACCAACAGAAAATAAAACATAAAACTGCACAAGCCTACAGCCCATGGCTGAGTTTCCTTGCATGCCTAACATCAGTGGCAGGACACAACAGAAAAACCTTTCTCCTAGCAAAAGTGTGTAGATTAGAAGGCACTTGAAAGCTGAAAAGATGAGTATGAACCTGTAGCCTGCTCTCGTGCCAACACAGTCCATAACTGCCAGTCAAAGATTAAATCACCAAGCCTTGAATTTCAAGATTACACTTTAAAGAAAGCAGCAGGAAGTGCCTTCAAGGATGGAAGTGCTGAGCAATGCCAATGCATGATGCATCTGAATGGCAGGAATTTATATTTCTTGCTGCCCAAGTACCTTATGAAAACAGGGCTCTGCTCACCCAGCTTTCTGCCTGCATGGTGTTAGTGGCATCTTTATCACAGCACAAAGCACAAGCATTAGAACAAGCTACTGAATTAAAAAAAAATAAAAAAAGACTACCAAATGCTATCTTTCTCTAAAAAAATCCTTAGCATCCTTTCCAGACATATCTCTGTGTAGCTGAACACAGAGTTTGCCAGAAAACAGTCTCTTGTGCATATTTGAAAATAATTCATAGATTTCATTACACATTTATGGCTAAAGCCAGGTAGAGTAGAGTCTGGTGGTTTTAAAACATGGATGATACTTAATGTTCTCCTTTTTCATCGCCTCATTTGTATTCTTTATTTCTGCTAGCAAGTTCTCTCATTATCCCTGCATGATACTTATTTGGTATTGCCAGGGCTATTTTCTCTTGTTTTCTCTTTGTCTGTTTTGTTTTGTTTCTTCAAAATCTTATTTGTGGGTTACTCTAGAAGAAAAGCACTAATGCTATTTTAGGTGATTTCCAGTGTCCTCTGTCTGTATTTTATTTCATTTACAGATTGTTGTGTCATAGGTCTGTGTCACTAATTCCAGAGTTCCCTAAAATGTGGATATAGTACTTTACAAATACAAAAAGTCCTCAGCTCCACAAAACATGGTTTAAAAGTAAGCTTACTGACTCAAGGAAAACTCCCTTTAGGATCAGCACAAACTTTGGCCATTCTCGTCAGGCCTGAGGTGTGCAGTCATATGTATGTTTTTCTCTTTCAACATGCTCCCTGCTCTTTTCCAGTCTGTAAAGACAATACAGAGATTAGGTTTCCATCTCATAAGTCATCCAGTAGCACCGTGAAAATCAGTTGCATGATTGGTACTATTGGGTGTGGACAGACAGATATGTAATCTAGCTATTCTCATTGTCAGTGTCCTGTTTTGAAGAGACCACAGCACCAAAAATGGAAAACAAATTACAAACCAGCAATTTTGTAGAACATTTTGGTGATTACAGAGAAGCATTTTGTAATCATCTCAAAGCAACTGCTAGCTGTCCATCAAGGAGATCAGTAATTCAAAGTAGTAGTAAGTTTTTTCTCTGCATAAATAATCCATAGTAATGGTGACATACGGCAATTCACATTTACCATTGATGAGAATGGCACTGAAATTTAGTTATAATCATTGCTTCTGAAGCTGTCCAAGCATAAAATATTTGTGGAAACAAAGATGAAAAAAACCGTGGCAGAACATGTGATAAATAAATCCCATTAGGTTCAGTAACACGACACAGGCAGGGAGGAAACCCACTGGGAGATTTGCAAGTCAGTAAAGAAAAATACACATTCACAATATTAATTACAACAGTGAATACTTTACGGGTTCTAAAACAACTTTCCTCTTGCTGCAAGTGGATAAATAGATAAGGCTTACTAGCAATGGAAAGAATTAGAACCTAATTAAGACTGACAACTGAGCAGTATGAAAATAGATGAGCACATGTAAACTTTTTTTCTAGTAATTGATGAGGTGAGAAACAATGGCTTTTCTGCTGAATAAATAATTTGTCACACTGTAGGACAGACACTCATGGTAGATACAATAACTTGCTAGTGAGGTAGAGCTTATTAACATTGTGTGGTGCAGTCGACACACTGGAGGGAAGGGATGTCATCCAGAGGGACCCTGACACACCTGGGAGGTGTCACTCAACTTGATCTGGCAGTGTGCACTCACAGCCCAGAGAGCCAACCAAATCCTGGGCTGCATCCAAAGGAACACAGCCAGCAGGTCAAAGGAGCTGATTCTCCCTCTCTGCTCTGCTCTGGTCAGTCCCCACCTGCAATGCTGCATCCAGCTCTGGGGACCCCAATATAAGAAGGACATGGAGCTGTTGGGGCAAGCCCAGAGGAGGTCATGAAGTTGATAAGAGGACTGGAGCACTTGCCTTACAAAGACAGGTTGAAAATATTGGGGCTGTTCAGCTCAGAGCGGAGAAGGCTGCATGGAGAACTCAAAGCAATCTTCCAGTATCTGAAGGGGCCCTACAGAGAAGCTGGAGAGGGACTCTGTCAGAACTGTAGTGATAGGACCAGAGGAAATGGGTATAACTTAGAAAGAAGGGAAATCTTATTTAGATATTAGGAAGAAATTCTTTACTGTGGGAGTGGTGAGGCACTAGAACAGGTGGCCCAGAGAGGTTGTGGATGCCCAAACCTTGGAGCTGTTCAAGGCCAGGTTGGATAGAGCCTTGAGCAATCTGGCTGAGTAGGAGGTGTCCCTGCTCATGGCAGGGGGGGTTGGGACCAGATGGTCTTTAGGGTCGCTGCCAACCCTTAACATTCTATGATTCTGTGATCCTACATTACATATTCTAGTTGCCCTGCGTATGCTTAACGCATTTCAAAATGTGAATTAAAAGAGATCACGTATTTTTCAATGGGTCTGTTTTAGGGCTTTACCATTTTCAGAGGCAGAGGAGGGCTGAGTATTGCTCAGCTGCAAGTGTCTCCTGCCTATTGCCTTCTCCCCAGGGCTGGGAGGGTGCGTTTTCAGCACGGTCACTTGGACCAGCCTGGCATCCTTGCTGCCTGTGAAGAACATGGTCTGCCTTCTCCAAAGAGAAGCAGGCTGTGTGCCATTAGTCCCTCGTTTAGTTTAAATTCCCATAGCAGGATACGACTAATGGCTTAATGGTGATATACAGTGACATGGCATGGCCTTAATGCCATAATTATCCATGAAGAACTGACAGAGATCTTTTAATGTCTCCAAAGAAGTCAAAAGACAAATCATTTGTAAGTCCTGCTGAATAAGTAAAATGAGCCTTAAAATGAACATACATAGTAAGTCCAGTAGTGTTTCTGCAAAGCTTTCTGGTAATAAAACTTAGCAGTAGCAGAGATTTATCCTTGACTTTAACTGGGTGTGTAGTTTGGCCAAATTCTGAAAACAGATAGAGGTTTTCTGCTCTCATGATGAGGAAGAGAGGAGGATGCTGTGTTCAGCACGTCCCAAAGCCTGTAGCAATACACTGTTTGATCAAAGGCACAGGTCCCCTGTGGCCAATTAAACATGTGCCCACACGAATAAGCTGCTGCTGAAGGCAGCGAGGCAAATGCCCTCACTGGGACCCTTGTCATAACAGTCCCTTGGGAATGTAGAAATTCTCAGCAACTAAATAAGATTGAAGAAGGCTGGAACCTGTGGTGCCTCCCATTACACAGCTGGTTAAAGGAGAAGAGCATTTACTGCTCCCAGAGGTGGGGGCTTAGCAGGAGCCTCTTGCTCCAGGCACAAAGCAAATGTACTTCATGACCTCCCAGGGAGGGGATGGCTCCTGAATTAGGAAGAGCAAAATAAAGTATTAGTGTCACGTAAGAGTACTTTTTACATGAGACTTTTAAATTGGTCTTTACAGGGTAATACTTTTCTGGAATAATTATTTCCTTACAAGTGACCTCCTGTCCTATCTAAGCTACGTTTAGATCATCTGCAGCTGCTATTTCCATGAATATGGGATCGCTATGTTTATCATGCAACTTTGACTTCCTCTGCATGCTGCATCCCTGTCTCTCTTGGCTGAGCCTAATTTTAACATTTCAAAGAGTTGAGCAACTTCCAGTAGCCACCGTCTGTGAGTATTGTGGTCATCCCAAACTCATGCCAATACATTTTCAGACAGCATTTGACAGCCTTGTACTTTGTGAGTTTTTCTCATGTTAGCATGAAATACACAAACCTGCTTATACTTGATCTGAGAAACTTTTTTTTTCAGTTTGTTCAGATAAATCTCCTTGGCTCAGCAGGAAACTCATTTACTTGCAAAGCTGGAGTTCTGTGTTGTAGCCCCTTTTATTACTTAATTTTGTCTGTGTTGGTTAGTGGGAAGTTTTGTCAGTGCTGCATGTGAGTGTTTGTTTATCAAAGCTCAGGCTTGAGGCATCAAGCTGGTCAAATGTCAGTTCCAAATTTGAGGGCAAAATGGTCACACGCAAAAAAAAAAAAAAAA
>VZTZ01009474.1:826437-900013 GCA_013400955.1 Drymodes brunneopygia
AAAAAAAAAAAAGGTGAGCATGACTCCATAGAATAAAGGCTGGAGCTGTACAAGGCCTCCAGAAAATAGGAGTTGCTGTACACAATAGTTTTTATTGTAGATTACAAAAAGAATTACTGGTTTTCTTGCTGGATTTGAAGATCACTCCACTGTATGTGGGGTGTTTATATCCCTGGTAGAAATGAGATTCCACAGCTCAAGTCCACTTGAAGTAAGTGGTAAGCTCCAGCTGAGGATTGCATCTGGGACCACAATAGGTGGAAAATATTAGCCAACTGAAAGCAGATATTGGAGATATTTAATAGGTAATTAATGGAAATAACTGCTTTCCCAGAAATAGCTCTTCAGCTCTCAAGGTTAAGACACCAATGCAGTTGTTACTGGAGTGGATATCAGAGTGGTTTCTTCCCATTGAATGGAATCCCTAAATTTAAGGCCTACTCCAAACCCTCCTGAAGTATTGGAAGGTTTCCCATGGATTTCAATGTGTAGGCAATAAGTATGACCCTTTTTAAGCTTTTAATAATAATTCCTTCACCCAAGGAAAAACAAAATCTCATTCCAAATATTTAGATTGCTAAAGAAAGGCATGTAGTATTATTTTCCACTGTATTTTATAGAGACACAGGTCAGCATGGAGGAAAATGTTCACGCCTGTTTTCCCATAGGATGTTCAAAGAAATCCTGTGAAAGGATTCTTTTCCATGAGATAGGAACAGGCAGTGTTTATGTAAGCTAATGATTAAGAAATCTGCTGGAGAGAAAGGGGGAAAGATGATTTTTTGTTTGGGGGGGGGGTGTTATTTTGTATTAAAAAGATTCAGGTGTAAAAATCTTTCATCTTTGAGAATTCCTTGAGTGAGGGAGTATCAGTAGTCAGAAGCGGACGTTGCTCTTGTGTTTGAGGATTGGGACTGTGTTGATGAAGCCAACCCTGACCAAAGATCTGCTTACAAGGGGTTGTTGGACTGGGCCCAACGGCTCTCGTTTCTCGACACGTGCTCTGCTGGTTCCCAGGGATGGGCAGCAATGAGCTACAGCTCGCTCTGAAGTAGCAGAGGCAGCTCCCTGCCCTTTGCTGCATCTTGTGGAGACTTGTGGACGCACTGGGTGAGAGTGGTGTGATTGATGTTGCTGAAATTGGAGTCCTAAGGAACTCAATATTACACTCATTTGTATTATGTCACATTGATATGGAGAAGCGTTAAAATAAGTGACTTCTAAAGTGTTTGCTGATGGTGCTGCTGATTTAAGTGGGATTATAGCCCATTAAACACCCGATGTATGACTGTCTTTGGCCATTTTACAGATACAGCCTCTGGCTTTAAATGCCTGAAACTTATACCCATTTGTTACGGTGAGTAATTTTTTAGACTTTTTAGAGAGTGGTTGTGCGAGCAGTTTTTTGTTTCTCTTGGTAAATCCTCTTCTAGGATTTGTCTTCTAGGTGAGTGTAAACGTTGGTCACCTCGGTGTGTACAACTGACCCCTGGATAGTGTCCCAGGTGACAGATGACCGGGAAATAGGGGAGTTAGCCCGCGGCAGAGATAGCAAGGATAATTTCAGGCTTTTTAGTGGCAGAAAGCACAGTTGAAGCAGCATTTCTGATGTAGCTATCAGACTGAAATGGAAGAAGGCGGTGCGCAGGCGGTGCGTGCGATAGGAAAGCAGCTACCATCCCTGACTCCTAGATCCCACCTAGTTAACTCCTTGCAGCAACACACCAGGGCTGCCAAACACCGGGTTAAAATCAGGCCGAGCCGGGAAGGACGGGAACTGCCTGGCCCTTCAGCCCCGCGCCGCTCCGCGGCGAGGGCCGATGTGTCCCCGGTTGTCCTCCCTCTCCTGCTAATTCGGTGACATTTCGGACAGTTCAAAAGTTCACGGGGAGGCTCTGGCGAGGCGACCGGGTGTGAGGCTAGAGCCGGGACCGCCGGCAGGTCCAGCCTCGCCGGCGGGGTTGGTCGGTGCCTTCTCCTCCCTCTCTCCCTCCTCTCTTCCTCGCTTGTTTCCAGGCGAGACCTTGCTCTCGGCAGGTACCGCTCTGCCTCCCCCCGGCTCCCCTTCCATCTTCCCCCGGTGCCCCTGCAGCATCTACCGGCCGCCCAGCCGCCCACTCTGCGCGGAGGGGCGCGGAGGGGCTCGCANCACAAAAGGCACGGCCGGGCTCGGGCTGCTCCGCACGCTCCGCGCACCGTAGCGCGCACGGACACGCACACACACAGAGGCACTCACGCACACACGGGCACACTCGCACACACTCGCACCGCTCACACACACGGGAGCGCCGCGATGTGCGATGCGCGATGCGCGACGTGAGGCACCTCGCACGCCGCGGGGCCGGGGGGAGCCGGCGGGATCCGCGTTGCCAGCCCGCCCGCCCCTGCCGCTCCCTCTCCTCCAGACCCATCCATCAGCCTCTTCCTCCCGGTCTGCTCCTGCCTTTCTTTTCTTTTTCTTTTCCTTTTTTTTTTAATTTTTAATTTTTTTTTTAAATTTGCTCTAACTGTATCTACCCAAGGATAGAAAAAATGCCTGCCCGTGGAGCGAGGAGAGGGCATCGGGTCGGTAAATAAGAAGTGAGTACGAGCATAATGGCGTGCCTCCCCGCTCCCAGCCCTCCGGATGCTGCATGCGCCCCTGCTTCCCCCGCACCGGACCCCGGGATGCTCCCCGCGGCGGTCCGGGGCTCCTTTGTACCTTGCCTGGCTCCTTTCCCCTCCCTTCCCGGCCCCGCTCGCGCCGCGCCCCGGCTCCGCCGCCGGCCGNGAGGCGTGACCGCGCCGCGCGTGGCGTGCCCGGCGCCCACCCCGCGGGCTGTGAGGGTGCCCCGGGTCCCCGCTCGGCCCGGGCTGGGGCACCCTCTCTCCTCCCGGCCCCTTCTCCCGGAGCCGTGGTGTGTGCCGGAGCCGGGCTGGTTCCCAAGCGGTGACTCTGCCAAGTACCACCGCCTTCCCTGCAGGGACGCATCCCATCTCCGCCGTCCTGTGGGAGACTTTCCTCTAGATTTAGATCTGAGCTTTTCCCACCAGCAGCTGGAAGAGCTGTCTTGGCCGTTTAAAACGTACTGGTTATTCAAAACAATTTAAATATAGCTTGTGTGGTCACTGCTGTGACCATCTTCCCACGGGAGACTTTACCTGCACTTGATGTGGAGGATTTGTTTTAGTGCCCATGTAGTTACTGGTAGTCACATGAGTTATCCAAGTACTTGATTAAAACACTCAGCTGCTCTTTCCCTAACCTGATGTGTTTTTGTAGCTGTAAATAGAAGTGCCTGCTCTAACAAATGCATGACTCTTCCAGTAAACACACATGTGTTGTACCAGTGTTTTCTGAAAGGTATAATCAATACACAATTAGCCCGTTAAGACTGGTATGATGACCAATGTCTTATTTTTATGGCTGTGTCTGGGGAGTTTGGAAATGATCATGCAACTGTTCTCCAAGTGCATTTGTTGGAGCATAGGACAAAATAGGTGTGAGATAGGTGGTTTTGTATTTTCCTGATACTTCTGTAATGCTGAGGTAGAACACAGCTGGAAAGCTGCTTAGCAGTGCTTGAGAGAACAGTGGATGTAAAGAATCTCTGCAGCAAAATACTACCTGGGAGCAATTTAATGAAATGCAATGATGTAGGGGAAATTTACTTCTGGAAATGATTGAATGTCATAAGGGGACAGACAGCAAATATTGCAAATGTGCATATGTATGTAAAATGGATACTACTGCTCAGAGCAACAGATCTGTTGTAAGGTGTTGTGGCATTAAGAGAAAGATTCATCAGTTTAAGAATTCCATTTAGAAGCAACAGAATGCACGTAATCTCTTGGCAAGAAGTTTAGTTAACGAAATCTGTGTGGCACTGTAGCCATTAACTTTCTTTTTCTGTTTTTGCCAGTGGCGGCACCTGACTTGCTGGATCCCAAATCGGCCACTCAGAACTCCAAACCAAGATTATCATTTTCCACCAAGCCTACCGTGCTTGCTTCACGGGAGGAAAGCGATTCGGCCATTAATGTTATGAAATGGAAGACAGTCTCAACAATTTTTCTGGTGGTAGTCGTGTATTTAATAATTGGAGCAACAGTATTTAAAGCCCTGGAGCAGCCTCATGAGACCTCCCAGAGAACCACCATTGTGATTCAGAAGCAGACGTTTGTATCTCAGCATTCCTGTGTGAATGCAACAGAGCTTGATGAACTGATTCAGGTAATCCATACCAAACCCCTCATCGCCTTGCCTTAGAGGAACAAATTATATATGGCAGTACTGCAGTGATAAGGGGCAAAACCTTTACAAGCAAAGCTCTGTATTGGCTGAGGGATGTAACAAGTGTTAAGACCAGAAGCTGAGCATTTGCATTTTCATGCAAAGCCTCATGGTTGAAAAGCTATTACTATTTTTAGGTCCAGTATGCTTGGTAGAGGGCCTTTTCACTGAAGCCTCCCATTATGCTAATTAAATGATTATTCATCAGCAATATATATAATTAATAGTTCACAAAGGAATTACTATATTGATTGTGCCTTACAAGTTCTGTCAATATTTGAAGTGCCTAATTCTGAGGAAGAAGCTACACCAGCCATTGCCTTAAAGGACTACTAATTTACTGTGATTTTATCAAGCTAGCTTTCCTTCCAGCTGTATGTTTCTTTATATTGATTTTGTTTTAAGTACAGGAAAGTACCATGGACTTCCTACTTTGATCTTAAATCTCAATTTTCTCTGCTTCTTAAAGGTGCATCCACAAATGATGTACATTGGTGTGTTCCTACTAACATGATTTTACCCTTGCAGGTCACCTGCCTCTGAACCATAGGAGATATTTATTTGCAGTAGCACAGAACTAGTACCTGAGCCTTATAAACCCCTTTCCAACTTGAATCCCATCTTCTTATGAATATCCAGTAGCACTGGAGGGAATAGCAGAGGGCTGCCAAATCACATCATTCTGGGCATGGGACGATGAAATGGGAGACTGGAGTTGAACAGTCAAGAGTTGGCAAGGGTTGACTCCTTCCTTAACAATAGCCATGGGGCTCTCTGGGTCTATTGAGCCCACGATGGGACAGGGAGAGCAGGAGAGGGTGTTGAGCATCCAGACCATGGCAAGCAGGAACTCTGGAGCATGCCAGATGTGTGGGCAGAAAAGATTTCTGGAGGTGTTTTTTGGCAGCAGATATGGCTGGGAGTTTAGGAGTTTATTTTACCTCTCTAGACCAATCTGCCTCGAGCATCAGCGTGGACATGGTTTTTTTCTTCAGTTTTAAATAGAGAGTTCTGATGTGCTGAGTTATTTTTATGGTACACTACTTCTGAATTTTAAAGGTAAGCTGGGAAAATATCTTGTATTTTATGATTTCTCCCCTGCCTTGTTGCTAAAATGTGTTTCAAAGCTGCTACCCTTTAAATGCCTGTCAGACAGTTCCCCCCTCCACGAGTTTGGCCAGGCATGCCTGAGGAGATGCTGCCGATAGTGATTTAGATGCTGTGTAATAACTGTGTTCCAGCAGTTTGACCAGCAGAATGTGAGACAATCTTTCAGAGAAATATACAAGCACATTCTGATGAAAAATAACTCTTGTAGCTACTATAAATATCCTCCTATGAAATTTTTAGGTCAGATACTGTACTTGTGAAGATAAAAAAAGAAATTTTCAAGCAATATTATCGTACATCATCTGTGAGATGGACCTTAAGGCAAAAACTGTTGAAGTTTGCTCTGGAGTACTTAGATATTTTAGCATTTATGATTCTCTGCCCAGAAGCACAGATTGATAATAAAAAACCACTTCATCAGCATTCAACTCCCATTTGATGTTCTGTGTAAAATAAATGAGTTTCAGTACAAGCATCAGAGCACAGATAACCACATCAGTATTAGCTTCCATCTCCACTAATGATCTTGCCACGACCAGGAAAACACAGGTGTGTGAAGCATGGGGAGGTGACACAGCCTCCTACAGCATGTGGATGAGAGAAAATTGTGGGAAGAGTTTGCTCTGCTTGCTCTTGGGGTAAAAGGAAAACTTAATGTGCCCTTGTTCCCTTCTGCTTCTCTGTAGAGAGCACCATGACATGGGGGTGGGAATGTGCTGTTACACTCCTTTTATAGGAGCAGAGCTGGGGCACAGGGAGCCCATTTGGGTGCCTTGCTTTACGCAGAGTAAGTGTTAGTGAATGACATCAAGTTGTTTAAGTGTTGGGAAATTCTGCTTGCCCAAAGTAAAATGGGAAAGCAATGGTAAAAGAGAGTCTCACATTCATTTTTCCAGGTCTAGGTTGCTATCTTGCACTTGGGGTCATATTTCTTCCCTAGTTGTCACTTTGTCACAGAAACTAAATTAGCGAAATGCATTTTGTCTCTCTGGGATTATGTCTGACTGCTATTACAATATAATGCAGTGTTTCTTCAGTTTTCATTGGATGTCTTTATGAATAAAAATAAATAGTGCGTGCAAGGAAAAAGTAAATGTTATTTAAGAATTCACTGAAAGCTATAAAACTGAAAATTAATATGTACTAGAGTAGAAGGGAGCTGGAATGATTAGTTTGTGTGAAGAAAATTACAGAGCTTACAGACTGTAATGTCTTCTTTAATCAAGTATTTACCTTGAGTCAAACTATAATGAAATTCATTGCAACTTTTCTTTTTGAACTTGGTGTTCTGGGAATCCAGATACACTTTTGGCTCTTTTGTAGTAGTCATTGCTTAAGGTGCTTGTCATACCAGGCTTTTTCAATTTTCACAGACTTCTGCTCTGTAATTTAAACCTTACTCTGAAGCAGGCTTGACTACCCCAAGACTGTCCACTGGCAGTACAATATGTGGTAGCTTACTCAGGTGAGCACATCAGAGAGACTCGTTGGAGAGCACAAATTCAGCTTAAAAAAAAGTACAAGTGGAATGGCAGTCCAGTTTGCCAGCACTCAGGAGCCATAGAGTTTACAGCACCTTGGCTAAAATCTTCCTTTTGTCACAAAGCTGTTTAAAACAGTGCTGTGTGTTTCTATAAATACACACAGGATAAGGATTTTTCCCTTTCTGTCTTCTCCATCCTTATTTTATCTCACCAATCCCCAGAAGCTCTCCTGGTACAACAATATGTACTGTTGCCAACTTTTCAGCAGGCACAGGTTTATTCCCTGGGTTTTGAATTCCTGAAACTTTGTATTGTCACATTGATCATGTGGCTCCTCTGGGTGTACTAGGTGAGAATTATACTTTTATAGACATCATATATTTTATAAAGATGTAAAATATGGGGCAACAGAGAGCTGGAAAATGTGCAAAGTTAAAGAAATATAGTGCTCTGATGATGGCACTGAGGTAAATTCAGCTGCCTCAGAAAAAAGGACCTGTGTTTTCCTCCTAACTTTTTAGTCCAGCAGTGTTGTGCCTATGCTGACAAAAAAGAGATGTGGTCTTCATGACCTCTTCTGTCCCTGACTTCCGTGGTCCAGTGCTGCAAATCTCTTTTAGTCTAAAACACTTCAGTTAGTTACTTGTTGCCTCACTGTAGCAGAATATACCTGCAATGAACAACAGCAGGGCATGACCCTGAGAGGTATATCCATATACATAATCCCTTTGATACTTTGTGAGCACTTCCATTCAGTACCATATTAAAAATGTGCCGAAGTCATGCAGAGCATACCTGTGCACCCAAGAGACCAGTTTTTCCAGGTAATTTCAACTCCTTTTGCTGTAGCCCGAAGCCATTAACAACAGCATTAAGTGGATCACTGGATGCTGCCCCCAACGGTGCTGAGGTGGGCAGTGCACAGCACTCAGTGGTGGTATATCTAAATTTACAACTAGAGAAATATCCCAGGAGGGAGTCTTGTGAAAGTACAAACACTACCTGGGTGAGTAATGAGAACACAACAGAGCAGCAAGCTGTGTATGGTCTGATGTTAAACTTAAATTTGTAAAAGTTTCAGTTGGAAGCTCTTGCAAGGATCTCACTTATTAACAGATGAGAAAGCTTTGGTTTGGTATAGTTTATTTGTGATATCTAATACATTATAAAACTACAGAAAGGAATGTGGCCAGGTTCTTTCCTATTATTTCTTCTTTTGGAGAAGAACACTTTACAGTTCATCACAAACCATGTTTTGGTTTCTCTGTCTGTGCCTGCTGTCAGCTTGGCCCTGCCATGCAATGCAAAGTAACTGTCAGGTGAGAGAATAAAAGAGTAAATGTAGCTCAGACTGTGTGGGTTTAATGTATATGTGTCCAAATATATAAACCTGATCTTCATTTACACTAAGAATATGTTATGTCTTGCATCTAACAACTTATCCCTCTCCACTGAGCTTTTTTGTTGGTAGAAGCTTATAGGAACCTGGGAGTAATCCAGCTATTGACACAAATAACATTAAAGAATGAAATAATTCTCTAACTGGAGCACTTGTATCTAATTATTTCAATTTCATTCTAATTTTCTTTTAGTTTGTTGACTGTTTCCTATAGCAAGCTTGCCACTAAACTTTTAAAATGTTAGAGACATCTTCCAAACTCAGATGCACAAAAGGTATTGCCAAGAACTTGGAAAAAAATCCTGCTATATTTATGCACCTGTGAATGGTAGCAAATGTAGAGAGACCTTAGGTTACAGTGCTGATGTTCAGGTGGCATTCATGTCCTCATGCAGTGCTGTGCACCCACAAGATATTTGTATCTTCCTTCATGACATCTCCCAGGGCTGTCTCTGGGAACAGGTGAGCCTGACTGAATCTGATATTCAGCAATGTCATAAAATTGTCATTACTGTTGTTTCATGCACCTCATTCCCTCTATAGGAGCTGGAAGATCCTGTGGAGGAAAATAAGGTGCATGAAAAACCAGTGAATTTGCTTTCTCCTTGCCCAGAACTCATGTTGTTCCCAGGACATAAGGATGTAGCCAGTATTTTGTGTTGTGGGATGTCTTGGCAATAAGAAGCAATGGTTTGTCCCCCTGCCAAAGAAAAAGCCGATTAGAAAAAAAAAGAAGAGCTTTTTATGTAAATACCACCTAATTATATATTGCTCAGCAGTTATTTGTTTATGTTGACCTTTTTAAACCAAAATTGAAAAAAAAATTCCTTTTAATATCCAAGCAAGTTGTTAAATGCATTATTTTTGCATGCAAAATAGGGAAATAAGAAAAATTTCAGTTATATTATTTTAAATATCTAGAATGTCCCAGCAAGCTGGTGTGAATTATTATAGTTATCTTAGTGAGTCAATTCTGAAAATTAATAAAGCGTTTTCAAGTAAAGGTACAATGGAACATAAGTTAATAATAGAACATAGTTAATTTCCTGTTCCTTTAGCAGAAAGATCCTTCAAATATATTTATTCTGAGACTAACAAGTGGAAAAAATACTCTTACACTAAAAAGCACAACCTTCTAATATGTTCCAAGTGCTGTGTGTGGTAATTCTTGTCTTATAAAGCCTTCATTTTGAAATCTGAACAAGTTTCCAGGGTGCTGCACCATGCTGTCTCAGCAGTAATACTTTTGTAGAGTTTTAAATTCAGCCCCTTTCAGGGTATGAGGCTTCTTCTGGAAACTGAATGCCCACAAAAATGTGCCTGCATTTAAAATAAACAAACAAAACAAAAGAATTAATGAGCCACCAGGATTAGCTGAATTGGTGTGCATCCTACAAGTTGATCTCCGTGGGTTCAGTGTGGGCTTGTGGCTAACGTGGGGAGAGCAGCTCTCCATGCAGGGGTCCACAGCCATGTGCCATTCCTGTTTTCATCTCACATTTGTGTCAGCTGCATTGCTCCTTTTCTTTCCATTCATCTTTAGATTATGAATGAGACCAAAATGGAGATTTTTTTTTTTAATCTCCCTTGAGGACAAATGCTTTTTTTACCTCTTTATCTGTCTCTTGAGGAAAGCCTGACATAATTATGAATGACATGGGAGCAGTGTTTCGTTCTTCAAACTGGCATCACCAGAAAGTCATCATGGCTTCTTATCGACTAATTTCTTGTAAAATTATTTTATTTTAAAATATGTATTTGCTTTGGCTTCATTTTTACAGTTGAAGGTAGGTAGCTACATGAAGTTGCACCTCCACCAGTAGCTGATTTTGTCTATTTCACAGGCTTCCTTACAACTTGCATTGTAGCCTCAAGAAAATTATTTTGGAAGAAAATAATCTTTCAGGAATACATTGTTTAATTTCAATCAGACAAGCTCCTTGAGCCCTGATTATATAGAAAACTGTTAAAATAAAGAAGTGTAAATCCTTTTTCTCCAAGAGATTAGAAGGTATTTGAGTATGCTGTATAATTTTTGTAGATAGGAAAACACAGAGCTGTAAAGATCTTGTTTTCAGACAAATCCAAAATTTACTTAGACAAGATTAAAATTTATTAACTAAACCTATTAAGCTCAAATCAAATTTTATTAATTCTTTGAATCACAACATTTGTAGACATTTTCAGTCCTGTAAGCTGCAGCTTACAGGTCCTCTAAGCAGGAACTTTTCAAGGTGGTTTGAATGTACCAGTTTAAACCCTAAATATTCTTAGTCTCTCCTTTTGCAATTCCTTCCAGACTCTCCAAAAGAAATCCGGAACCATCCCATATCAGTATCCTAGCCTGGAAGCAGCATTTATGCTTTGTAAAACTTAAAGCCTTGAAAAAATTGATAGACCAGCATCGAAGAAATTGAGGCTGCAGCATATTTTATTTATTTATCTGAGGATCCAAAATACCATTCCATCAGTTTTTTTAATGTGCCATCTGCATTTCAGTTATGAAGCTTATGACAAATTGCAAATACCAGTAGCAGAGCTGCCTGCTGATGGTGTTTTCAAAGCAATGAAAAAAGAAATGAAGGACTTTCAAAGCAGTTGAAACATGAGACACAGGAACTGTAGTTTGAGGTGTTGGCCTGTGCATGTGTCTGTCCTTAGTAAGGTGTGTGCCCATCAGAGCATTTGGGCTTTGTGTACTCTTAACTCTAAGTGTCCTGGCGCTCCTAACTTGTACAGTAACATCCTGTGTCTCTTTTCCACTTGCTGCCTCTGTGTCTCCTTCCTGCTTCACTCTGGTCAGAAATAAACATTTGAATGCAGTTGTGTCTTTCCACAACCCCCCAAATTCTACTTGAATCCCCAGGTCAGAGAAATATTTATTAAATGAAAGGTGTCTGTGAAAGACCTTTGATCACACCCTTACCCAGACCTGTGTTCCACACAGACACCCACCTGCTGTGGTTGGGTTGGGATGGGTTACAGGAGCCCCTGGATTGTGTGTACTCCTTGCTTAGGCTCCTGCTGTTCTCCCTCTTCTGCTTCTGTACCCAGCTCCTGGAAGAAGGGATTTTTTTGCCAAACTTTCTCTTGCCTGTGAGCATTTCCTCCAGGGACGTGACAGCTCCCTTTTCTTTAATCATTTTCAACACAGTGATTAAACCAAAAGGATTTTTTAAAGCTGTTTTTATCCTTCATGGGCATTATTTGTGGGGAGAATAATAAATAAATTCTAGCTGCCCTTGTCACTTCTTTGTTCAAGCAGGTTGGTCTCAAACTTTTTTTCCTGCTTCTGATGTTGAGACCTGCAAAGATTACATTTTCTACAGATGAAGACTTTTATAGGACCTAGAACTTAGCTTAGCCTGATTGCATCTGAATGCCAGCTTTTGTCTTAGAAAGAGAGGCAGATATGACTCATTAGTAAGTCAGTTCTGCTGAACAGCTGTTTGCATAGTTCTCCCAGTCTGTAATCTCAAGAAGCGAAGAACAGCCTTCTTCCCTGAACGTGCATATGTATATACATGCATATATATGTGTATGTACACACACAGAATTTATATACATAGAAACCCATGGGGTTTGTCATGCATATTTAGAACTGGAAATGTTTTTCATTATGTTTCTGCATGTTTTTAGTTTAAGTAGTTGTGAAAGAGGGTGGAAAGAGTCCTTCAGTTCTTCAGCATGTGGGGTACTAGTCTCCACTGTAGAATACACTCATATGTTATACAAACTAAAAAGAAAAACGAGTCACAGAAGTATAATACAAATATTATTGCCGTCTCTTTCAACATCAAGGCCCAAAACCGTGTGTTTTGAGGCTGCAGAGTTGTTTGCTAAGTGTTAAAAGCATCCTGGCGTGCCTTTGAACTGAGAACTAGGATTTCCATTCCTTGTAAACCAAAGCTGAAATAAAAACACAGGACTTGTAGCTGGACCATAGGAGATGTATCTTTATGCTGCTAAGGGAGAATACCCTTGTGAAATGGCAGCAGAACTGTAGCAGTGAAGGAAGAAATCCAGGCTGAGAAATGGTTTTCAGAAACTTTGAGGCACAACTGACTTTTTGACATCACTTGTCAAGTAACTGCCAGGAAGCACAAGCTAACTCCAGACAAGCTGGGTGACAAAAGAAAGCACACTCTGGATTTTATCAGAAGCATAATTTGAGGTGCTTCTGCTTTACTCTTTCAGTAGAAGAGATGAGAGTAATGAACTGTTGTGTTACATCATTTCATAGAAGTGAAGTGACTGGAAGATGGTACAAAAACGTGTATTCAGAACCTGCTGTGGAACAAGGAGATGAGCATTGGAGTGACTGGTTTGACACATTATTTATTTCTGCCTGATTTCCATGTGAGACAGCAGTCAACTACCAGAGGCCAGCCTTCACACTTTATAACCTCTCCTTATTTTCCTGTGTCTCTGCAGACCCACTTAGTGGATGTGGCTCCCTGGCCACCTGGCTGGCTTTTGTCAGTCAATGCCATTGACTCCTTGAAGGGTCAGAGCACCAAAAGATGAAATCCCTGGCCAAGAATTGTTTTCTGTTCTCAGAAAATGACTGTGCTGTTCAAAAGACTGTTTTCTCTCTTGCTTTGACAGAAGAAAAGTCACAGTATTCTATGTCTTAATCTGCAAAGCAAAGTTCAGCATGGTCTCTATGGAGGAACATAGGAATAGCACAAAACTGCACAATATATTTACCAAAAAGTGTTTCTAAATTATATAGGAAGTGAAAAACTGACATTGAATTAAATGTGGTTTGTGTTGTCACTCTCCTTTTCCCAGTGTTCTGATTTCAAGCTAAAAATATGTGGTGTGAAAGCAATGCTTATGTGAGTTTGGAGCTCTGGTCACACCTGGCCTGTCCTCTCTGGGCTCAGTCATCTCTGCCTCTTTTCTCTGATACTCTGCTAAAGCTTGTTCCCAATGTGGCTGCAAAGCCAAGTAGCCGAGATGTGTGGGTGTAGTGCAAGTGAGGACTTACCTCAGACACACTTCATGTCAATCCTAAGATATAGTACAGAGACAGCCTAAGAACTCACCTAACTCAAAAATGGGAGTTCTCTAAAATTTTATCTCAATTCTCTTCTCCATCAAAAAAAAAAAAAGGCCTGATTTTTTTCACCATTATAAAGATTATTAAAGAAGAAAAACACACTACTATAAGTGTAACCATATACTATTATTTTAAAAATCATTGTGCATAGAGGCTTTGATTGGGTGCCATGTGCTGGGTGACACACCCTCTGCTCAATCTTCAGTTAATTCGCATGAAACAAGTACTAGACAAAGGCTCTGGAAGAAGGTAAGGCAAGTGAAATAATCTGCATAATTGAAGAATTACATCTGTCCCCATCTGCGTTCTAATGCTGACTGATTCTGTAGTGTTGAAACAAAACTGATTTTTAAACCAGTTTATTTTGTACATGGAATAAAAAAACTAGAAGAAGTGCCACTGAGAAAATCAATTTACTTTAAAACTGGAAAAGAATTTTTATAAGTCAAGAAGTGCCCATGTGAAGATCACACAAAGTGTTTAAAGGCTGCAACATACAATGACTGTATAGATTATAGAGTTTTCATGATTCTGCTTTTAGATTCAAAACACTCAGAGTTACTGTCACTGCTGTGTGACAAAGGTCACAAGTAACAGAAAGAATTAAGGGACGTAGGGATGGAGGGGTGGAGGGGTAGAAGGAAGGAAGGAAAGGAAAGAAGGAAAGGAAGGAAGGAAAGGAAGGAAGGAAGGAAGGAAAGGAAGGAAGGAAGGAAGGCGCGGAAGGCGCGGAAGGAAGGAAGGAGGGAGGGAAGGAAGGAAGGAAGTCAAACTCATGAGAAATTATGTTTGCTGTAGTAGTAAGGCATCAGTCAAAAAAAGAGGCTAAAGACGAAGAATTAAGGTGTCAGAGAACTGAATGTGACAGCTCTGACAGTGAATAATAAGCCTGGAACTTGAAGGTAAAGGTTGAGATACTGGCCTTTAGTGAAGTTAGTGGAGCCTGGGTTTTTAATCTGGGCTAGAGAAGTGTTAATATCCAGTCCTCCAGGTAAGTTTGTGTAGTGGACATAAGTGAGAAGGAAGATGCTACCCTGAAATTATTGCCCTGAAATGTAAAAGTGCTAGGAGTTACGCAATATATTATTTTCTTTTAAAATTCTTTCTTGGGAATAGTCTTAGATGAGGATCTTCTTATGATTGCTGACCAGACTAAGGAGAAAAGTCTTCCTCTGATCCAAAGAGCTGAAAATACAGTCACCCTTCCTGAAAAATCTGCAGGCAACATTCGAAGCCTTTATGAAACAGTAGTGCTGGCCTCAGTAAACCAGCACTTTACCCACCTGCCACCCTTGTTAGCCAGGAAGACTCTTACAGATGACTCTGAAGGAACAAAATGCAGGAGCTTTGTTAGTATCTGACTTCTCCCAAACATAGTCACAACCCCGGAGAAAGCATAACATTGTATGTTTGGAAACAACAGCCCAGTGATGATGAAGGCATCATCTGGCCCTTTATGACAAAAACTGTGCTTAAAACAATTAATAAATTTACAAATGTGAATCAGTAAATGTACAAAGAAAGTCAATGAGAAATACTGGCAATTAAAAAAGTACTTATTTAAGAAAATACATATATGTGATATGCAACAGTTTTGTTTAAATATTTAATAAGAAAGTCTTCAATTTGGAAAGAAAGAGGAAACTGAGGGGTCTTTAATATCATTAATTTCTTGAAGGAGACAAATCAGAAATTGCTGTTCAAGTGTTCCTCGTAACATAAAAACTTACAAAATTACTTTGAAGCACATACGAACTCTCAAAAGGGAAATACTTTTTAAATGATCCAGAAGTATTTTGCAGATCTTACTGCCACAGAATGACTTGGCTCCCAAAATACAAGTGAGCTCCAAAAGTAGTTAGATAAATTAATGGTAAAGCAATTCACCCAAGCCAATCTGAACACCCTGGTGCAGATGCAGCCTCCTACTCAGAAAGTCCCTAAAAGTGTGCATAGTCAGAACTTAGGAGGCTGTATGAAAAGGAAGCATCTCTGAAAGCAGCCCTGATTATTTTCCTGATTAGCAGTTGGATAAAATCAGAGACATAATAATAGCGGCTAATTGCCTTTTGTAGCCATCTGTGCTTTGGGCAGTTTTGGGTTAAGTTGCATTTTTTTTTTCCAGGAAAAATGTAGGTATGGTAGATGAAGTGAGGAAATGCATAGCTGTAGTGGATCATTGAGCAGTTTAGATTGGAACACCTTTCTTTTAAAAGGCCTTGAGGTACATATGGCTTCAAAAATGTGCAGTGAGGATAAAAGCCCTGAAAACATTTTACATCTGGATTTGTATAAAACTTGGTCTTGCTCAACTGCCTAAACAGGTGCATTGCTCTGGGTAGTGCCTTCATCCAGTACAAGAAACTGTAATGAAGCAAGAATGGTTGCAAAAAATTACATTGATCCAGTCCTATATCCTGATGTCCTCACTGGAGAATGTGTTCCCAGGTACAAGGACTTGTGATGGCAGTCCCCTGAAATGTAGCAGTACTCAGGCTGTGCTCACTGGGCTCTCTCTGTGTAACACAGCACACTGATTTACACTTGTAAATCAAAGGAATATCTGTGATGTGTAAATTATAAAATCAATTCCACAGGTGGTTTTCACATGCTCCTTAGTCTGATGTGTCCCATCCTACACTGATGGAAACACCTGTCAGTATTAGCACTGCTGTATTTGCTCCTGCCACGTTGTTCATCATGTACAAATGTAGAAGATTTATCCTTCCAACACAAAAGAAAATTAAACTCTCTTCCCCTTCACTTTCCCCATCCTTTCCCCTTCTTCAGTAGGATTGAATATTCCACTGCTCTGATGTCTGCCTTTCTGTTATTAAAAAAAAAAGAGGTTAAAATGAAAGCAGTTAAAAGTCTGTGTAAAGATGCCCCATCTGGATTTCTGTTGACAACCCTGGATGGTGGAAATGGTTTGGGTTTGCCAGCAAGATCCCTGTGGCTGCAGAGGTGTAGCAGTGGACTTCAAAATGGTTACTTTGTGCATCTGAGCTTTGAAAATGGCAAACTGGAAATGTTGGATTTAAGCTGGATTTAATGTCGGATTTAAGTCCCATAATAAAAAATAGGTGCCCTAGTTAATCCAGCTTTGTTACTTCATAATCTCTGCCCAGATCAAATTACTTCTTCTGGCACTGTTTAGTAAACAGGAATGTTTTAATTTCCAAATTATCAGTGTATTTTGGGACTGAAAAAGTTATTACTACTGTACAACACTGTTCCTCTACAACAGACTGCCCAAATGGAAGATGGTTCTGGCCTGTCTTATCCCTGAATATATTTATGTACACAATGATTGTTGTACATCTTGCCAAGCAGGAACTATTAATAAGTTAAAATGCTTATTTTCACTTTGTGTTATTGCTTCCTCTGTTGTTTTTTTGTTAGACACCAGTAATTTTTATAAGTATAATGATTAGAAATAAATCCTGTTTTAAAGTTTCAGAATGAAATGAAAACTTATATTCTTTGAAATGCTTATTGCAAGCTTAAAAATACTTTTTCTTTAACCCAAATACCAGTATATATCTGCAATTGTGATATAACAAAACAGGAATACATTTTGTAATAAGAATTTACAGTAGGAGACACTGCTGAAAGAGGAAATATTTCATATTTCTTGAGACTATGAAAATGTCTCTAGTGGCAAGCTTGTTGGTTTTATTTACTAGAACTGAATTTTTCAAGAGCAACATTTCTGAAGTGTATAGTTCTATAGAGATACATGTTTGATATCTGACTGAATTTTTTTGTTGCTATAGTGAAAGTTTTATAGTTGTATATGTAATTGCTTTAATTATTGAATTGTCTCTTATATAAAACTGTTTTCTTTATTTGGAATGAATTTGATACAGAATAATGCATGGGAATTTTTTCCTGGTGTTTTAAAATTATTGTTTTTAAGAAGTCCATTTCCTTGCCTAACACAACACAGGAACATTGTGGGAAACTCTCATTATAAATTTTGTCTAATGCATGTTTTTCTTCACCAAATAGTTGCAGCAGTAAAAATAATTGTGTTTGCCTTCTAACTAAGATAGTAATATCACAGATATTGTGGATTTTGCATTCTCCCTAATGGTCTGGACTTTACAGCTCTTCCGAATTGCCTGGAGTGGCTGCTGAAGAATAAATTGTAGCCTGACTGAGTGAAAAAACTCAAGCAAAGCAACACAGATCCTTTTCTGGTTTAATGCTTTGATCAAATAAGTGATTTAATCAATTTATTGTGTAATATATATGAATAAAATTGTTTCATGAATATTGACAAAATCTTTTTAAACTTGCAGCAAGTAGTGGCAGCAATAAATGCAGGAATCATACCTTTAGGAAACACATCTGCTCAGATCAGTCACTGGGACTTGGGAAGTTCCTTCTTCTTTGCTGGCACTGTTATTACCACCATAGGTAGGACACAGCTTATTATCTTTTTATAGTCAATGAACTGAAACTCTTTCGATTTCCAGTGTGTGCATATATTTGTCAATGGTAAATCTTCTGTTGTAAGTAGAGGGTTACTTTCTAGCTGCAGGGGCAGAAATAATAGCTGTCTGCAAGGCAGCTCTAGCTGAGTGATTTTTCTGTAGGAAAAAAATGTTGCTGTAGATTTCACTCAGGTGACTGGAAGAGGTTGTGGAAATATTTTCTGGGGGGAATTTGGTCAACTGTACAGTCACAAGTGTTAAATAGGGCATGATTTAAAGCACATGTGCATTAGACCTTCACTGAGATGTATGGAATTTTAAGTCTGTGTTCTCCCATTTGATATAGTTATTTTGTCTAAATTCTGAATGAGCCACTGTCCCTCTGAGCAGGTGCAAAAAGAAGCAGCATTTGGTATTTCAGTTTCTTCCCTTTGACTACAATATTGTACACATGGTATGGAATTAAAAAATTTAATGTAGCTCATGGCTCACAAAAGGGCATTCACAAAGATACATGGAAATTTGAAGATGAAATCATGAGAAAAAAATATGGGACATGCATTATGAGAGTAATGTATAAGCATCATTGCAAAAAGCACCACTATATAATATTTATATGCATATTGTGATGGAAGAGGATGTTCTTTTCAAGTATTATCTGGACCTTTTTTCTTTCTTTATGTAGAAGTGCATAAGTACCATATTTTTTGTGTTTTTGAGTATAAACATGTCTACATTTATATGTATAAATATTGTGCCTATGGGATATTTTTCCACCTCGAGAGTAACTGAAGCACAGGTTTAGTGAAAACAAACAGAAATTCTTACCTCCTTGATTTGTAGCAAACTTACTGATTTTATAGTAGTAGGTCATCATGGTGATAAAAAAGCAAGTATTGAAAATTCTAATTAAAATTAAAGGTTATAACCAAAAAATGCAAGAACTTTGAAAGGATAGCTTTGTGATCAGTCTTATGTTATCCTCTTTGGACAGCACCAAACTTTATGTTGTAAGCATCCATGGTCCCGTTGAAAGTGCATAATAGTTGTTTTACTTCCTAATAATGATAAAAGTTAACATATGAAAAATGTTCAAGGAATTAAAAGTTCAAAAATCATTTTACAGCAGTGGAACATTTTGTCTCACCATCTTTTTCCAAGTAAAACTGAGGCTTTTCTAAATGAAAATGCTTCCTGATTTAATTTATTGACCTGATTTTACCAAAACATGTGTGAGTCCAGCTTAGAGGAGAGCAGGGGATCTGCAAAGGCATCCAGGCCTCTGATCCACTGCTCCCAAGAGTCAAGATAACCCAATAGGAAATACATTTGAAAATTAATATGTCAGGTCATTTCTGCAAATCAGAGTTGTCAGAAGCAGGTCAAACTAGGCAACAGTAAATATTTGTCTCAGGTTTTGAGATAGCAACCTGAGTAAAAAATGAGTGAAAAAAGTCTTCCATAAAATATTTTGGCTTTGGAGTGACTGTGTTGTTTTCTTCAGGGACCCTTTCTGATGGGAAGCTCCCAGCACTTTTGAGTTTTCCTTAGGATGCAAGGACAGCAAGTTGATATGAAAGCTGTGGTGTGGTTGTTGTTGTCTTAATTCTGTGAACCACCTGTCCTATGGCTGACAGGGCTTGTGGTGTGACAGAAGTTGGGGCTGCAGTGAAAAGCACCTGGAAAAGCGAATTACCTGGGAAAATGGTGTCGAGCAGAAGAGCTGGGTGTGCTTTCCCTTATCTTTGTGTTACTGTGTGCCAGCAAGTGATTTGTGTTCAGGACAGTACCTTTTCCTATATGAGTAACATTTTGAAAATGAAGGCATTCCTTCTAGTTAAAGGGCATGTAGTAATAATAACTCAATTTCTCAGAGAGTCAAAATGTGGTTTATGAGCATCTCCAGGGAGTTGCCACAGGTTTCAGCCAAACAATACAGATATTCTCCATGGACAAAGTCAGGACCTTATAAATTCATAGAACAACTTTACAGAAATAATTTGTAAATGAGGTTTGATAAATATTAATAAAATGTGTAAATATTATGTCCTTTAGTCTGTATACCTTAAGAAGCACTTGCAGAGAAGAAAAGAGATTACTACCATTTAGAGACAATGATAGCTTTCCAGTGTTGCAGCAGATTTTGTAGCTTTCCAAACCACTTATTACTATAATTTCACCATATCACTTAGCCCACACTCTTCCTGGTGATATCTAAGAATCTAAGACATTCAAATGGAACGAGAACTCTATGAATAGAATTTCTCAAACCTTTCTTTAATGAATGCAAAGCCTTTCTTTATTGGCAGTAGCACTTGCATCCCACAAATATTTGGTTTCTACAGAGAGTGGATAATAAATAAAGCCTTTAGCATCTGCCCAAGCAATAAATTATTGTTTTGCAGTTACTGTTCTTGTTGTATCCCAGTAGTCCCAAACATTGACCTGAAAAATACTGAGTGTCTGTTTTGGTGGCTGTTGGCAGTAGACTGGAACCATCTTCTAGAACTTCTGTATGTTTCTGAAAGACACTGTGATGGTGCCATCACGTCTACAGAGTTCCAAAAGCAGCTCATAAAAACAGAGGCAACACTACAGAAAATGTGGCTTAGTGTTTCTGTAACATTTTTTGAAGCCTGTTATAATCCTTCATGCTACTCAATAAATGTTACAGTGCATAATATAAAATTAGTAAAATCAGTTTGAATGGAATATGATGTGATAATGCTACTAGATCTTTTCTAAAAAGTGGATTTAGCTGAGAGTCATAATCAAAGAATTTCACAAGGCTTCCTTTAGAACAGGTCCTTGGTTTTAGCTTTGCATTTAACACTGTGCTACAGCACAGAACTTGTTTCAGGAAGGACTATAGCTTTGACTGGCTTAGTTAGGTGTTCTTGCTTGTGGATATGTTTCCAGAACAAATATACTTCATCTCAACAAAGAAATATGAAATTACATGATTATTAGTCTGTGCATATGGAATGGTTTCAGACAGTCTCTAAGAGGGAAAAGGGTAGCAGAGGGAAATAGGAATATGAAATGATCTATGAAAAATATTGTTGCATTGTTCCCTGGGATACTGTGCATGCTGCAAAATACAAAAGAACCTCTTTTTGTCTGCCTGAAAATGTCATTATCCAGTCAGTCCTGCTCTAAGACCACACAACCAAAGAAAAGAAAAAAGAGGGTTGAGGAGAAAAGCAAGAAAAATGGTAACTTAATCATAAAGCTGGAGATAGTGCTGGGGAGGAGGGGAAAATAACCTTTATGTCTCCTCTTTTTATTCTGAGAGCTCATTGCTGGCACTGTGCATGGTTTGTAACGTCTGGATAATATCCTTCAATAGGTAGCTGAACCCAGAAATGGGCACAGAGACACAACCTGTGCATACCCCACTTCCCCTCAGACTTACATTTTAGGGGTAGGGGAAGTTTTATATTGGCAGCAGGGTAGAAAAGCAGACCCATCATCCTGAAGCTTGAGACCTCTGTCTAGAAAAATGAAAAAATCAAGACATGCCAAAGCCTTGAGTTCAGCAGTTGTTTTCCCAAATGTCTGGTGTCTCAGCACATAAAAAATGTAGTGTCCCCTGTAATACAAGAAAGTGCATCATGAGAACCTCTACTAGCCTGCTATGGATCTTCATCTAAAAGAGCTGCATTATTTCCACTCTTATTCCAGCCAGTCTGTAATGATTTTTTCAAGCACTGCAAGTAGACATATGGGAAGAGTATTTATTCAGCCTCCTGGAAGATGGAGTGTCTTGGATGGCAGCTGAGAGGATGGTGACAGTGCCAGCAACCTCACTGGTAGCTGTGGTTTGCCAGAGTGCAACCTTTCAAACAGAGCTCCTTTAATGCCTTAGCACCCGAGGATGCATTACAGCCCCATTGATGTCCAAATCCAGAACTTGTTAAAACCTGGGTCTACAAATCCAAAAGGAACACGTCATTTCTTTTTGTCCTTTTTCGCTTTTGTTGTCGCCAACCCTTGATTTTCAAACCCAAACTTCTTATGTTCACTGGAAGCTGAGCCTCTTGAGAAGTTCATTCATGACTAAAGTCTTTAATTTAGGTTCATTAAGCTAGCTGTGGGAATATGGGGTTTTGGGGTCCAAAAGCCTAGCAACCATTATTAAAGTGTGCAAAGGAATGTGACTACTAGGAAAAAAAATTATAAAAAGGAAAAAAATTGTAAATATTTACACTTTAGGAAACAGATGTGAATAGCAAGAAGCTAAGATGCTGAAAAATAGATTTATATTTTTGACTAGAAATTTCAATCTGGTTTGCCATTTTTAAGGCTGCAATTAGCTGCAATGTAGTTTCAAACACAATTTCTTTGTAAGGACTCATTCCTTCTGTCATTTTCCCACTGCCTGGACATAAGATTTGCTTGTGAAGGTAGGGTATTTTTTAAAAGTCTGATTACATTGCTTGTTGATTTGAAACAACTATTAAATCCTGCTGCTAAAAGTGTCCCTTCTGGCTCTATTCCACTGCATTTTTGAAATACAAGGTAACAGAATAATGTGCTGACAACTAAAATACACAAAATACTTTTGACGTTATAAAAAGACAAATATTGTTCATAATCAGATGTGTTACCTACTATGTCAGATCATCATAAAGCTAAAAAAGTGCAGATGACTTTGAAAAAGTTGTTCTTCTAGTTCAGAAAAGTAAGAAACATCACATACTTATCTTAGAACATGTTACTTCTTTTGCTTGTTAGTGCCACCAAAGAAGAATCAAAGATTTTGAGGGTAGGCACAAAAGTTTCATTTTAAGAGATTGCAGCTTATCAGAGTATAAATACTTGGATTTCTGTTTAGGTATTTTAAGGGAAGAGAGAAGCAGCAAGCAAAAGAAAGTGAAATGCAAATGCTGAGGTGGTAGAGGAGGGGATTGGAGAAGAACTCCTGAGATTAAAAAAAACATAAAATACTTTTGCCTGGAAAATATTTTGATATGTGACCTTTCTCCATCGTATTGGTAATCAAATCATCATTTGGGTCAATTACTTAAATGAACTTAACTCTTGGTGGACATTGGAGTACAGGGCTTCTGAGGACCTGTTTCTTTTAGGGCTCCTCAACTAGAAATAATTTTCTTCATCAAGGCAAGATCAAGGATCTCAGCCTCCACTGATAGCCTGGCTGCACATGTACAGATTTCACATGTACTTCTAGCAGGAGTATGTGTGTGGCAAGGCTGAATATAGCCAGCTGATAAGACCAGCTGCAGAGCAATGCAGAAAAAAAAGTGGTTAAAATTTATGGTCTGTGAAAATGTGGTAGTAAGAGACATGCTACAGAGGTCACTGGGGAATGAAGTGGAAATGCTGCTTCCATCTCTTACTCTGCAGAGGACTCCACTGAAAACTTCTGCTGTTCTCCTGAGAGCCACATTGACTCTCAAAGTGTGTTAAACATGTATATCTCATCTGATAAGATGTCAGCAGAAAGAATTTTCAGTTTAAAAAAAAATCCCCCTGCGATCTCTTCAGAATTCAGTCTTTCCTCCAGGTTAGTGCTTACCTTCCTGTCCCTGTGCTGCTGTCCTTAATAGTTGTTGGAATTAAATTAGGTTTTTAGTCTCTATTTGCTCCATTCAAATTTATTTCCTTTGCTTCTTTTGTTGCACTTTTGAAAAAGGGTCTGAATTTGACCCAGTTATTGGCTGTTGACAAATAGTGCTTCAATTGTGCTCTGGAGAGACCTGTTAGGATTTGGCAACACAATTCTCCAAATATTTCATCTGAACTGAGCATATTCTCTCCCAGGGCAGCAGCGACTAAACAAGATTTCCTCCGTAATTATTTCTCCCAGGAACAGTGAGTTGAAAGTGTATTACCACTGTGCCCTCAATTTTCTCCTGCATTTGCTCAGACAGTGGGAAAGAGGGCTTATCTGACTTGAATGCTGAAGAAATAATAGTTGGACTGTACAAGATACAGGAGCAATAATTAAGATAAGACTGCTGAGAGCTAGGGAACCTGAGACAGTGCTGGAGGAAGGACAATGGTGAAGAGCTGAAAGGAAATTATATTAGATGAAGAGCTCAGAGATATTGAGGGCTTGTATATCAGAAAAATTGAATTAAATTGAATGAGCAAATCATGGAAAACAAATTGAGCCTCACTGACCAAAATGACTGAGACTAAGAAAATACTCAACAATGCCAAGGGTAGCTCTGAAATTGAAAAAGTGCAAGTTTATGGGATGATACACAGCTTTAATTATACAGAGAAGTGATTTTTTTTTCTACCAGCTCTGTCTTGATACACAGGAATCTGAGGTGCAGGCATATGGTAAATTGCAAGAACTTGCATGTTCTGTGGGCCATATTCAGGGTCTGATATTTCTGGTGATGTTGTTACTTTAGGTTATCAGCTATTTTAGAAAAGGTTAGGATGATGCAGCCTCTTAGTTGTGTGAATGTACAAGGGAGTTTTTGTTTATCTGATAAGTTCTGAATTCTGGACAAGAAATTTGGCAATGAATGGTACAAAGGGATGCTGTCTCTTTAGGGAAGATGGTGGCATCAGTGACATTTCATATCACTTTTAATACCTTTTTTTGCCCTGACCTTTCTTTTTACACATTTTCATTCTTTTAGAATTTAGATTCAGAGCTCTGCCAACTACTTACTTTCCTTGTAACACTGAGTTTCTGACTACATTTATGTTCTGGAATATTTTTTCTGACCACCTGGAATGTTTTTCTACACAGGTGTGACTTCATTAAAATTGGATTTTCATAAAAAAGCCTTTTAAATTCTTTGATAAACTTCCTGCTAGGCAGCACTGACAGTTATATTTTGGTGTGGTGTCTATTTATTGCTGGATCTTGCAAAGCAAGAACGAAGATGGACCATTTTTGCAGTTTGATGTACTTGCACTTTCTGAGCTTTTATCTTCTTTTTTTTTCTCAAAATCTACAAAAAGTTGTGTTAAAACAAATTGCTAGGTTTGCAGCTTTCCATCACTCCATTGCCTTTGGTAATTTCCTAAACGCCAGACTCTGCTTAAAGCCGTTCTGCTTGGAACTTCAAGTCGTGCTGTGGAGTGAAAATGTCAATTTGTCAGTTGTGACAGTCCCCAATTTACACTGCAAATGAGCAGTGAAGTTTTCACAGCTTACTCTGTTAATGCCAGTGTGCTAATGAAACTGAATTTGGATTTCTTTATTCAGATTTCTCATCACTGGTTGATCAGAACAGGATTTCTGAGCCTCCTGATCGTGTTCATTTCCAATCCCAGGTTACAAAAACTTGTTGCTATCAATAAAGGAAAGGATGTGAGGAAGAATTGCCAGTAGGGTTACAGTGTGTGCAGGATGCTAGGATGAATGGAATAACTTCCTGCTCCCTTTTTGTTTATTTTTGTAATTGGATAAGGAGTGGTGCAACCAACCATGAGAACCTCAAATCCTATAAGCAAACAGAGGCACAGGATTTTGGAAAACACAGATAAAAAGCAAATGTTTTGTGCTTTGCTTCTACATTGGGGTCTCTGAGTGGGTAAGGTTTAGAGGCCAAAATAAAAGCACCTGTTCACAGTGTGTATCCCCTCAGGATATTCTGTTGGTAAGTTTTGACCATGTTAAGCTGTTTTATCTTTCTGTGCTGCTTTATTCACAGATGTTTCCAGTTTGTTTAGTAGAACTGCTAAGCAGAAGCAGCTTTTAAAGAGGGAATGGCAGCTGTAATCCATCCCAGATTTTTTGTTTGTTTGTTTTTATGAGGTTTTTTTGGGTTTTTTGGGTGAGACTTACAATATAAGAGTAGCACAGGGGCATGTAACCTTTTTTGAAAGCGAATCTGACTATTAGCTGGAATTCCTGCCTACAGATCCCTGTAGAAAGTAGGTACTTTTAGCATAAGTTCTGGATTTTGAAGACCTCTTGTTGAGCAGTTCTTGCAGATCTGGTGGAATAGCATGTGGTTTTTATACCAGGTAAGATCCTGCCTAATATCAATCACACTCTGTTTGCTTATCATATTAATCTGAATGTAGGATGAGGTGGTTTTTCTTCCTGGGAACTCAGATCTGAAGAAGGTTGGCTTGTGTTGTATCAAGGCTTTGGTTGATGTACACGTCATCTGTGCATCTACCAAGTGCCAGGAATGCCCCTTGGCACTCTGGGCAAGGCACTAGAGCTCATGGGGCCTAAATATTCCCATGGTGTGCTGAATTGGAGAGCTAAGATCTGCTTAAGAAAGGGGTCACTTGGCCCAGGTAGACCCTTTACCCCATATTCATCCAAATGTTTTTATGGAAATTTGGCTGCACCATTCCCGACAGCTGGTCGGGATCACCAGTTGATTCTATTTCAATAATATCAGGAAGGTAACCTCTTTTTTCCCCCCAAGAATAAAGAAAGGATGCCAAACAGGTAGCCTAAAAGGATTTCTTGAACTGCTATTGGTATAAAATCTGCTGCCTTGTGCCACCAGCATTATGGAGTAAAATATCATTCAAGTATCACTACAGCGAATGGGAATAACCATTAGCATTTTATGAAAGTGTTTCCTTTTCATACAATGAGAGCTCTCTATATTTTATGGAGATTTCTCATTACTGCCAGCAGCTTGATTCCATTAAAAAAAACCCTGAAAACCAGAAGGGAAGCCGGGTAGAAATATAGGCAAAGGGGAAATTAACAAAATCCATTAACTATTTTCAGTGATTTTTGTCTGTATTGAATCCTCTTGTGCTTTGGAAAATCTCACCCTCTGGAGCCATCCTTTTGCAAGAGCTGTACGAGTTGGTATGACTGCAAGTAAAGTTGTAGTTTGCATCTCAGCGTGTGTTAAAAATCCATCTTTTTCAAGAGTTAAAGTTTATTTGTACAGTAGCAAGCGTTGCATATGCAGATATATTCACAGGATCAAGGGGACAGAAACTGATAAATACCGATTTGAACTGCTAGTGCAAATATTATTGTTCAGTACAACATTACAGTCTGATGACTTCAATTTTTCATTTGGCAGAAGCAGACCGTTACAGCAGGCACACGTTACTTGCAAATTAGGAGTAAGATAGGTAGTAAGAAAGACTTGGGGTGTGCATAATTTAGGTGATGGTTTAGAGAAGTCCTCTAGGCGCATTACCTACCTTCTGGTCATGCTGAGTTTCACCAATGAATAGATGTTTTTCTAGGTGGGAAAAAAAAACTATGTAAGCTAAAGGGAAGATAATTGTCTACTACATACTAGCTAAAAGCAAATAAATTGTGTGATAGTACAGCCTGTAAAATATATGATGAGTTACTCACTTGCTCAAGGTGTTCTTATATTGAATACTAGTGGTTAAAATTTTAGTCTGGCCTTGCATAGCAGGACTGGGGAGAATAACATCTCTTTTCTTCTAGCTAATTTACTTTGTGAAAATCATCCTCTTCTAGGTGAGACAGTCTCTCTCTCTTTTTTTTTAAATTTGATTTTGTTTGCTTGGGGTTTTTTTAAGAGCAGTTAGAAATACTCTTTGGTGTTCATAAGAAATTAGCATCTTAAGTATTTTGCTGCTTGGTTCTGTGGGGACAAATCTGCAGATAGTTTCTCCTTCATGGATTCACAGCAGATGTGATTTCCTCCCTTTTCTGCACTTGTGTGGGATTCTGATGAGTTTTGCTGGACCAGTAACCAGAGCATGGAGAAAGCCAAGAGTAATCAAAGACAAAACACTACTTCATTTGGACATCTTTGCTGTGGTTGCTTCATAGCAACAACACAAACTGTGTAAATTCAAGTCTCCCTGGACAGAAATTTGTTCATGTTTTCAGTTAGTCTACCTTACCTGCAGGGATCCTTACTCAAAATCAGTTCTCCATCTGAAATCAGTAGTTCAATATGCTCAGGTACTGTGGGTATGGGAGTATTACTCTAATGTTTAGAGGGAATGTAAGGAAAATATTTAGCAGTGTAAATAGGAAAAAGAATTGCAATACTGAAAATTTAAATACTTTACAAAATCCATCTATGCTGAGGTGGGTTTAAATGCTTTGGATGTAAGCAGAGTTTTCATTCCACAGAACTTGGTATTTTTTTATAATATGTATGGTTTAAGTTCTAGTATCCAGTTTCAAACCTATATCTGGTTAAAGATTATATGATTTGAAAACACTGGTGTTCAAATCCACTAGAATGTCATGAGGATTTCTGAAGTTGTAACCAAAAGGAAGAATTAGGGATGTCGGCTTAGTCCTTCCTTGTTTCTGATAGCCAGGCTCCAACTCTGACTTCTGAATAATTGCTTCCTTACTATCATCAGTTCTTGCTGGACAGATTTTTCATCTCACTTCCTTTCTCCAGGCATATAATCTGAATTAAATATCTCTCCAGAATGGATTGACAACACTTGCTGCTTGTGGGCCTAACAAATAAACTCCTCTCTGTCACTGGGATTAGTTGTGCAGCTTATTTTAGTTCAGGAAGGATTTTTCTTTTTGGTAAAGACAGATACCTGAAGGATCAGGTTGCTTTTGGTATTTGTTAGCATTTTGTCAACCTGTGAAAACTTCTGTCTGAACAGGCTGCATATGAAGGAAATTCTCTCCTCTTTTTTCAATTACTTTTCCAAATTCAGAATAAAGTCTGAAATTAATAACAAAATTCAGTTGTCTTTTTTAGCTTTTCAACCATCAGAAATAGCCATAGTGAGGATTATTCATTCACCTGTAAATCTTGCAGACTTTGATTCTGAAGTCATGTCATTATATCTTGTATTAATGGTGACTTGCTCAGTTTAGCTGCATTCTTTGGAGAGTGTGGCACAAAACTGGTATTGGGGAAAATATGGGTGGGTGGGTGGATGACTGGCTCACAGGTCCTTGAGGCTTTTTTGCTGTGGTGCATGGTGCTTGCCATCCCCTGTGCTGGCCTCTGTGCTGTTGTGCTGTTTTCTGTCTTGTTTATTTTGATAACAAACTCATGGAAGCAATTATTTTGGGTCATAAGGGTAATAACAGAGACAAGCATCCTTGTATTGCTAGGTTTAACTGATGATGTGTTAGAGAGGTATCTTGTATTTTACAGTTAAAACTGCTAATTTTTATTTCCTAGTTCTGCAAAAAAAATGTTTTGGCATCAAAGTTCTCTCAGATTAAGGATCTGTACTACTTCTAATTTACATAATCCATTTTTATGTGATATTTGAGTACTATTTTAAAAATTTCACAACAAAATAACTTAAAAAGACTGGAACTTTTTTTTTCCACTGTACTAGCAAGTCTTTTATTCTTACTCTATAATCTTTTAGTTAAATGAGATAAAGTAATGTCAGGGGCTATTGGAGCTTCTCGTTTCAATTTCTAAGTAGGTAACATCCTCTGTAAGCAATAACTCTGTTAATTTTAATGGCTTAGAAAGGTCTTTGATTATACGTTTTGGCACCCACTCTAAAGTTCTGTTGGCAGTCTGAATATAGTCTTAGATTTGGATGTAAATATAGAATCATATAATTATAGAACACTTAAGGTTGGAAAAGATGTAGTTCAACTGTTAACCAACTAAACAGTGTCCTCAAGTGCCACGTTTACATGTTTTTTAAACACTTCCAGGGACAGTAATTCCCCCGGGCAGCCTGTTCCAATTTTTGACTGGAGTAGGCTGAAACCCAGGCTGATATCATCAAATGCTTTTAGAAAACTGCCAGCATCATTGCTGACTTAAACTGTTTCTTCTCTTCAAACTGGCCTGCAGATATCAATTCATGATTTTGTTGCACCACAAATTGGTAACTTCACTCTGATCAGAAAAGCACAGATTATTTGCAAAAAGCCCAGCATTTGAGCTTGTTGAACAGCCATGGTTGCTGCTTGGAGAAATGGGTGCATGAAAATACATTTCCTGGATTCTGGCAAGTGCTGGGGCACTAAGGGTCATGGCAGTGAGCCTTGTGAAGGCCAAGAAACTTTTCTCTCTGACTTTCTCTGGTTTTTCCCTGGTGGAAGAAAGGGTGGTAGGTATGAAAGGACATGTATTAGGGGCTGTAAACTTTGCTCCATGCTTTGGACAGAACAATTGGAAAGTGTAATTCAACAGCCTGAGAAAGAACTTCTCTGGCCGTATATCTGTCTACTGTCTAGTTAAGAACTGGCCAGAGAAAATGTGCTTTCCAGAACAAGAATCCATTATCTGATTCACTGCTCCATTATAGATCACCCAGACTGAGAAATTTTTAATTTTTGTGTCTCATTATGGGATTTATTGAGCTTCATCTGAGCCCTGAAGTGATGTTTTCTTAGGTTACATAAAAATGTAATTTAGGTTTGCACTTGCCTAAAATGCCTTATTTTGCTGTGAGATGGTTTGTAGAACATCTGTGTGAAGAGATGTCTATGAGATGTCTATAAATTTGTAATGACTTATGACAGATTCCTATTAATATATATTTTTCACCCTAGTAAATAGCTTTCAAATCTGTACTTGCAAGCATTTCGTGCTCTTGTCTGAACTTTTTACTGCTAATTAGTCATTGCTGTTAAATTGTTCAGAATTTTCATGTCTTCAGACAAATATGAAAGGGAGATTTGATTATTCAACTAAACCCATAGACCCTTTGTCCACTATAGGTCAGTGAAGACTTGGAGAGGTTGTTACTTGGTACTCTTGGCTCTGTGGTTTTGTCTTGCAATTTTCAAGCTATGCTTCAGTTATGATTGGGATAAAAGGAGCAGTAGCCAGTGTGGTTCTGCAGCAATAATTAGAGAAGAAATGAGTCAGTGCTATCAGAAATGCACATACGTTATAACTGAGCAATTGCTGCAAGTAGAATATTAAGATCAGGATAGTGTCAGACAGGAGGGAAGATACTGAAATGCAAGAATTAAAGATTTCATTGCTAGGTGTCTTGTTAAATACATAGATTCACAGGTAATTCTGAAGCTGCAGAGGGGTTTTGGTAGGTCTCACATAAATAGGAAAAAAAATATTGGTATCCCTGTTGATTTTTGGGTTAGTGTACAGGGTAAGATACCAACTTTTTCTTCTTTATTTTCATTTTATTTGAATTATTTTAGGAGAAAGAATTGTTTGCATAGAGTACCCCACTGGTGTGGTGAGAAACTTGAATTACTTTCACGTCCAAGTGTACACTGTCAGTTTGTCTGGGGCTTTGTGCAGAAGGGTTTTTTGTATTAAAGAGCATCAGTGTGCTGCAGAGACCAGGGATTGTGCTCTGTATGTTATGTCATGTTCTGCCACCCTTCAGGTTAACCAGCCCTGGCAGTTGCCCCAGTGGTAGTGAGCTTGATAAACCTACATGATAATTTAATATGGAGAATATTCAATCCTGCACACTGGATAGATTTACAGAGTTGAAAACAACTTTGGAGATCAATGACAACAATAGGAAAGGAGAGATAGACAGGAAAGAAATTGGTAATTAAAAAAAAAATTTTAAATTAATTTTCAAAATTATCTTTAAAATTAAAAGACTTCTTGGGTGAGTCCAGTGAAGGCAGTTCATGAATGTGGGAATGGTTGCATGCAGGAGTAGATTGCAGCAGGGTAAGATCACTGTTACTCTATGATCTATTAACAGTTCAGAAGAACGTGTTTTTTAGGGATTTGTTCTTTTATAAGCAAGTCTTACTACACCCTGATAAAAACCACAGCAAATTATGATTGAGAAAAATGGCTGTAATAGGACTAGAATTCACTAACAGGTGATTATTTTGTCAGAATAGATATGATTGTTGGAAAAAAGGACTGTCTTTTACTAGAGCCACTCAAAACAGCTGGAAGAACAGAAAAGCTTTTTGGGTTTGGCTGAGGAAGGCCTAAATTATCCAAAATACCGTTGTTTTTCTAATTGTGTCTAATGTTCTACTCAAAGACACTTTGCTTTCCTATCATTTTACTCCACTTATGTTCTTTTGCCATCCTGATTATAAGAGGGCTCTGTATGAATTTTTTGAACCATCTTGCAGGTATTGAGAGACTTATGCCTCTGCTCTTGCAACAAAACATTTTAAAATATGTATTGTTCTCATTTAATTTTTAAAACCAGATTTCCATAATGACATGCTACTGGATCATCACAAAAATAGTAAGTACAGAACTGACAGTGGGAGCATAAAGACCCATCTGTGCTACTCATTTTTTTTCTCCCACCATGTTTTATATTTGATATTTAGAGCACCCCAACCTTGTATATGACTTGCCTAATACTTCTCTGAGTGGTAACTCATGGAGACTAATTAAAAGCAGTCATTCTTTCTGTAATTTGCTGAAAATAAGAGATCAGATTAAGAATAAATGAATTTGGAGATATGATAGGTAATGAAGCAGTCAAAATTAGTTGCCAGTCAAGAAAATAATTTGTAATGTTGATTTCATGTTAGAGATATCCCCCCTCCAGGCTCTGCCTGGCTGAACAAGTCCTGCCTGTGCTCTGCAGCCTTGAGAGGGCAACAGAGGTGGGAATCAAAGAAATGCAGAGACATTCCCCTAGAACTGGCAATTAGGTGTTGATGATATGATGAGAGCCATATTCAGCTCTCATTAGCATTGAGAATTTTTGTATCTGACTTTTAGAGAAACCAACCCCTCATGAGTTGGTGGGAGTGGGAGGCTTTACACTGTGGTGCTCTGTAAACCCTACGTTTGACAGACATCTGAATGCATGTGCATGGATATGAATATATAAAGTTATCCACTTTAAGGATGCACAGGAAGTGGCCTGTCAGTCTCAGGCATGGTGTGTTCCCTGCCAACAGAGATCTTGCAACAGCGAGCAGCATGTCTTTGCTAAGGACACGTGCTGTGCTGTGCTTCAGATGAGTGATAAATACGTCAGGGCAGCTTGCCCCTGTCTGGCCGTGCACTCCTGAGGTTGTCAGATGATTCATTCACTGGATGCAAAGACTGAACTGCTTCATACTCACCCTCACCCAGAGAGTTCAAGGTTTTCCAAAAGATAAATTTTTGTGATCTTCTTAAAGCACCTGTTTAATGATGGGATAGAGGAAGGAAGTTCTGAAAGCTGTTGGAAGATGAGAAAGATTGCCAGATGCCTGCTAGAACAGCATGTTGCTAAGTAGTCACGCAGAGAGAGGATGGAAACTTCAACTGCAGCCCTCTGTGAAAATGCTCCCACAGAGATCTGCTTATTAACTAACACCAAAAACTCATAGCAAGGGAAGCCAAGAAAGCAGCTGGGATGGTGAATGCTTCATTGACAAAGGACCATTGGACACAGAGTAGTGCAAAGTGTGCTCTGTCTCTGGGGATGTTATGCCTCTGTCTGGCATATGGCTTCTGGAAACATTGTACAGAGGATACACATACAAAGCTGGGATGTTCCTCTGAGTTATCTGGAAGCCCAAGTGGGTGTTCATCCTGAACTGGCTGCTTATTCCAGCCTCTTTTCTTCTCTCCCCATCTTTTGATAACATATCTTTTGATAACATCCTTTCTGTGTTGGTTCATCTACGCCCACCTTGTCTCCTTTTCCATCTGCCCTCCCTCTGAACTCACCAGGAAAAATAACCACAGAACCACCTTACCAGGGGAGGCTGCAGCCTACATCTGAATGAGGAAGGGACCTTGAGACAGCAGGGCCACCATCTGGAGATGCTTCATTTTATCACTTTTATCACCTACTTTTTGGGCTAGTCCGGTGATGAGCGCCTAGTAATAAATCTGTCACATAATACATTGCATATGGCACTATGATTAAATATAACTAAATACTAAATCACTAAGAAATTTCTAGAGAATTTAAAATCTAAAAATTCCAGAGGGAAAATCAGATTTAACATTTGACAGTATTGATACATGCAGCTAGTAAATCTAAACATGAGTCAGATGGAATCATTTCCAACCATGGAAATTTAAAAATAATGCCTGTGTTGACATGTGTTGCAGTTAAAATGCTGGGTCCTGAGCCTCCAAACCTGTGTGTGTATGCCTGGTTTGAGAGGCATGAGGGAGCTCTCTGTGAGTCACAGCCTTGGAGGACTCCTGCAGAAAAAGGATGATTTTTGAGGCTAGAAGACAACACATGTGTGGAAGAACACCTGGATTCAGTATTTGTGAGTTCAGTGATGCCTAACCCCAGAGTTTTTCACTCTTCTGTTTTGATCTGTGGTAGAAACATATGCTTCTCAAGTCTTTCTGCAGTCGTGACATTTTATTCTTGCTGTGAGGCACTCTGGTAATATTAATACAAATTAATTCAAATATGCTGGAAAAAATGGTATTAATTTTTGCCTTCAGTCTAGGGAATATCACCAGGATCCAGAGTAAACATACTTTTACTTAAACTACTTCTAGGTTTCTTGACTCTATATATTCTTAATTTCTTCAAATCTATGCCATTCTAGTTTTCTGTTGTTTATACTTTAGATTTTCATGATTTTATTTTGATGCTGCTAAAATATTCTCTGCCAATCCTTTCATGTAGAACAGTTTCAAGTCCAGCCTAGTCAGGTACTCCTGCACTGAGAGCTTTTGGAGATTCTCTTACCTGTTCTAAGAGGGTAGCTGTGTTGTAGGGCAGCTGCAGATGTTCCCATAACTCACCTCAGCTTCCTCAGAGCTAATGAGGGTTAAAATAACTTAACTGGAACAGTGGAAGGCCTTTGAAAAATGTCTTCTTGTATGTAAGAATACGAAGACTTCTGGTATTTGGCTACAATAACATGGCTCAGCCATGCCATAGGGAGAACAGTATGACAATCTCTGTGCACTAAAATTCTTTATTCCCTGACTGCACAAATTATGTATATTTAAAGGTACGAACATATGTTTACACATATGTGTTTGCATCAAGGTCTTTTAAATATATATGTATGTGTTGGCATCTCCACAAGAAATATATGGCTTTACCTTTTAGCAGTCACTTATTGCTGCCACCTCCAGACAAATAAGTGTATGCTAACAACTTCTGTTCATACAGAAATTTCTCTTCAAATTGATGCAAGCAGGAGAGAGGCTGACCAGCTGTGAAAAATCAGAGCTCTCTCATATATATTTTGTGCCTAAGATCATGTTCTGGATGGTGTTTCATGTGTTAGTTTGCATGCACCTGATACACCTTGGTTACTGCTGTATAAAGTCTATTGAATGTATTTGTCTCAGGGATGCAAAGACAAAAATGATCCCCAGGGCTGGTGTATGTATAAGTAGGCACTGATTTGAAACCTCTGGTATCTGAAGTTCCAGTTTGAACTGGAGTAACAGATGTTTTCACAGCCAAATGGCTGCACCATTTCTGACCCATAACTTGTGATGTCGATGTGATGACATTTTGGTCTTCTTCTGTTTACCCTGATACTTCCCTGAGTGGTGGGAGGGTGAGGGCACTTCATGCTCTGCAGTTTTGTCCTTCTGAAGCTCTTGGCTGACAGGTAAGCTTGAGTTTCTGATTTGTGGTTTTGAGTGACAGCAGCAGTGATCTTGGATGCATGTAATCAGTCCCTTTGAGAACAGCGTGGTGTTATGCAATGCCTCTGAGGGATTTTTCAGGAGTTTTGGGAGGCCTAGCAAGGATCTAGTTTATGCAGGTCTAATCTCTGGTAGAAAAGCTAAATATATTCACCTTCAGAAGATACTGTCTTAGCAATTTTGCTGGGGATTCATACTGTGGTCAGAGCCTCTGGTTGAACCTAGGATCCTGGTCTTGGTTTTGGTCAGAGAGGTTTTACTGGAGCTAAATTCTGTGGGGTTCAAGAGTTTGCCGGACTTCTCTGCAGGGGGTGTTATGAAAGAAGTGTGGGAGAAAATAAAAGAAAATTAACTCAGTAACTGTAGATGAAAAAAAACTTTCTGCCTCTTTTTCCTGCTCTTCGTATTCTGAGGTCTCAAGGCTCTTCAACTGGGACATCTCATGTCACATCTATAAAAGATGCAATTCCTCCTCCATGTTATAGAAGATAACAGGGGTAGCTGAGGCCAGAAACAGTTGTGGAGAGTAAAATCTGAGGAAGGGTGAGTGAGCAGATTTAACCTTTGTACCAGCTTAGAAATGCAGTGGGGCAAATGCTCACCACTCATGCGGACTCCCTGAAAAAGAGGAATTGAGCTAGCCACGTGTGTCCTACTTTTTGTCATGAACAATGTGGAAAAATTTTGAATAGCTGATTTTGTTAATCAGGGAGCTCTTACAGGAAGAAGTTGCATTGTAATTTATATACTTAATTTTATTACATGACAGTCCAAAGGCCAGGGTATATATTCAGTTTCAAGCTCTGTATTTTTCATATGCATGACATTAACTTTGCAGGGTGATATTTGTTCTTGAGAGGTAGGATTTAAAATGAGTGATAGTAACAGGGAAACCTTAGCCACTTAAAGAAATGTGTAGCTTTTAGTTCAATCCTAAAAAATTAATTTGAAGTTCCTTCTCTCTCAAGCTGATTTGAGAACAAAGCTTTCCCAGTTTCTCCTAGTCTTGCACCATTGTTACAGGAAAGCCTGCATCCAAGAATACTGATACCAAGTAAGAAATTAATTTTTTGTTGACCACATGCTTCCATGTGCAAAGATTAGATACTGGATAGAGAAAACTTTGGGGATATTTTTGTGTGGAAACCTACATTTCCTAGACTAAATCGTTCAATTGGTGTGGTAGTTGTAGATTCTCAGTTGATCCAAATGATGGTTGAGAGTGGGAAGCAGTAGGGAAGACTGGCAGTGCAGTGGATGTTTATTAGGACTCTGTAGTGTGTACCAAGGGTTTATGAGCACAGGGTTGAACAGCACAGCTGAGGCACACCATGGAGTTTTCAGCTCCAGAAGAGGGCTGCGTGGAAAGATTGATTCCGGCCTCTCTGTTTCTCCACTGCAGACATCACATTTAGGATTTATATTTTTTTCCCCTCCGGTTCTACTGATTTATGAAAATGAGCATCTGGAGGCTATTGTTCAGGATAGAGGAGGTAGCATCGAGTGGCTTAGTCATATCCAGTTGCCTTTTTAAAGATGTTCAGGGAAATAATTTTGGTATATGGAGCAAGTCACTCCCTCTGTAGCATTGCATACACTTATTTTCAGGTCACAGTGTTCTTTGCTTGGAGAAGAATTGGAAGAAGCGTTGCCTATTTAGAAATGGATAAATATATAAATAAAATGGTACTAGCTTCTTTTTTTTTTTGTCAATACATACCGGAAAATATATTTAACTTCAAAGGCAGATTATTTTTCTAGACATATTTGTTGAAAATGGTTATATTATTCTGGTAGTTGATTTGCATTTTAATTGCCAAAAACCATCTCAAGATAAGGATGGTGTTTTGTGGTTCATGATCAACATTTCATTATGTCCAAGTCCTGAGGAATCTCATCAGCATGGGCAACCTGAAATTTCACTTTCAGAACTGTGTCCTGTACAAGTTTCTTTGAGGGGTTTTATATGCCATTGAAGATTCTGATTTTTAAATTTAATTCCTCTTTTTCACTTCGGATAGGAGACTGTCTCTTTTTATGGAGACTCATCTTTTGATCTGTTTTTATTATTTCTCCATGCATTTGTAACCTGTAAAAGTGAATACTGAAGACAAGAGTGTTCAAAGCTTAATCTTACTATCTTTTTGGAAGGACATTTCTTGTTTGCCTCAATAAATGCAGCAATATGGATTCATAAGAGATACTGTTTCTGTATTTCTGGAGCACTTTGATTTAGCATGAGCTAATTTCTGGAGCAATTTTCTTGGCGCGAGTAACAAGAAGGAGAGGCACATCTGTTGCACCTAATTAATTTTTGTGTGTGGATGCTACATTAGTATAATTGAAGACATGAAAAGAATATGATACTATTATGTAGAATCTTTTTATGTTCTGTTTCCTGAGTGTGGTTGTATGCGAGTCCTTAGTCTACTTATGATTATTTCAATTAGAGGCATCTTAGGATCATTCAGCTCTACTTGTGTGCCTTTCTCTAGAAGGCATCTATAACCATTTTGTTCTACTGAAGGATGAATTTGGGAGCAGTCCTTCTTTTGAGAATAGGTTCCATCTGCAGGTATTTCTTTAAGGATTTATTTAGGTTCAAAACTTTTTATCTATATTGACCCTTCTAAATTGTAGAACTAAGTATAAATTAAATTTGAGTGGAATTGTTTAAAAAAAGTATTTCAAGTCTGATTGTGCATAATTTTAATGTATGTAGTGCTCTAGGCTTCAGCTACCAAGGAGCCCAAATTACAAGCATCCCTTCTGGAAGAACTGTTATGGCCATTTGTGTTCCAAGTATGTATGTATGAATCTTGTAGTGTGGGATGTTCCCCTTTTTTTTCTTTCTTTGGTTGTGTTCTGAAGACAAGAGTGTTCAAAAGAGTACAAAAGTACTGCTCTAGATTGATTTTAGAAACTACAGTATGGAAAACACTTAGGTCCCAGGGTTTCCTCCTTTTGTTTGGAGGTAGTGTAGGTTGGACCACAGAAACACAGACTGATAACATTGTGGTCATATTTTGGGGAGAAAAATTTGCTGCTTAAATTTTTTTAACTTAAACACTTGGGATGCAGTAGGGTTTTGATTAATATCTTTGTAGCCAGCTGAGAGCCTCAAGATGTTTTGGTGTGGAAAAATTTAAAACATGAGTTGATAATTACTGTAATGTTTGTACATGATCACTTAAAGAAAGGAATCAGAAGACTTACACTGTTGAATCCCATTTTGGGAACATGAATAGACATAATTTATAGAATCGTAGAATGGCCTGGCTTGGAGCAGACCTTAAAGATCATCTGATTCCTACACCATCATCATGGGCAGAGACACCTTCCACTAGACCAGGATGCTCAGGGCCTCATCCAACCTGGCCTTGAACACTTTCAGGGATGGGGCATTCACAGCTTCTCTGGGCAACCTGTTCCTGTGCCTCACCACCCTCACAGCAAAAGAACACCTTCCTAATACCCAATCTGTCAGCTTAAACCCATTCTTCCTTGTCCTTCTCCTACCTGCCCTTGTAAAAGTCCCTCTCCAACTCCCTTGTAACTCCTTTTAGGTACCAGAAAGTGCTGTAAGGTCTCCTCAGGCCTCTCTTCTCCAGGCTGAACAATCTCAATTCTTTCAACCTATTTACATAAGAGAGTTGCTCCAGCCCTCTGATCTTGACCTCCTCTAGACTTGCACCAGCACTTTCACATCCCCCTGTTGGAGACCCCAGAGCTGGATGCAGCACTGCAGGTGAGGTCTCACCAGAGCAGAGTAGAGGGGGAGAATCACTCTGGTGCTGGTCACACTTCTTTTGATGCAGCCTGGGACATGGTTGACTTTCTGGGCTGCCAGCACGTATTGCTGGGTCATTTAGCTTCCATCTGTTGGTGTATAAACAGAAATAATTCATTTGATGGCTCTTTTACTACCAAGAGCCACACTGGAAAAGCAAAATGGCAACATTTCCCCCCCCACCAGCATTTTTGTGTTGACAGACAAAGCTGCAAGATACACCAAGCTGACACAAAATGCTCTTATAAATATTTCTGGTCCCAAAAAAAGTCCTAGTTAAAGCAAACTAAAAAATTTTAGACTTCAGTTTGATATCTTAATTCCTTGCTGGAAAATTAATTCTTATAATCTGGGGATTATGGTATTCTCTTAATGAATAGTCTCCAGTAGAATTAGACTATTGCAGTGTAAATGAATGAATGTAGGCTTTGGGTGGGATATTTTTAAAACAGTCACTGTTTTCCCAGTTACACCAGTCAGGTTCCATTCTGGTTGCTTCAGGAAAATGAGATCCTGTAAGCAAAGCAGCTGGAGTTACAAAATGTTTTGAGTAATATCTTTCCATGCTAATTCCACTTAAATAAAATAGGAGACAATTTTGTTTTCATATTTGGACACAAACTCATAATTCTAACTTCCTTGTTCAAGCTGAATATAAAGGAAGTAATATTGGGGAAGTATATATTGCATTGTTTTTGCTGTTCGCAATTGTTATGGAGGCTTCTGCAGAAGCAGGTGTTACTATTTGCCAAAAAAATTGAAGAAACTAATTTCCAGGATTTGACTTCTTAGAAACCCTTCAGGACAGACATTCTTGCTTATGTTGGTGTGAGTTTCAGGATCACATATTCCTAAATAAAAATGGAAATCTTTGGAGGGAAAAAGTGACATCTAATTTTTTTCTAACAAATATTATTTTCTGTGTGGAAGTACAAAATGAGTTTAAAGAAAATGAGTGCAGATTTCTTTCTTGGTATAGGATTTTTTTCCTGAAATTTAGCCTGGGGAATTTTTAATTCTATGAATTTTCTTTTCCAAACTGACCTAATATGGAATTCAGAACAGCTAAAATGTTGATGAAACTTTCCCTGTAATTAAGAATGAACCTGAGCTACTATTTGTTTATTCTGGTAGTAATGGAGTAGTAGTGACCTTCAGTGGGGCTAATTGGCAGATGTTATTTTCTGCAATGCATTTCAGAATGTGATAATAATAATAGGAAAATTAACATCAATATATGTTATCTGCTGAAAATGCTATTATTAATATTACTCATAAGAATACATATATAAATATTCTTGTTCTTACCTCCCTTTTTTAATTCACCTTAAAAGGCTGAATAAGAGCAGGGGGTAAGTTTTAATTAATGTGTCTTCTCAGTGCAGGGACAGTTCTATTTAAACGTCATTAAGATTTATTGTCCTCAGCTTGAATAATTGCTATTATTTATAAGAGTAGTTCATATCTCTACATGCTTTCATGTTTTAGGGGAAGAGAAACAAAATTATGTTATATTCAGGAAAAACCTTTACTTGTCTTTCAGTTCAAAGAGATACTGTGCTTTTGATGAAAAGGGAGCTGTGGCTTTCAGAACATGTACTGACACTTGAGGAGAGTCAGAGAAAAAAGTAAATGGAGGCTTTTGTGATTTAAAATTGGCAAAGTTATTTATTCAAAGTAGGAACTAGATCAAACATCCATCCATTAAACTTCAAACTTTTCTATTGAACGATATCAATATGCACTCCTCAAAGGCCATTCCCTTTCCTTTTCTGCCTTCATTTTACTGTTTGGCAGTGGTAAGGCAATCCAGGACTTCATTTGCTTCTGGTGTCTTCTCTGGGTCATCATTTGCTTTCATGTGGGCTGTCAGACTCTACAGGGTGTGAAATGCCCTCAAGTACTTTGGATTTAAACAGGACAGGACAGAAGGCTGATAGTCTCCACGGGGATCTAAAGTTGAGGGAATACTTGGGGGTCTTCTGGGAAGACCAGGGAAGAGACAGGTTGTACCTTGTACCTCACAGCCATGAGGTGGAGAAGCATTAAATGTGTGAGCTGATGTTCTGAGGTCAAATGCTCAACTTGTTTTCCCTTTTGATTTTCTTTGCTTTATAATTTTTTTTTTTTTTTTACTCTAGATTGGTGTGATTGGTCTGAGACCATATTCCACACCTGAGTAGAGGAGGGTATAGAAAAATCCCATAGTCCAAGCAAGCCTCAGAGTTATGTTTGTAGAGGCAGATGGCTCAGTCCACACTAACTTAGCTATTTGAATTCCAGCTCAAGGCTTTGGAGGGTGGGGAAAGAAGATAAATAATGCTTGAGAAGTATCTTCATGCGTAGCTAATTTTTATATTTTTTGTTTTAGTGTTTCTTTCCCCCTGTGAGATGAAATACAAGATTATATAAATATAAAATCTTTAGCTGAAAGCATTATGCTCTGTCTCATGAAGCATTCTATCTCAGTTTGAATTACTTTCATATGTGCAGGTGAGGTGATTAGAGACTTCTAAAATATTCCACTTGCTTTGTAAAAGAAAAATCATAGCCTATATACTTAAAAAAGGTGTAAAGGAAATAATTGCTCACAATTTTGCTATGTGTTGAAATTCCTGCCTACTGTAAATCACCCTGGCTTTTTCCAAAAGCAAGCTGGGAATATAAACAAAATACTTCAGTGTACTAAAAGCACAACATTTGGAATTTATTTTGCACACCCTGACAATAATAATTTTTATGGCTTTGCAGCATGCACAGAGATAATTTTATGTTCAATTACTCCGTTAGGAACTTGTGTTTAGAATCACAAACTTTCATAAGAAACTTCTTTTCTGTAGCTCCCTATCTTTAGACTGCTCCCTTTGTCAAAGAATGAAGTGAGAATCTCTAGAGTGGTAGCTCACTTAAGTGGCTTGGATGAAGGCATGGAGCAGACATGGCAAGACCCTCTCTTAGTGAATAAGGCATTGGTAGGATGCTGGTGAGGCACAGAGGGCTCATCTTCCGCTGTCTTCTGAAACACTCTCACTGCAGAGGAAAAACCCACACACCTGCATGGTTTAAAGTCACAAAAACTGAAAACTGTGGAAGCAGAAATTAATTCCTGTTCCTCGGAATATTTCTGCAGTCTTGTAATTGCACTTGCTTGAATTGCTCGGATAATGGCATTTTATCAAAAATCTTTTGTTCCATGGTGCAGAATTCTGTGAAATTAAAGAGTTGGTGACAGAGCTGGTGACTCTTCTGTCATGAGAGTGTTGAAAAATCAGTTGAAAATCTGCTAAGAATTTCCTTTGACAAAGTGTGTGCTAGTTCATTTTTGCATGTGTATATGCTGAAAGAATGAGTATGCTTACAGTTATTTAAATATTACCTGAATAGAGATAAACATAAACATTTTTAAAGTTAAACATGTTACTGCTTTGCTGAATCAGGCATGTAAAACATAAGTAGTTAGAAGTCAAAGGGGGAATTCAGCGGAAGTTATTTATGCATGGTGGTTCACTTTTTTCTGTTTGCAAGATTCTGTATTAGTCTTAATTCCAAAGATTACTGGAGGGGAAAAAAGAGAATAACAAGAAATAGGAGACTACTTCACACTTTCACGCACCTGGTGTACCTTACTGATAAAAAATTAATTTTCTTTTTAAAGAAAATAATACTATGAATAAAAGTCTTCAGAGCATTTTATCTTAGAAATTTGGTAGTATTCCTTCTTTTTTAACCTTAATTTTTTTGTTTTATAATATGCTGGTAGGATTGCATAGAGAAGCATTTTTATTAGCAATAAAATACTCAGCTATTTGACATTATGTGCAAAATATAATGTGTGTATATTTTCTCTGGAAGAAATTAAATTCTCTTTCTTCCTACTTGTCTTACAAAGATTAAACAAGTCTGTATTGAAAGATGTGCAAATGAGGAATTTCTTTATCCTGGCAGTCTCCTTGCTGCCCATCTTCCCTGGACTGCTGTTTTCGCCAGGATTTCCCTGGATACATGGGCTGTGTATGTATAGCTAACAAGGAAGACGAAATACAGAAAGAAAAAACTGATGAGGCAAAAAAATTTGCATTTTTTAACACTGAGTTGGGGAAAGGCCTCTTGAAGTGAAACAGGATGTGTGAAAAAAAGTTTAAAACCAGAAAGAGGATTACAGCTTACCTAACAGGTGAGGGGACCTGCACTCATTTTGACCACTTGTATCAGCTTGTCATGATCTGTGGTCCAAATCTGCTGAGTGCAAGATTATGGGATTTGTAGTTCTTGTCTTAAACCAAGGTGTGTTTGCAGTTTGTTGCCCTAAGTCTGCCATAGCTTTAATTTGTGAGCACTTTTGCCACATTTTGTTCTTTGTGGGGAAGACAGAAACATGTACAGGCAGAGTAGTTTTCCACTCTCCAGGAAAGCACATGGATTGCTTTGCCCTGGGATGGAGAGGCCAGCAAAAGCCTGTTTTACCCAGAACCCACTGAGAATTGATTTATTTGTAAACAAAAATGCAAACCTGCTTCCTCAATTACTTCTAGGGAACAAAAAGTAATGATATTGAAAGAAAGCCCCCAAACTCTAGAAAAACACTTGTTTCAGATTTCCATTGAAATTGTAGTGTCAAGTTGTTTTTGTCAGTACATACAAAATTCACCATTTTTATTTTTCTGTGGATCACCTGGAACAATGGATTTTATCTACATATTGGTATATTGTTAATGAATTGTTTTGTAGAATGAGTGTTGCTTTGTCATATTTAATATGTGTTTACACTTGATAAGAATATGTGGTTAGTAAAACTTTCATGAAATGGTGGATTATAAACTTTTCACTTTAAAGTACACCATGTTTTGGCTAGCTGTATTAGCTTGGCATCTTGCTCCCATGAAGCAATCTCACTTAAAGGAAATAAGCAAGTGGGAGTTTTTGGGCTTTGGAGCTGACTCAGTTTTGCTACAATAAGAATTAGAGGTAAAATTAATGCAAGTAATAACAACAACAACAAACAACAAAAAGGGAATAATTGAAAAAAGCACAGAAATTCTACTACTGATGAGATGTAGATACTCTTCACTGGGCAAAGTGACAGCTGAATGAAATGCAGAATCTGTGCTGGGAGGCAGAGCCATCTGAGTTGATGTTTAAGCTTCTAAGAGTATTTTAACAATCATACCCAGTTCCTTTAGAAATTGCCTTGGCAACTCAATGTGAGCTATTGAATACTGCCATATCCATACAGAGACCTTTCTTGGAATACTCTCTCACCTCTCCAGTACAGCTGACTCGAAGGAAACTTACTTTCTATGAATATTTATAGCCTGTTCTTTTACAAGAAGTTTTTTTGATTTGATTAGTGCTCCCACAGAACACAGATGAAAAGAAACCACTGAAAGGAGATCAACCTCTGTCTTGTCAGTTCTTGAATATTGCACACTTTATTAATGTCAGTCTAGGTTTTCCTGTTATTATTCCTAGTTATAAGAGAAGTATTGGTAATGCCTTTTTTTTGGGCTTGAGACAGAATATCATAACCTTCTAAATAATCTATTTGCAGTTTTGGGACACAAAATTAAGGGCTAGCGCTAAAAATCAGAATCTTGTAGTTTGGAATCCGGAGAATACCAAGCACTCAATAAACAGCAGCAATTTGTGACAACATGGTTCCCAAATCACTGACTAAAACTGTGAGAATTGGCTTCTAGAAGTTGGAGTGGGTGAGTGAAGTGGTTGAGTCACCAGCCCTGGAGGCATATAAATGATGTGTAGAAGTGGCACCTGGGGACATGGTTTAACGGTGGGCTTGGCAGAGTTAGGTTAATGGTTGGACTCAGTCTGTAAAGGTCTTTCCCACCTTAAACAATTCTATGAAGAAATTATGCCAAACTTCTGTAAAGCAGAGATTTTCCGTTTCGTGGCAGACCATGGTCTAAAATAGAGCTTCATCTCTGTTATTGCACTAGGGCTCTTCCATCAGTAGGGTTCATGCAGGAATTTCTTAGATTTAAAAGTGAAATTATTTTCTGTACATGCAATTGATGAATTGAAGGAGGAGCACTATCTGCATACTCATGATGGGATCCACAGGCAACAGCTTGTGAGTGAGGGCTGTAACACATAGTATGTGCATGGGTGAAAGAAATCATGTGTATATATAGCACAGAAATGTTGTACTTTCCAAGCAAGAATATTTGTATTCAATTCATTTGGGGATTTAGATTTTAAAGTAATCCTTGCACTTGTTCGACCTTCAAATTGTCTTGCTTTCTGTTCAGGAGTGCATCTGCATGCACATGTGTTGGCCCTGACAGGAGGGGAGTCCAGAGTTTGTAAATAATGGCAACATCTACTTCTGTGTATCTGTCTTGAGCAAGCCTGAGGGTCTTTGAGGGCTTCAGATGACAAAATTTCACTAATTAAGGGTCATCCTCCTCAGCCACCGATTTGATGTGAGTTATGGACCTAAATGATATAGAGAATTCTGGACTTTTCTTCCTTCTGTGCTTTGGTTACCTGACTCTAAAAAGGGGAATAGGAATTTTCTACCTACTTTGCAATGTTGGGAGGGAAGTCACATGGAGAACTGCAAAAACCCTTCTACTTGTACTATCCCAAGCCATAAAACCTCATGGAATATGTGGTTGTAAATATGCAAATATATAACACAGGCGTGTCAAACTGGGAGTGTAGGAAAGAGTTAAGAAAAAGAAAGGAAAAGGGATCACTGTAAAAATGTGGATTTTTTTTTTTTCCACACAATGAACAAACATGGAAGTTTTACTATTTCTGCAGTGTATGCAGGGATTTCCCCATAGTCAGTATGGGTACAAACATTTCCTTTTTGTTTAATGATTATGTCTAGACCATTACTTATGCAAAAAGGGATATCTTATTCATCTGTGATTAAGTGCATACCTTTGCTTTGGCACTGCTGGGCAGGGATGTATTTAATGCTAGTCTCCTGAGCCCAAGTGGTGATCCAAAGGGAAAAAAGCATTTTGTCTTCTAGAAACTCAATGAGATACCTTTTATAAAGATTTTATCGGATAGCTCCTCAGGGCCTGGAGAAACATCTTTTGATCTCTTAAAATCAATTTGGCATTCAGTATCAAAACCCATGTGTGCCTTTTTGCAAAGGGTAATCACTGTAATTGAGCTGGGTGGTCAGGATGGATGTGAACCCATGGCAACACTGCTGTCAGTGGCACACAGAGTTTGGTGGCTCAGGCCAAGGCCATGGCAGCTGCTTCCCCTGGCTCCAACCTCCTGGGATTCAACAGCCAGGAGCTCTGCCTTTTCTCTCTCTATGAAATCTCTGCATCAACTTTCTGTAATCCACTTTTGTGTAATTAAGGGTGTGCCTGTTCATCAAATCATTTATCCCTCGGTATTGAGCTGTTCCATCAATGGACTGCATATCCAAACCTACTGCTGAGAGTAGTTCCTCATACCTCAAAATATATTACATTAATTTGGGATAATTTTCACTTTCTTTTTTTTTTTTTGATACCTCATGAATGATGTCTTGTGTAATCTGAGGTTTGCAATAAACATGAAGAAAGCATTTACTTGCATTTGAATTTACGTTGCCTTGTATAGCAAGAAAATGTTTCAGAATTTCCCCAAAACTTTCAATCCCACTTGAGGTATTTGAAATAAATGAATCATGGGTGGTGGCAATCTCTTCCAGTCAATTTAGCAAGTAAAATCTAGTCTTAGAATTCTCAGAAACACCTATAATCTCTCATATGAGAAATCCTTGATTGCAGCTAGAGAGTTTCAGTGGATGCCCTGCTTTGCCTAGGAAGGTTATATAAAAAACATTCTCTTTTGTGGTTTCTATATTTCTACCTCCACTTGTAAATGTGTATCTACAAGAGTTTTCTGAGGAGATTGGTTAACTAGAAAGCAAAGAGATCTCTTTCTCTAGTTAAAGCAGAAAAAAAGTTTAAATTAGTTTTCAGTCTTCCTTTTTATGAAGGTTTGAATACAAGAATGCTTATCATCTAAACAAAAGTGTCATGTCAATTGTATGAGAATTTATAGCATTCAAAGCTTTTCCATATTTTCAATATAATCTATTGTTTGTCATAGGGGAGAAGACTCAACTAGAATTTGAAATTTAAAATATTTTTTTGCTCAAAAGCAGCAATATATAGTTATTATAGTTACTAATATCTGCTTAATAATATCTGCTTCTCATGGGAAAGTTCCAGATGCTTTCATTCTCCCAGAAATATGTCAGAAAAGACAATATGAAAGTAAAGAATCCTATAAAATCTCATTTGGCTTTTTTTTGTTGTTGTTTTGTTTTTTCCTTTCATTTTGCATGCCCCTGCTTCCACCTCTATTGCTGAGCAAAGGTATTCAGATTCCCTTTGAACCTGATTTGAATCTCAGAGACTCTTAGGAGTTTGGAATTGAAACCATGGAATATCTTCTTTTGTTGAGTGAAGCAATTAGTTACAATGTATTTAAAATGGCCTTTTATTCTTAATTCACTCAGGGGTTACTGGAAACTCATTCTAAAATACATTTTTTGTCCACGGCTGCTTGTCAAGGACAAGTCCTTTGTCCATCAAAGGCCCACTAAGAATTTAGCAGGACATGGAAGGGATTTGGTGAAATTAGGAGGCAAAATCATCCTCCTGGTTATGAAAGTGAAGTGGGGAGGGTGCATTGGGGAAGGACAGTCTGAAAAAGATACTGACAGTATTTGGGATGAAACTGATCCCGTTTGGCAAGTTAAATGTTGTACTCTGTACTCTGCATGGCAGATAGCATTGGTTAAAAGCTTTGAGGGAAGATTTCCAGTGAATTTAGAAGTTTAAATCAATTTGTTAATTTCCACTACCAAACCCAACCATATTGGTTGAATTGAGGAATAAACCAGTTCTAGGAACTTCCCCCCCAGTAGAAACAGGGGAAGGGATGAGCTGCATAGGACTGAAAGTGTGAAGAGTCAGCAAGGTACAGAGGCTGTCTGTGCAATTGCAGCATCCTGTCCCCATCCCATCCAGGCAGCAGCTCCAAGGCAGGGAAAAGGCAGCAGACCGTGTTGCGGTGTGGCTGATTCCCCAAGGTTTTTCTGTGGGCAAGGCAGTCCTAGCCAGACTTTATGCTGAGCTCAGAAGTGAAAACATGCCAGGGAGTTACTGCAGTGGGGCCAGATGTTCCTGCCCTACACATGCAGGAGCTCTGTAGTGCACAGGGATACTCAGCAGCATTCCGAGGACCACCTTCTCCTCTCCCAGAACAGTGCCCAGAATTAATGTTTCCTTGGTTTTTACCTAACAACAGAATTCTTCTTTGTTTTTTATTATAATTTTTTAAAGAAATAAATAATACTTTTCTGACACAAACCTCTTGGGAATTACATCAACCATATGAAATATAAATACGTTTCCTTTCCTGTTGTATAAATAATGGATTAGATTTTCACTGGAGAAGCTGAGAGTAGGATTTAAGGACAACTTGTGTAACTCACAAAGTAGGCTGTGGTGTACAGCAGCAGACTGTTATAAAACATGACACAGTAGGAAATGTGATTAATGTGTGATGGAAACCCCTTGGTAGATCAGGTCACTGAAGTATGTACCCTACCCATGGTTTGTATTATATTCAGTGAGCATTTGGACAGAAATAAACTGCTACCTGGTGGAGTGTTATTTTATCCAGTAATGTGTGAGATTTAATCATACAATTAATCACACAATGCCTTTTATGGAAGAAAAGCATTTGACGATTTTTAGGATGAAAAACTAGAATTTGAGTGTAAAAATGAAGTACCATCCTTCCTTCAAGGAAGACGTGAGTGTGATTTAGGGAGAATACCCAGAGCTGAATGTGAACTTGGTGTCCTCAGACCAGTCAGCAGCAGATGAGGAGCATGCTGCAGAGCACCAGCCCCTGTAAGAGCTGTGGGATGCTCACAGAGTGCCTGCTTGTTTCATGGGGCCAGCCAAGCAAAACTGCCTGCTTGGCAAATGCTCCACTGGGTTCGTGTTTTGTCACCATTGCAAGACATCACTTTTGTAGAGAAGTAAATAAAAAGTGATTGCCAAATCTCCTAGCATGGGTTTTCTAAATCTGGCATATCCAGATCCCAATTCTGAATTGCATTAAGACCTCGTAGGAATTATGACCTGGAACAATTCAAGCTTCTGTTGATGCATAAACAGGCATGTTTATGAAAACAGAATAGCTTGGATCCGTTTGTCCCTTTTTGGTTGGTGATGAGCTAATTTTATTTTAAAACTCCAGTCTTTACTCCTTGGTGCATGAAGGGACAGGAGTGATCTCAGTGGAGCTGAAATTTCCTGAATTGTAATTTTAGCCCTGACTCTGGTTTAGGGAAGCATATTAGCTTGGTCCAAAGTTGCTGTGACTTTTTTTTCAGTTTTCTTAGTCAGGCTTTTTTCCATTATATTAGTGCAGGGAACATCTACAAAATTGTAGGACTCTGGAACTTGTAATTTTGTTTCTTTTGTTTTGTTTGACAAGGTTTATTAGTCAACATTTGGGGAAAATTTTAATATCAGTTTTCTTTTCTCTAACTGAATTCTATCAACATTGCACTTGTTGTTTACATCATTACAATCTGAAAACTGATATTAGAGCAAACTATCTAGGAGTAAAATATATTCCCAGTGTGATTTATTTTTATTTTAATGATTCATAGAATGGCCTGGGATAAAAAGGACCTTAAAGATCGTCCAGTTTTTACTTCCCTGCCATGAGCAGGGACACCTTCCACGTGACCAGATTGCTCAGAGCCCAATCCAACCCAGTCTTCAACTCTTCCAGGAATGGGGCATCCACAGCTTCTCTGAGCAACCTGTTCCAAGTTAAGTGAGGGACAGCTTTCACTTGTGTGTTCTGAAAAGAAAAAGTAGTTTAGGCAACACAGCTTTCATATAGCTTACCTACATGAGAGCAGAACTAATTAAGATAATATCTTTCATGAAGAAAATCTGTATGTTAAACCATCATGCTCAGAACATTTAAATACAAATGCTGATGAATAGGTAAGATGTTCATTAAATGTATTCTATTTTGTAGGAATTTAGTCACGTGAAAAAATATTAAGCTACTTTAAAAATAAAATGTGTCAGATTGCTCACAGGAAAATTGGATTTTCTTTGAGGGATTTGTGTGCATATGATTTTTTTTTAATGAAAAATTTAAGACAAATTTCTCAATTACATGCTAAAACACTTTGCTTTTTATTTGCAAGTTATTTTTCTAACAAAAAGTTAATGTTAAGAAAAGCCTTTGTCTAATTTCTAAAGATAAACCTTTTTATGACAAGTTTTCCCTCTTGCTGCCTTTGAAGGGCATGTTTTTCTGCTAAAAGGTGAAAGAACGTTAGAAATTCTGGGTGTTAATGCTACTGCTCCCTCAAAACATGAGTGATCCTTTGGAGGAGAAAAACTTGTACTAAAACTCAGGACTTAAGTTCACAAAACTTGTCAGTAGGATTCTGCCTATGTGCCCTTGTCCAAGTCATTGAATACTGATCCTGGGAGATGTACTTGAGGGCATTCCACAGGTGCTGGGGCCTGTGCTCTTTGTATTTCACTTTCTCTGCTCTAAGTGGGCCAGCAGCAATCGAGCCACCAGAGGAATCTGGGGTGCTCTTTTACAGAAGACAAAATGTGAAGACAAAATGATTTCTACTTTCAAATGGGCAGAGCCTTGAACTGTTTCTCTAAGCTTTGTTCGAAGGAACCAAAGCCTTTAATAATGAAGAATCTAGACAGTCCCATTTATAGTAGAAATCCCTGTTTTGCTCATCCAAGTGGTTAGGGTTTTTATTAAGCTGCTTGACTTTGGAACTGGCCCATCTGAAGGAAAATTGTGTGCTGTTTACAGGTGCTGCAGCCAGTTACAAACCCAGTGACAGACACTGGCAGGTACAGAGGCTAAGGCATAGATCAAGCAATTGCTTTTAACTGCATGTAGTAGGTAATAAGACAATAGCTCAGCAAGGATTGTATGACCTACATTTCCATTTAATTTCTCACAATGTTTGCTGTGTCATATGGTTAACCTGGCTAGCCTGTTTTTAACTGTTCTGTTCCTGCAGTTCTTTTAAAACCTATAATGTATTGTGTGTAACCTCTTAAACATCTCAAGTTGTTTGCAATTTAGGCTTTGGAAACATCTCCCCACGCACACAAGGTGGAAAGATATTCTGTATCATCTATGCCTTACTGGGAATTCCTCTGTTTGGTTTTCTGTTGGCTGGTGTTGGAGATCAACTAGGGACAATCTTTGGAAAAGGAATTGCCAAAGTAGAAGATACCTTTGTTGTGAGTATTCTGTCTGCCTCGTTTGGTTTTTGTTTTTTTGGTTTTTTTGGTTTTTTTTTGCTGCTTGTTCTGTATTTCACAGCTGAAATAAAAAGCCTGAAAAAACAGGGCATAGCTCATTGTTGCAATCAGATGTACTGGAAAAGGTAGGAAGGATTTGGCACAGTCTGAACTTGCTGATGAACACCTCTGAGAATTGGGTGAAGACACATTCCTTACCATGATTATGGTTGGGAAGAGGAATAAGATCCAAAGGATTTTATGTTTCCTCTGCCCTTGTTACTCATAAGCTTGCTGTGATGCTTACCCTCAAAGGGTTTTATATAGATTGTGATAAGAAATGTATTCACTGAGATTTTTGAAGCAGTGAATGCTTAGTGACCAACTTTGTAGCTGTTTGCATCAGCACTGCAAGTGTTAGAACTGATTTTCCACATCAAGCCCTACCCTTGCATGCAGGACACCTTTTCTTTATAGAAAGGGTCTGACATGGCTTTATTTTTGATGCAAAGCAAACTGGGCCTATGCTAAGTAGTCTTATGCAATAGGCAAACACAAGCCTGAAAGCTTTTTAAGAAAAGACACACATTTTTGGCTCTGAAACATCAGTTCGTGTCCAGACAAGGTACTGGTGAATAACACAGATTTCCATTGAGATTTGTCTGAAAAAGGCAAGCATATTTCATAAGAACATTTTATAGTTTCTGGGTTTTCATATTTGATTCTTTTTTCTTAAAACTATAGAAGTTCTGAGATCAATTTGTGTCTCTCTTTTGTTCAAAGAGATAATGATTGTCCTTTTTTTTTCATAGTGGATTTATCTGTACAACAAGAATGCCCCAACATAAAAAGCAGTATCATCCCCTCTTTACACAATATCTGAGTGAAAACACTGATCCATAATTTTCAGTCTGGAACACTCCCTAATTCTGTTTATTAGTTTGCCTAAAGAAGTGGGAGATACTGATGGGTCAGAGCAGGGATTTTTATGTATGAGTCTCTTCAGCTCTCCTGAGTTGCCTGATACAAAAGCTTGACCTTGGTCATGCTGACTGTAAACACAGTTCCCACTGAAACATAAAAACAAGAAAACATCCATTGTGAGCAACACAATTTCATTTTCAGTCAATTTCTGTGAAAGTTTCTTGTATAATCCCTTTTTTTAGATTGAACCAACATGCATTGGATGGGTGGAAAATGTCAAATTGGCTGGGGATGCAAATTGGGACTTTGCAGGGGTCTGTTCTAGCTTTAGTGCAGTTTAGAAAAAATGTTAATAGCATACACAACAGTTAAATGATGTGGTTCATTAAATCTGCAGATGGTCTCAATCTGGGGAGACAACTAAAACTCGGAGGATCAAAATTATCTTAAAATTTTTGAAAACCGGTCTGACTAGATAGAATTAAATTCAAGCAACACAAATTCAAAGTAATATATAAAGAAATAATAAAATAAGTAGCTGCAAGTCAGGAATCAGCTGTCTAGGTGCAATTTTGTGGAAATGTTCTGTGGCCTCTAGAGGTTAACATGCTAACATGGGTTAGAGTCATACTGCCGTGGAAAAGTATATATCATAGGTAAAACTGTAAATAGGCAAAGCAGAAGAAAGGGTCATTCCATTCCATTTTGTGCTATTTTTTCATATCTACTTTTGAGTACAACACATAATGAAACATGGGCTAGTTTGCTGGTGACAAGGGGTTGCAAGAAAAATAGAGAAGGGAAGAAAAGGAAATAAATTTGTTTGGTTTAAAGAACATGTAACTGAAAGAGAACAGCTGTGAAAGTTTGCTGGAAAGAGAAAATTAGCAGTTTTTTTATTTGTCTGGGATAAGACCATAAACAGTACACATAAACAGAAGGAGTTGAGATGTAGGTTAAGCGTTAGGAAAATTATCAGATGACAAGAGCATAATCACGTTTCCTGGCCAGTAATGTATTTGCAGTGGCTTAAGTGGGTTTGTTTTGTCTTTGGGCAGGTTTGGATCCCTTGCATCCCTTCCAACTCTGTTTTGTAGGATTTTGTTTAGCTGATTATTTGATTGCAGAGAACTGCATGGTTAAAATTCACCTTATTTATTTGGTTATTTGTGGAAGTACAAAATTAGAGAAATTGCAGGTGCATGTGCTGCTTGTAACTCGCTTGAATCTCTAGACAGGCCTCAAAACTTTCACATTATCAGCTGCTAATATTAGTGAATGCTATACATGCTGTTCACCCATGAAGAGGCCAGCCCTGCTCTGCATTTACTGCTGGCAAATGTTTCCTAGGACAGTCATGTTTGCTTTGAAACTCCTTTCAGAATAAAATCTTGCTTGAATTTTCCTGCTTGTTTGAGAATTATAGTGCGCTGTCCTCTGTCTAGGACGCTCCACTGTCCTAGAGCTATGCAGTGCACTTTGGGGGGTGATGGGGGCTGTTGTGCACTGGTGCAGTTTAATTAACAATGGGTTTCCTCTCTTTCCCCTTCCCTTTCCAGAAATGGAATGTGAGTCAGACAAAGATTCGCATCATTTCAACAATAATATTCATTCTGTTTGGCTGCGTGCTGTTTGTTGCTCTTCCTGCAGTTATATTCAAGCACATAGAAGGCTGGAACACACTAGATGCAATTTACTTTGTGGTTATCACTTTAACTACCATTGGATTTGGCGACTATGTTGCAGGTGAGATTTTTTTCATAACTCTTTATCTTATAATGTTGTGCACAGTGATATTTATTCTGCATTTTTTCCCTTAGTTTTGGGACAGGTGTATCTCTTTTGAGGTGCCTCTCTCCCAGTTTTATCCTTCATCATTCATGTGATGGGGCCTGTCCTCATTTTGGTTGATGTGACTGTGTAGAGACAGGAGGTGGGACACTGAAATTCATGGTGAATGTCTCTGCTTACTGTTTTTTCTCTTCCTATACTATTAAAAATTAAGCAGAGTGACATTTAGGTAGGGATTTTGTTTTATTTTTCTTACAGGTTACGAAGTGCAAGCATTAATAGAGCATTTTAATCTGAATATATATTTTCAGCTGAACTTGTTTAAAATGCCTCATCCCGTGAAGTGATATAACAAAGTTTTGTGTGCATCTCTTACTTTCAAAATATTCCAGAACTCTCTTTCTGCCATTGAAGTGTGTGTATTTTGTAGGATCTGCTGGATCCTACCTCTGTGATTCTTTGTCAGTACACATTTGCCCATGTGTATTTTGTAATGTCAGGAGAAGTTTTAGCACAACGTGTAGATAACATGTCCAGTTTTTATGGTTCAATTAAGCTGAACTAGTTGCAAATAACTTTGATGCAGTGAGCTAAAAAAAGTCTGGGCCAGTTCTCTCTGTCAACCTTCTTCTTGAAAAGGTGTCAGAGGTGTTAGTTCACTTCTTAGATTTGAATAAGTACATGTTGTCTGTGCTGAGAAAGCACATTGATCTGTGTAGTGATGTGTGGCAGTGAGGATCAGGAATTCAGAGCTTTGGGCTCCGAGCCTGACTTGCTTCCCTTGGCCTGATCTGATGCTTCTGCTCATACAGAGCCATCATCTCTCTCATGAAATGCCTCTGTCCTACCTCTGAACTCTGTGCAAGGCAGAGGTGGCTGACGAGACCCTTTGTACTGCTCTGCTTTCAGTGAGAGACTGCTGGAGGGAATTGTTTTTGGTAGACATTCACATGCTGTGGGCTCCTCCTGTGCCTTGTGTGTGCCCCTGGCTCTTGTATGAGTGGCAAGCCAAGGTTCTCAGGTTGGGTAACTTGGGTAACTCCTCTTGTAGATGTGCCTGAAGTTTTGCCTTGGTGGTAGTAAAGGGACTGGTCTTGTCACTGGCAAAAGTTTTTCAGGTTGATGGGGTCCAACAAGGACCTCTAAAGTATCAGAATTGCTTGACATATTTGTAAATGATCTGAGTAAAATGGGGGTACATTTAGTTGTTCCTGAAGCTACATAGCTACTCAGGCAGCCTTCATTTTTAGACTGTCTGCAGGGTTGCTGAAGATTCTTGTAAATTATAGAACTGAGCTGTAAAATAGCTAATCAAATTTCTTTTGACTTTTACATAGTTATTTGTGATGTTTCCAGATGTCTTTGTATGTGTCTTGCCTTCTGCCTTTCCATTTTCTTTCCCATATTCTTTTTCTTATTTTTATTTCAGAATTTGTGATTCTGGTCAGATACTAGCTAGCATGAAATAAAATTTATGCTGTTTCCAAGTCAAGAGTCTGGGTGTTTTAGACTTTCATTCCTGAAGGGTATGTGTATGACAGGGAATAAAAATGATAGTGTATAAAGGCCTGGTTATGTTTACTGTAAAGCATTATGTGAAATGGCCCACTTGGCTCTAACTAGAACACTGAGTACATTCATCATTAGTCCCATTATAAATTTCCATAGACTTTTCTATTTGTAGACCATTTGATATCATATTTTTTTCCTACATTGTCTCCTTTTTAATTTTACCAGGAAACACTTTCTCTTTCTACAGAATGTCCTTGAATTATATTGTTCTATAGCTGATGGCCTTTTATCGTTCACTTGATAGATGTTCATTATTTAATTTAAAATCCTACTGTAAATCCATTACTTCGAAGCATCAGAAATGTTTTCTGGTTTCTTTGAGCAACATGCATAAGACTTGTATTTGAATTGCAATGTTATTGACTTAAAGGGGGATGGGATTTGTACTTGCAGAGACAATGCTCAAGAGTGCAGGGTTAGATGGCTGTCTCCAACACAGCTAGGAGATTAACATTCCCATGGGACTGTATTTTGACAGAGATTAAGTTGAGAATATTATCATCTTTGGGTGAACTAAAATACTCTGGTTCTGGCAGGTGACTTGGAGGATTTTTCAAAATTTTGATTTTTTCTTTGCAGTACATATTTGGCTGCTTAACTAAAAAGCCTGAAAAATAGATAAGGTGCTTTGCATCACAAAAGTTTAGAGTCTTTGGTGTGTATGTAAGTACGAAATTATTTGAAGGAAACTGACATTGCAAGTTCTCAATGGAGCTGATAGAAACCTAAGAGCTAGGTTTCCTTATTAATTTTGAGGAAGTATGTAGAATTTTTTTGCACCCTCCCAAATTAGTAAATTTTTTTCATTATTTTTTAGTTTGCTTCTTTCTCTTTTAGGTAAGTCCTAACTACAGAGCCATTACTAAGGGTCACTGATATTTTTGTCGTAGGCTTTGTCTGGAGAACTCTTCTTGAAGTTTAGGAAAACTGAGTGTCACAAACCAGAGAAGAACATAAAGAATTATGACATGAAATGCTGTAAAAGGCTGTAAAAGTGGTGGTCATGATAGAATACTGTGGTTCTGGAGCATGCTGCTCTTGGTTTGCCATGGTGAGGCAAAAGGCAGCAGACAGAATGATGCTTCAGTCTACTTAGTGCCTAGATGCAATGCATTTCAAAAGACTCCTCACACTGGCATTAATTTATTCATTTTTTGAATTTTTTTTCTTAAATAATACTTAGAGTGAAAATTATCTTCTTCCACTTAGCACTATAGCTAAGCACTATAGACAAACTAGTGCTTAGCACTTTAGTCAAACTCAAAGCATACTGGTGGGTAGTGATGCTCTGTTTTGGAATTATATCAGAGTGTACTTTTTGCAATAAAAGTCAAATTGATAATTCATTTAGCACTCTCGAGGCCCACGTATTAATCCATAAATGTGTGTCAGTTTTGGCCCATAAAGTTCCCTCAAACACCCCAAATTCCTATATATTTGAAAACTTTCAGATTTTTTTTCTGGGAACGTCATCTCAGAGAAAAAAACATACGTTTACAAGCCCTACAAACAAGTCCCATGGTTGTGTTAACGTATGTTTTGGTGTGTAGGGAAAATTTTCTGAAATACCTATCATTTTTCACTAACATGAAACTCCCTGAATAAGAGCTGAAAAGAAGCCCTGAAGAACTTCTAGGGGTTGAAGGACAGTGTGTTATTCACAGCTGTACCAAAAGGGAGCCAACAGAAGAATCTGAGATTCAGGGATGTGATGCTATCATTGACTATAGTACAGCCTGTGATATTAGATGTTCTTTTAGTTCTATGGAATTTTTTTTAGAACTTTCTTCTTATTTGTACTGGAGACCATGTACTCTATTCCCAGAAACAAGAGTGAGGAAACATTCTCTTTGGTAGTCAGAGTCCAAGTTGTTACTTGGAGCCTGTGGAAATTTTAGCTGAGGTTTCCACCAGCAGGAGAAGCCTTAAGGCAAACAATAGACTGATCACTCCTGGTGCATGCAAGGAAGGAAAAGATGAAAAACCCTTGTAATGCATGTTCAAGAAAATATATGAACTGTATTAAAAAAAAATTGTCTGATTCTCTGTCTTATGAAATTACTTGATTTTTCTGATTTTTGGAATGGTTGGATTTTTTTGGAGGGAGAGAAATTTATAATTTTTTTAATTTGAAGAAAGATTATTGTAGCTTTTTACAAAAAGGAAGAAAAACTGTACCACAGCCTCAACTGCTTTATGAATATCAGGTCATAGTCAAACATCCCTTTTCTTGTTTTCAAGAGAAAATATTGATTTTAACATGGAAGAAGAAAACCCAACCAAAACTATAAATATCTTGTGAAAGAGAAAAAGAAATCATCTCATGTTGCATGTGTCATGATTTTAGTACAATGAAATATATTTCTGGATACTAAGGTTGGTACTGAGGCACATGAATATATCTGTATAATTGACAATACATTGTTCACATGTACAGATAAATTCTTTAACTTCCAGTGCAGTTTGGAAGGTATAGTCAAATATTTCTGACAGCGTTAATCTAACAGGTTTCAAACCTAAATTAGGCAACATATCTAAAACTTGACTAAATTAAGTAGAAGGCAAAAATATAAATAGCATATCAGTAGTCTGTTTCACAGTGGGGCAAAATGATAATATCAGATTGTCTCAACAGTTTCAGTGAAACAGATCACAGAATTCTGCAGGTCTTGCTTTAAAAATGTGTTCCAACTCTTTGGTTACTTTTGTGAGAGTTTTCTTTGGCTTGGATTATTTTCCATGTTTGAGGCCTGATTTTTAACTTACTGGTTTTTCACTGTTTCATTCTGTAATCGACTCTGATGTATTGCCACCGTGATCTACATACCTGGCTCTGCACTGTGTTGTTTGGCCTGAGACCCAGTTTGTAGAGAACTGAGATATTTTAGTCTCATTTAATGTCACTTGACCCAGTGGTCACAGCAGCCCAGTTGATCTGCTGTCACTGTGTGATACCACACACCAGCAGGGAGAAATCACTGTCATGCTGAGCCAGGGGTGTGTCCAGCATCCTGGAGGAGAGCAGTGTGCCCTCCCACAGGCTCCGTGTCTTTTTTTGGCATTTGGAAGAGCTCTTTGCCCCCCTCTCAGGACTTTGTGTCTGTAACAGGGGCTCTCTGGTGTGAGCTGTGCTTTAAGCTGAAGTCGGCATGCTGACTTGCTTGATGTGTGTGTAGGACAGCAAGTGAGGAGTGTTTTAGGTCTGTGCTTTGTATTCTGAAGTAGCTCTCCATTTTCCACTGAGTGGCATCAAGTGGCTCCTATGGCCTACTTACATTCCATCTCTGACAGTGCAAAATTATCTTGTCCCAGTCCTTCTGTGTTTCCACATGAACTAGTCTTTCTCTGTCCCCTTTCTTTTTGCAGTCCTCAGAGATAACTCATTTCAAGCTGCAGGGCTGAACCTCCATATTTCTTTGGAGTTGGACAAATGACATTTCTGGATTAAACATGTTAATTAAGTTTGTCGCAACAGGGATGGTGGACAGCTACTTGTTATTCTGCAATCAAAACTGGATTAGATCATATTTCTATATCCAGAGCAATTTGTACTGCTGCTGAAAAATCATAGATGTTTACTTGTTTGCAGTGCCAACTTTTGAATAACCCAGAAACTTTTGCTGGTATGAAATTAAGATACTCAATGTTGACAGCACTTTATATTCTCTCCTTCTAATTTTGAAGTAAAAATCAAAGCCAACCAACTTTACAGAAATAATTACATGTTTCTATTTTGAGCTGGTTAGCTGTAGAAAGAGTGGTGAAAAGAGTGGCAACAATGAAGAAAATTATTTACTTCAAAAGTACTTGTTTTACATAAATAAATAAGATATATTTGTAATCCTGATCTCTTATCTGAGAACCAGAATCTGTTCTAAAGCACCCTTGAAACATTCTCTAATGCTTTTCTTCACAGAAACAGAGTTCTTGACCTTAGTATGGAATATGTTTGGGCCATAGAACAACATGTGTTTTCCAAAGTGTTGAAAATCTCAAATAGAAGTTATTTGGCACATACAAGAATGGTGGCAGCAGCGATACAATAGCCTGTGATGAAGATGGATGGGAAAACTCTTTGATTTCTCATAGACTCAAGCTACTTTAGATCAAATCTTTACCAGAAAACATCTTGGCAATAAACTGTGGCTGCTCTTGGTAACTGATTTTGGAAGTGAGGCTGCTAGGTTTCTTCTTCATTGTGGTTTCAACCTATTTTGGGTATAGGCTGAAGAAAGCTGGGACAAGTTTTGTCCCTCAGCCCACAAAATTGGGTTTGCCGAACAAGCAACAAAATTCAGCTTCTGCCCTCTCAGCATTTTGCTTCCTGTAGGGCTGCATAAACCAATTTACTTTGAGAAAGAAACATGATAGTATATCATATTGATAGGCTTTTTATGATGTTGCCCATAAAATCATTAGATTATCTCATATACTTCACTACAAGTACATTCAGCTATGCATGCTCATACCCAAATGCATTCTAACCCATTTAAGTGAATTTGGTAGTTAATGAATTCTTTTAGTTTAAATTCAGTGCAGTTGAGTTGTGATCACATTTCTCTAGGAAATCCTATTTAATGACATTCCCAGGTAATTGCATTATGGCAGTTTGAGCATCACAGGAGACAGTGGTTATGTCAGGACAAACATCCTCAGGTATGTCGCTCTCTCCCTGAGATTTGATTAAATTGCGAAACCACCCAAGGAGTCCTTGAAATTCAGAAGCTCAACAGCTAATGAAGGTTTTAGCTGTGAAGCCTTATCCTAGAGTATTTCTTTGGATGCCTTTTGTCCCTTTAACTTCAGGAAAGCTGAACTCCTTTGGGTATGGCTAAATGGAGCCATCTCCTGGCCAGACAGCATGGAAAACTTGGTTGAACATGACTGTTTCCTAACTCCTCCCTGGTGATTAGCTTTGCTGTAAATACAATGAGTGTAAACTGTGAAGGAAGTGCTTCCTGCAGACTGGCAGAGTGAGGTTCCATTTTCAGTTTAAAAACAGAATGTGCCAAAAATCAAAAAACAACCATGTGGATGTGATCTATGATACTTTCTTGTGCGTTGTATGAACAGCTGAAGAAAAAGGGTGAACTGCAAAGCATGGCCCATCATTAGAGCAAAGATGTAATCAACCTTTTTTGAATTACAACAAATTTTGGGTGAGTCATCCCTAAAATACTGTTTTACTAGATTGACGTGAGATGGATGTTGTTAAGAAAGGATTTAGTGTTTTGTTTGTCTTGTGCTGGGACAAACTTAGCCCTTTGGTGGCTGGATGCCTTCTGTTCCAAAAAGAGCCCTGTCTTCTGCCTCTGCTTGGGACTACAAAGGCATCAAAGTATATCCACTTTCACAATGTGGATTCATCTCTTGGATAGTTGAGTAAACCATTGCAGCTCAGTGCATATTTTTTTTGATGAAAAGATGTAATTGACATGAGAACAACAAAATTTCTGTCTGTGATGGCCTCCATATGAAGCTAGCCATCAGTAAAATTTTTTGGTATTTGCATGTAATCTCTGTGATAATACAGATAAGTAAAAATATTATTCTCCAGGGGAGTCAATCTCAGTACTGTAATAAGGTGCTTGATATTTTTGGGCCAATTTTCCTCTGATTTTTTCAGGATTAAAAAAATAAGATGTACTAGGATGCAGGCTACTTTAATGTGTCTGAGAAGGTGGTTTTTTTTTATGAGTCTCTTCAGTTGTGGACAGATACACACATCAAACTTCTTGCAGCAGCCCAATCTAGAAGTCTGGTTTTATTTGTTGCAACACAGCTGAATTACAAGTTTAAGACTTCTGGTTTATTGCATGGCAAGATGTGAAATGTGAGTTGTTTGGTGTTGTCAAGAGCTCTGGATGAACATAACTTTTTTTGTGTAGAAATAAGACATCTGTTCTTTATAGCTGTATTGCGCCTGAAAGCTCTATTACTGACACCTCTGAAATTTATCTTTCTTCACTTTAACACTGAAAAGAAGTGACTGGTGCTTATGGTAGTGGGATTCAAAAAAACCTGCCTTCAGCTGACTTCTCTTTTATCCACGTGGTTTTCGGTATGATCAGTTCAACTCAAATCCCCTGCACTCTGGTTTTCTTCTGTAAAATGGAGATGATAATGTTTGCCGACCCACCAGGGACACTTGTTAATGCAGGTGTGACTCTTTCTTTACTGAAACTAAAGGTTTTATGTAAGTAATGAGTTTTAAAGTTCTTGCAAAAACAGATTTCTCAGGATATGAACGCATTTGGAACAATACTTTAAACTCTGGTACAGCATCATTATTTGGAGCGATGGGAAGTCATTTCATTCAAGCTGTCTTCAATGACCTCTATCTTAAATGACAGTGTATCAGAAGTTGAATTACTTTGTGTTCATTCAATAATTATTATGAATGGTCAGCAATCTTTGTCTGAAATTTGCATACTTCCAGTGTTACTTTGATTTTTCTAGAGTGTTGTGTTTATAGTTGGTAGCAAAGGTTCTCATAGATTTTGTGTAAATAATCCATGTTTCTATAACCAGCCAAGGATTGTTTTGTACTTTGGATGTTGTTTTTCATTCCTCTTTTTGGGGTGGAGAATGTAATGAACTGTGTTTCTCAGTGTTTCTCATGGAATTTCAGAGTTGGTAACCTCTTTGTCCAATCCATAACTGTCTGTAGAAAAGTATAAATATAAGAATAAAGAGAGGCTGGGTGTCTTTTTGCTGTCTGCCCGGCCTTAGTGGCTGACCTCCTGAGTTGCCTGATTGTTTCGTGTCCAACAGAGCGACACTCCAGATGTTATGTTCATGAGTGAGCTAATTTATATAACTTGTTCAAATTCAACAACATATTTTGCTTGGAATTTTTGCATGGTAAAAATACAGAAGTTGGAAAAAAATTAACTTCTTTTTCTAGGAAAATAATTTAAAAACATCTTTGCACCTATAGCTATTAAGTCTGAATTAATTTTTGCTGTATTGTTTTCAGGTGGATCAGATATTGAATACCTAGACTTTTATAAACCAGTGGTGTGGTTCTGGATCCTTGTTGGGCTTGCTTACTTTGCAGCTGTCCTCAGCATGATTGGAGACTGGCTAAGAGTCATATCAAAAAAGACAAAGGAAGAGGTAAGAATATGTTGAAAGGGGAAGCAATATTCCTTTGCTTCCTTTGCTTACAAAAAAAAAATAAAAAAACAACAAAAACCTTTGAATAGAAGCCAGGTGAGCTTCTAGCTGCTTTTGCTCTTAGGGAGCATTGGTTAAAGCTGTTGTGTATGAACTCTAATGCTGCAGCTCAAACTGCAGGAAAATTATCTAGCAGCCCATTCAAACATACAGTGTTTTATTTTCATATATCTGCATAGAAAATTAGATTAAATGTATTATTAAATTAAGTGTATATACACAGTTGCACTTGATTTATGGGGAAAAACATACCTGTAACTACTGTTCTAGGCAGTAGAATGTAGGCCTTAATTTTTAAGGCCAAAATCATTGTACTTTGTTTCTATAAGGGATGGAGGAATGTAAAGAAAGCACTTAAGTAGCGATATTTGAGATACCATGGTTTATAGTGGTGAGAAAATGAATTTTTCATATCATACAATGTATTGGAATGAATTATTTAAATATCCCTGGGTGTATTTTACCATAATATCTTCCACAGAATTACTTGATATTTTTAGCCAGGTATAATGCTTTCAATTGAAATATGCTTTCACTTGTAAATGCGTATTTATTATTCCAAGGATGCAACGCTTTGCTTTAAATTTTGTCGTTTAAGAAAATGTCCTGGTTTTGAAAATGTTAGAGGGTAAATAAAATTTCCTTCGATTGTAGTGTGCATAGTTCAGGTTTTACTGGAAGTCTGAGAAATTAATTTTGTTTGAAGCAACATATTATTTTCCTCTAATTTAGCTTGAGTTCCTTTGCATGCATCAGTTGATTTATGCTACTCAAACATAAAAACTATAATTTGTTTTTGATGGAATGGGTATGTTGGCTACTGTGCAGTGGCCTGCTACTTACATTGGTTTAAATTGTTTTCCTAGCTGCAGGGCATGGCATCAATGCCTGGATGTATTCCTGGCAATCCTTGAGTTCCCAAAGCCTTTGCTCTGAAGGGGCGCTTACCCCTGTGTGCTTTCACTGACTGCAGCCCCTCAGGGTGCCTGCCACCTTCTGAGTGCTGCTGGCAGCAGGATGGGAGCGGGGCTCCTGGGCAGGATTAAACCCACTTTGTGAGGAATGTGGGGTGGGAAACACTTTTCTATTGCCCTTGCTGTGCTCATGGCTCTGTGGTTAGAGACAGCACTAAGACAAGTCTACTGTAAGTACACTTCTAGCAGGCAATTCATAACCACTTAGCCCTGAAGCAGAGGACAATACTTATTTGAACAGTTTCAGTTCAAGAGTGTCATCTTTTGCCACATGCTGTAAATTTGAAAGGGTGTTTATGACTTCCCTTCCACTATGAGCAGTGCTAGTGCCCTCCACAGATAGGGAGCAGCAGGTACCACATGAGTGTTCCCATTTGCAGGTTCAACAGCTGGCAGGATCAGTTCTGTTTTCTAGAAAACCTTTGACAGCCAGCCTTACATGGCTACACTGTCTGCAGGGAAACCAATGCCTCCCTTCAAATGCCAGTAACCTGCATGGTTGGATTTGGTTATTTTGAACTTCAGAATTAGGTTGGTCTCGCCCGTTTTTCCTTCTGCAATAGGAAGAAGTAGGAGAACACTGGAACAGGCTCCCCAGGGAAGTGGTCACAGCATCAAGCCTGCCAGAGTTCACAAAGCATTTGGACATTTGGACATGTTGGAATTTTTGTGCAGAACCAAGAGTTGGACTTCAGTGACCCTTGTGGGTCTCTTCCAGCTCAGGATATTCTATGGTGGTAATCGTGATCTTTCCCCTGAGCAGTCTCCTGGTGTCTAACTGCTCTCAACTTGGGGCATTTCCTAAATTGTGTTTAGTTTCCCTAGGTTGCTTGTGTCTGGATGTTTGGGAAAAAATATGACATGACTGAGGCACTATGACTTCAGACCATGGAAAAATATTCTCCAGGTTTGTTTTTGCTGTATTTTCTCAGACACTATTGGCACATTTTAGTTCTTCATACTACTTCCTAGAATTAATCTGATCTTTAACCTCAGTTTTCTCATATTCTTTTCTGTTATCCAGACTGCAACTAATGCACAGATCTCAGTATCTTGACTATATAACACAATGAGGTTTTAATCTTATAATGATGATAATATATTAAGAATGTTTGAAATTTGTAGTTCTTTTGGAAGCTATTTCAATATAGACTAACTCTGGAAAGGATTTAAGGACACATGAATTGAAGAAACCCAAGAATACCTCTAGCACATCAAAAGCATTCCTATTTTTATCAGGGAAAATTGTTTGCCAGTTTATGCTGTGCAGTGCCAAGCTTCCTTTTCTCAGGCACTGGGAATGTGTAACCTAGTCCATCTTTTCATTCTTTCTCACCTTTATAGCCTAAACAAGCATATTCATTTTGTCTACAGCAAGGAAAACCTCATTCTTCAGATATATCTGAATTCTCTTGGCTGAAGTAGGTATTGGGAATTTTACTGTATAAAAATCTCATGTATGTTAGCTTAGATTAAAGACAGACATAACATAATTGGTGCCACTATTCAATTAATCATATCTCTGATGGTCAGAAATCTCCCTCCCTACTTCTTAATCCATTTCTCAGGTATGTGTGAGAATTCATAACAGAAATAAAATGCTTTAGCAGTTTAAAATTCTGTAGTTTTAACAATGGTAGAGACCAGTTCGAGAATTGAATTCTGATATACCTTGTGTGCTAGTTAGAATTTTTGTGTTTTGTTTTTAGTCTCTTCTATCCTAATGAAACTATGTAAGAAGAAAGTAATATAAATGTATTGCATTTTGTTACAGGATTGACTATTAGCATTTTACAAGTATTCACTTTTACAGGTTTCATTTAATGATAAAAACTGTTGCTCTTAGCTCATTCTTGCTATCTGCTGGGGAAAATCTGAGTGAAGATACTGAGGGAGTTTGGTGAAAATGTTTGGTGAAAAGTTATCAAGTCTCTTCTGTGCCAGCAGAAGCCACATGAGATTGAATTTCTTGTCTTTTTTTCCCATCAAACCTAAATTAACAGTGGACTGTTCCAGCTTCTGTGGATGCAGATTACAGCATCCTCTCTGGAATTCCAATGTACATGAGTGCAATGAAAAACCCTAGTTCAAAGTATGGGGTGTATTTTTTTAACTGTCTTGGGGAAACATTCTGTCAGCATTTGGGGAAATAGCCCCTTATTCCTAAAGGCAGCCTTTGAAGTGAGAAACAATATTATATATTAAAACTTATTGAGATACAGAGCCCACGACAAGATTTACAGAACTGTAATCAATGCACTCTGAAAACTGAAGTAGTTTAATGTATTTCTTAGGAAATAAGGTGCTGAAAGTATTCCTTCCTGAAAATTATGAGGATTTTTATGGGTATCAACACATACAAATAAGATCTTGTATAGGAACTTGTATCCTACTTTCCATGAAGAAAACTAGTCTAGCATGTTTTAGATACAGGAGGGAGCAGATCATTCTGTAGTGATCAGTTGTGCTGGTTTCAGCAGTCTCAGACCAAGCAGCAAAATCTAGAGAATGTGACCTGAGTCCAGAATGAAGACGGACAGGTTGCAAGTGTTGTCCTTTCTTTCTCCCCAACCACCAAAACCATATAACATCAGAGATATGCCTCATGATAGGCAGCCATGATCACTTTTTTGCATTTTCCTGTAGTCTAAAGTAAAAAATATCAATAAAATTCAGCTTATTAGATCATGAAGGGAAGTCCTTCTTATTCCAGGGAGGAAGCATGCTGTTAATGAATATCACCTTAAATCTATGGTTCTGTTCATATATTTTAATGTAGTTGTGTTGTTCTTAGAAGCAGTTTACATAAGACTTGGAGTTAATAATGCATTTCACTGTTTCAAAAAAATAAAACAGCTATCTTTTTTTTCAGTATACTATCAGGAAAGCTTGCCATATGCGAGTGGATATGAGACAAAAAATAAATCTAATCAGATATGCACTAATGCACAAAACTGCTGTATTTTGATATTAAAATCCAGATAACCAGTATGTCACTCAGTTGCTCAGGTGGCTTTTGTCTCCTGAAACACTCTGGAGAATTTTGAATGCATGAAGTAGGGAGGGAAGTGAAAGACAAGTGGAGACAGAAGTGGGAGTTTTAGAAGGATAGATCTGGAAGCAGTTCTTACAGTAAGATAGATGAAATGTCAGAAAGTCACTGGAACATGCTGTGTGCTGTAATCTTAAGTAGGCGATCTGTCTCTGAAGTTCAGCTGTACTAGCTTGCCTTAAACTCCCTCCTCTTCATTATTCTCTACACTCTGATTACTCAGAGCACTTTTAAAGTCTTCTGATTTTAGTTTCTTTGAAAGGTAAATTTTCAGCAGGATTTTTTTCCTTGTCGTATTTTTTCATTTACTTCTGTATGCAGCAGCTTCTGAATTCCAGCATTTTCAGCAAAAATGCCTACCCAGCCAACAATTTTAGGCATTTGAGCTATAGGTCCTGGAGGAGCCTGTTCTTTTCACTGTGTATCAGGAGTCCAGGTGACTGACTTAAGTTAGACATTGGCTCAGTTTGGACAAGAGATTTTTTTTTTCATGCTGCATGTCTGTCTTTTGAATTGAACAACATGGATCCAGTTTTAAAAACCAAGCCTAAATTTCCTGAGAAATAGCACATTGACTTCTTGTGGAAATTCAAGAGGGAGTTGTTATATTTGGTATTTATAAACAAATTTGACTCATCTGAGTCATCATTCAGTTTAATCTTCTTGGCACCAGTGACAGAACTGTCACTCAAGTCTGTCAAAACAGAATTAGACTTGTCATGATGATGCCATGGAGATTATTGCACCCCCTGTATTATTTGTTGTCTTTTTATTAGCTTCAGGCTGAAGGTGCTCACCTGGCATAAGGGTCCCAGCATAAAGGGAACTTGAGTCCATTTCTCACATCCCTTGAAGAGGGACCCTAGATGTAGGCTGTATGCACGAAAAGGTGAAAAAATGAATGGACTCAAGTGAGAAACAGTTTTGAAGGGTTTTGTCCCTCCAGGCATACAGATTGTCCTCAGAGGCTGTATAGTGAGGGTGTATGACCAAAGAGGAGGAAGAAGTTGTTCAGTTGTTCAATGAACTTTTGACCTGGCTCTCCCTGTTTCAAGAAACAAAATTCGTTAATTTAGAAATGAAGATGGTAGAGAATAACTCTTCAGCCTGGTGATCAGAGACTTTTTACAAAAATGTGAGTCACTTGCTGGTCCATTTTGCATTGTTTCAAGTGAGATGGGTCAGCTTCTGCTGAAGAAAACAATTGTTTGGGTTTTTCCTTTTCTTACGTCCACTTCCCCCAACCAACTCAACCCACCACCTCCCAAAAGAAAACAGACTAACAACCCAAATCATAGCAGAAAAACAAACAAACAAAAAAGTTGTGTTAAAAATTTTATATCCGGAGGCTCACTGGATTGGTCAAGCTGGTGTGATGTAAGTCTGTTCCTAGAAAGCACTGAATTGGAAATATCTGTGGGAGATAAATATACTGTCAAAGCCACAGTGTGCAAAGTAATTTTTCAAGGCAGTGATTAATAAGGGTAACAATTCTAAGATGTGAAAGCAAGGGTTCATTGAGTTTCTGTAGGAAAGTGGTGCTACTGCTGCAGACATTGTTAAAAGGTGTATTACTAGAAAACAACCTCTAGATTTGTGGTCTAAACTTCAGAAAGAATGCAGAGAGCTACAAAAATGGCAAGGGAAACATCTGAAGAGAAGTCTATCTGGTATTAAGATGGCTTTTTTCCAGTACATCCAAGATGTGAAGAAAAGTCTATTTGAGAAGGAGCAGCCTCATTCAAAAAGCTGATTATTTTTAATAATTTCTATGAGATGGGGAGAAATATAAAATCTTTCTACAGTCAAAACAACCCCATGTCTCCAGTCAAATTTGACTAGCAACAGGAGAAAAAAACCCAACCAAAACAAACCCAAAATAAAAGGTGGGAGTACAGTCTCTCTACAGCAGCCCCAAGTCTCAGGGATATATAAAGAGTGGTATTGGTGTAAGGAAGAGATGGAAATGACTGACCTGGTTCTGACTGCAGTTTGATTTCTTTCTTTCTTTCTATGAATTTTGGTTATCCTGGTGATGTTCCTGAATCTGCCCTAGCAACAGTCTGTAATACTGAGTTTCTATATTGATCAGCCTTTTAAAAGTCTGCTGTGGTACTATGTGCAATAATGAATAGGAAAGAACATCTTGTTCTGCAAATTCCAGGAAAACTAAACAGCTGATGGCTTTTTGACACTTTTTTTGAGATCTTTCCTCATAGTTTTGTGTACTTTGGACATGTGATGCTTGCTTCACTTCAGATTCAGCATACACACAGAAAACATCTCCACAGTTTTGCTGTGGTTATGTTTATATTTGTATCATGCCTCTTAGCTGGGCATACCAGACATTTAGAGACTGCTGTTTTGTTATTGCATATTGAGTAGCAGGTCCTGCTGGGGTGCTGATTACGAGAGATGTGCTGCCAAATGCGCTTCCATGAGGAGCAGCATGGCCCAGGGCATGGGGACACTGTCAGTGTCTCTCCTGCCAGCCCCTGTGCCTGGCCCTGCTCTCCCACAGTGTTCAGGGAAGAAGAAAATTGCTCCAGTGAAGGCTGCATGCAGCACGGGATTCATGGCAAGAGCTATTCAATTTGCAAAAATAAAACTAGAGCGAGAGCCTTACACTTCATAATAAGAGAAATTGATTAAAGAGAGATCAGTTATAGCAATGGCATTTCTTGGAGTTAATTACCCATGAAGAGGCCCAGAATGTATCTTATGATGGTCTATATTAAGAAATTTTAATTTTTGGAGATAAGACGTAATTGATCCTTTGTTGCAACAATAAATATGTCTGTGGCTTACTTTATTGTGGGCTGCAAACATTCCAGATTAAATATCACTGGCACCTTCATGATTAACATTCCTGAAAACTTTACTATTTTTTTTTTTTTTTGGATAATTTCAGTGCTTGGATATTGTTAGGAAAAGACTCCAGAACATGTTACTAATGCTGAGTGTATGAATCTGATAGCTGTCTTGAGGATGAGTCCCCAGATAAAGCCAGTTCAGCAGAATGCCCTTGCAAGTAGGTGTGCTGATACTGAGGAAAAATGCTTTGCAATTGCAGATAAGAGGGACTGAAGAAGCTATGGAATACTTCCTTTCACAAGGGATGGGTGCAGTTGTAATATAGTGTTGAACAGCCAAAATGGAGCTTTAATATTTTACACAAATATCACTCCAGATACTGGGATTAGAAAGTTAAGAAATAAACTGTTCTTGCTGGGACTTTGACCAGGTAATTACTGCAATGATTCCTAACTCACTACCAAGTAAAAATTAAAAGTCCTTTTTTATGTTTGTTCTTTTTTAGCATATCTTTATAAGCTAAAAAGTCCAATGAGTTTATGAAACAGTTGTTATCTCTTTCCTGTGAGAGAAAGTTGAGGCCGCCTTTCAACTGCCTGTGGCTTGGGTTTCATTATGCTTCTAGTACAGTTCTTAAAATGCTTGCTATTCCTGGCTGCAGCCACGTTGTTGGCTGTATAGCACAGGCAGAGGATACACACTGTTCTCCTGAATCACCTCAGGCTCAGCTGGCAGAGCTTTATGCAAACCTGAGTAGTCTCTCCTGGTTAATACAGGTGGAAGTCATTCAGTCTCATCATGTTGAAAGAGGGGTTGTATGGCTCTCTGAGGCAGCTGAAACCGCTAAATAGAAATGATTTTTAAAGGAAAATGTCAACATCTTTTTATCTTTATCTTTATCTTTGGAAGTTAATAATAAAGCAGAACAATGGAGAGTGAGATAATGAGGCCAATAACTTGTCTGCACTACTGAGACATGCACATGTGTAGCTCTATGCAAAGAGGTATCTGATGGGCAATATTCAATAATAGTTCTGAGGAAATGCCTAGCATAGCAGTCTTCATATTTATGGTAAAGCAAAAGGTAAAACTAAATAACTGCGTTAACTCTTAGCATATATGGTTCTGTTTTGTAGGCATGATTTTTTAGGCTGTTTTTTATTTTGTTGAATTAAACCATGATAGAGGAAAAGGCCATTTCTTGCATCTGCCATCTGTCACATCTCCACAAAACATATTCCCACAGCTGCCACCATAGATGTTCCTCCACAAATAAAATAATCAAAATTTGTTGGCTCTCTGCATTCCCATTGGAGAATGTGGTTTATTTCATCCAAGGCATCAGATGTGTTCATGGAAGTTATGTGGGTGAAACTAAACAGTCGTTGCTCACCAGAATGAATTTGCAAGCATTGCTTATTACAGGACTGAACAATCTAGTTTCCATCAGGAGAGCATTGCTCCCAAAACATTTCTGACCACATGGCTCCAAAAATCCAGTTGTCTATGTAATTGAAACCTTATTCCAGGAGATGACAATTTCACAAAAGAGAGTGTGCTCCCCTCTGATATTTGTCTGAAAAACAGAGTGATCTGTGTACCAGTGAGTGGTACCAAAAAAGGCATCACTTGTTGCTTCATGAGTGCCATTCACTTTGAAATTAAAGTCTGGTACCTTAAAGACCTGGTAAAGAAGAGTTTTCTGCTACAGAACTGAGGTCTTGACAGGATGGAGGAATAGAAGATGGTAGTAAAACACCAGGGAGAGCTCAGCATAGGTATCTCATTAATGCCTCTGGTACTTCTTGCATTTTGTGGCTGTTTACCTGAGACAAGTAGAGCACAATCTTCTCTAAACACCTGTCCACAGGTATTTTGGGTATGTACTAATAGCAGTATAATAGCAGAGCTACTGACGGTCAGATCATTGGGTTGGGAGTTTTAGGCAGACTATAAATGAGATTCCCCTAATGTGCAGCAAATGCACAGGTTTCACTCAAAATTTTTGTGAAGCTTCTCTTTTTCTCTGCTGCACTCTGGTCTTCTCTAACCCGTAGAAACTGAGGTGGTGAATAGAAATTTGTGTCCAGCAGCAACTTGGGTGGGAAGAGGTGCCATATGCTTGCCCAGAATGGCAAGAGAGTGAGATGGCAGGTAGGAAACCCCTCCGATGCACTCAGGGATAAACCCACCCAGCAGCTGAGTTGTTAAACCCTTCACCTCTCTCTGTACCTACACTTTTGTTTTAAAGGAACTTTGTGAACAATTTCTGTGAACACTGGCTGAGTTTCCTGAGAGCTAAGACAAAATGTGATGTTCTGTACTCTGCTGCCTGCATAATTTGACATGTAATTCACTTTCTAGTTTTGTCTGAGTAGCATATCATAGAGAGGTTAATTGGATGTGTTATTTTTAAGTAGCAGGATAAAGTACACTGGAGAGGAAAAATGGAGCTATGAAAATTCGGAGAATGCATTAGGGATAGATGTTTGAAATTATATGCTGAGGAACATCTAGACCATCAAGAATATCTGTAAGGAAGGGCACATTTTTTCACCCTAAAATGTAGTCAGATGGATACCTCCAGCTCATCTGCTTGCTTCTTAAATTCAATTTTTTGGCTTGCACTAATATGCTCATCATAAAATGTATGAGCCCTGTGTGCCAAAAGGAAACAACATAAAGCACAGCTGTGACAGAAAAAGCTCCACACATTACTTAGAAATATATGTTTTCATTTTCTTGTATGACATATATATAACACTATTTTTTTCTTATTTGCTACTCAGTGGTTTACCTCCTCCTGAGTATATCATAACTTTGATGTCATATATCTGAGCTCCATCCAAGCAGGTTGTATTTCTTCCCACTCTGTAAGCAGAAGTAGATTAACTGATTATACTGTAATGTTGGGGTTTTTCAAGAATATCCCAGAGACAGAGGAGCAAAACTAAGGCAAAGTTAAGTTAGGCAAGTGCATTTGTCTTGGTCTATTTAAGGTTGTCCTTAATTATGCTTTTGTTTGTTTGTTTTTCTCCTAGAGCACAGATGTGGCTTAATTCAAAACACAGATTACTTGTGTTTGGCTACATTGCTTATGCTTTCCAGACACTTAATAGGAGGAGTGGTCTTCCTTGAATGGTGGGAAGTTTTGCTTGTATTTGGATAATTTTGTGAGTGTCCAGAAAGATTCTCAAGCTCTTGACAAGTGTAACAAATTAGAGTAAATGTACTGAAGGATGAAACAGGTGCTTCAGTATGTTCAAATGGTTTTTTAGTTTCAACAGTAGCATCCCCTTGGACATACTTACATTCTGGCTTATGCTGTTGGCCTTTATCCAAGTGTGGAGCTCAGCTGGACAGAAAGCTAAAACACAGGGGCAATGAAACTGAATAGGAACTTTTGGTCCTACTAGAGATATTGACCGAGAGCCAGTTCTAGGACACTTCATTTAGATGGATTTTGGCAGGAGTAGGTGAAGGAATGGTGGCTTAAAGTCCATGTTTTTTCCCTAGTTCTGTCAAATTCAATGTATCTGTCTTGAAGGTATATTGGTGGTAGTGTATGTGTGCAGCCTGGGAACTGTTTCGTCATTCAGGAAGTTCATGCAGTACTTTATTGATATCTGTCTGTTTTTCACTAGAAAAACCCCCCAAAAAACCCAACAGTGTCTTTAACAAGAATGAATAGAACACTCTTCACAAATGGTTCAGAGGTAGTTTCTCATACTCTGATAGAGTAAATGTTGCATTTCCACCAGAGGTGGACACAGCTATCCTGGCACAGACATTTGGAGGTGTTACTGGAGATGATCTGTGGTGTTTGAGATATCCCCATAGGGCTGTTGGATGCGGTGCAGACCATATGGGATATCCTGGCAGTAGTAGCTCGAGACCAGGCAACCTGTGCTGGGCAAGGAATTGAGTCAATGCTGTTCATTTGTCAGAAAAGTTGTGGGTGTTACTTTTTGGGTTTGTTTGGGGGTTTTTTTGGTTTCTTTTTTTT